>OY992876.1:476875278-477321540 GCA_963921405.1 Cepaea hortensis | reverse complement strand
CTGGCCCATAAGTACGCGGAAATAACGGACCCACAACATGCATTTTCGGTGTTAAGACAGTCTAAACAAAACACTGAAGAGACGGTACAATTGTTCAGCGATAGGTTGATTAACTTGGCTGAAGAGGCATTCTTAGGACAGAATGTACGAGGAGAAGAGGTGGAGAGGATGTTAGTCGGGATTTTTGTAGATGGCATAAAATCCGATGGACTGAAGTTTAAGCTGATGAGAGAAAACCCCGAGAGGTTATCACAAGCTGTAGATATTGCGGTACAAGAAGAAAATTTGAGACGTAGATTTAGATTGAGAACAGGACGAGAAATAGGAACTAGTCGAGAAGACAGGATTGAAGAGCCTATGGAGATAGGACAAACAAGGTTCGGATGGAATAGGAGAGGAAGTATACAGACGTTACAAGGTAGTAATAGAAATGCTTATGATGGAAGTAGACAAAGGAGATATCCTACAAGTGAGACAGTAGGAAACACAAATAACACAAATATAGTCTGTTGGTTTTGTGGTCAACGCGGACACGCGTTTCGCTTCTGTGGTAACAGGCGTGTCCAGTCGAATACACAAAGTAGAAATGGCAATAGCAGGTTGAATAGGAATGTTGAAGATAGACACAGAAATTTTACAGGTACAAGAACGCAGGAAAACCGGCGCCCTACCTATTAAATAGGACCTGTAGTAGGAGGGAAAATAAAAAGGTCCCAAGATTTAAAGAATATGTTAATAACAGGTATAGTAGGACGAGTAGAGAATACTTTCAACTAGATGAAATCAAACAGTTTACAGAAAATAAAACAGATCCTAGCTCATGTATAATAGAAATAGGAAAATATAGAGTTCGTACATTAATTGATTCAGGAGCTCAGGTTAGTGTAATTAAAGAAAAATTTTTATATAAAATAATGAGAAATTGTAGAATATTTAAGAGTCATAATAATCTTCACTCTGTTACAGGACAGAATTTACAAGTAATTGGACAAACAATGATCAATTTTAAATTAGGAGGGATCAACGTAAGACATCTTTTTCATGTAGTGAAAGATTTAAATAGAAATATGCTTATATGAAGAGATTTTTTAATAAAAAATGGAATAAGACTTTTCTTTGATTTACACAAATTAAAATTCAAGGACGTATATGTAGATATGGAAGAAGACATGCATATATCAGCACTAGTTAGAGTTAAAATGTCTACGACGTTAAAACCACAGTCGGTTAATTTGATACAAGCAAAGGTAAAGAGAAACCCATATTATGTGGCAGGACACACAGTTAGAATCACTGAATTGCAAAAGGAAGTAATTGATGAGCCTGGTCTAGAAGTCCCGGATGGAATAATATCATTAGATAAACACTTAACCTTTCCAGTAATGATTATTAACAACACAGGTAGAGAAATTAGACTATACAGAGGATGTGTAATAGCCAAACTAGAACATAACATTAGTGACATATTAGTAACAGATAGGGTAAAAATGCCGGGAACAAACTATTCAGAAACTCCTACTGAAAGAATTAATAACAGACGCAGACGCGGAAGAAAAGGGAACGTGCAGAAGGATGAATTGATCCATCCATTCAGAAGAAATATAGCCCAAATACATTCACTAGACAAAATGACAAGGGAACAAGAATTGTTGGCACAGTTAAAAGCTCCACCAGAAAATAAGGAAGTATTAGAACAACTTATAAAAGAAAATCAGGATGTATTCGCAATTAATGATTTAGAATTGGGAAGGACAAAAACAGTTACAATGGAAATAGATACGGGAGATCATCCACCAATTAGTTTAAAACCGTATAGAACTCCCTTAAGGAATAGAGAAATTGTTGAAAAGGCAATAGAAGATATGTTGAAAGCAGGAATAATAACAAGATCGAAGTCAGAATGATCATCTCCGATTGTAATTGTGACCAAACCTGACGGTTCACATCGATTCTGCTGCGACTACAGGGCGTTGAACAAAATCACTAAGAATGTAGCGTACCCATTGCCGGTGATTGATGATATTTTGGGGTTGCTTAATGGCTCTACATTTTTCACAACACTAGACGCAAGATCAGGATTCTGGTGTATCCCGATGTCGGAAGATGCTCAAAAGAAAAGTGCTTTCTGTACTCATATGGGTTCTTACGAATTTTTACGAATGCCATTCGGGGTTCGAACGGCTCCATCTCACTACATGCTGTTAATAAATGAGGTATTAGAGGGTATGCAAAAGTTTGCATTGGCATACATAGACGACATTCTAATCTATACAGCAGGGGATGTGGATGATCACTTAAAACATGTAAGATTAGTATTCGACAGATTAAGAGTACATGATGTTAAATTGAAGCTTAGTAAATGCGAGTTTTTAAAAACAGAAACAAAATATTTGGGGTATATTATTAATAGAGACGGAATTAAACCAGACCAAGACAAGATAAAGGTTATTAAAGAGTTACCTCCTCCAACTAACGTAAAAGAAGTGCGTGCGTTTATTGGAACCTGTGGGTATTATAGGCGCTTTATTCCAGGGTTTTCAAAAATAGCAGAACCTATTACTAATTTAACGGGCAAATACGCTAGATTTAGGTGGGATGATGAGTGTCAAAAAGCGTTCGAGTTTTTAAAAAACAGCTTAACAGTGGTACCACTATTGACGCATCCAGATTTGAATAAACAGCTAGTACTATATACAGATGCTTCCGATAATGCTATAGGAGCCTGTTTGGTTCAACCATATGAAGGAAAAGAATCTGGAATACCAGGGGTTAAAAATGAAAGGCCAATTTATTTCTTGTCTCATAAACTTAGCAGGTCTCAGCGCAAATGGTCGACTATCGAGAAAGAGGCTTATGCTATTCATTATGCTCTACAGAAACTTAACTACTATTTACATAACGCAAATTTTGTTATTAGAACTGACCACATGCCTTTAAAATCTCTGTTAGAAGCTCCAGTGCAGAACAGGAAAATACAGACGTGGGCATTGTATCTACAGGGATACAATACAAAAATTGAATACATACCAGGTAGGATTAACACATGTGCTGATTTATTGTCTAGGATCCCGTATCCACAGTCACCAGGAGACACAGAAGATGAGGGTGAACCGGAGATAGACGACCGAAACTGGCAAGTTAATATATTAGATTCTGCCATAATAAACAGAGAATATTTTGAGAGTTTACCATCGGATCAAGAGTCTGAACCTAGAGCAGAATACCCACATTTAGCACAATTTAATATGAAAGAAGAACAAGAATTAGATTCAAAAGTCTTACAAATAAAACAGAAATTAAAAGAAACGGAGGAGAATAAATATAAGAAGAATTATTTAGTTTTGCAAGAGGATGAACAGTTATATTATATGAGTGAAAAAAAACGAACAGCTAAGGAAATATATTCCAAAACATTTGGAATATGAAGTTTTAAAAGCATATCATGATGAGAATGGTCATCTCGGTCGTGATAAATTAGTGAAAGCACTTACGAGTAAATATTATTGGGCGAAATTATTTAAATCTGCTTGTAAATATGTAGATACGTGTGAAAGATGCAGATTAAGGAATATGAAAACAATTAAGTGTCCCTTACAAGATACAGATATTCCTCAGTTTCCAATGCAAAAAATTAGTTTAGATATATCGGGTCCTCACCCTAGAACATTATCAGGGAACGTGTATTTAATTCATATGGTAGACGTCTATAGACTTTGGCCGGAAGTTTATGCAATCCCAGATAAGAGCGCAGATACTGTCATTAATATTTTTTTACAGGAATTCGTACCAAGATGTAGTTGTCCACAGATTGTACTCACGGATAATGGTAAAGAATTTGTGAATAAGAAATTCGAAAAGTTATTAAAAGATTTGAATATAAAACATATAAAGACCTCATACTACAGACCTTCTTCAAATGCTAAGAACGAACGACAACATAGGACATTATACGATATTATAGCAAAGATTGTTGATGAACATGAAAAAGATTGGGATCTGTTTCTAGGACCCGCGCTTAGTGCTATACGCACAAATCAAAATGAGAGCACGGGGTTTTCACCATTCTATTTAATACACGGGAGAGAACCAATACTACCTATAGATAATCTGTTAAAACCAAGACGGAAATATATGGGGGAAGACTTTCAAGAGACCATCATACAAGAAATGCATAAAGCACACGTAAGATTAAAGAATAATATAATTAAAGCTAGAGAAAGACAGAAAAAGTACAAAAACGTGAATACAAAATTACAGGAGTTTTAAGTGGGTGATAGAGTTTATTACAAGAAGCATAGAAGGAACTCTAAGTTTGATGCTCGTTGGGTCCCACGTTATTACGTTTTGGAAAAGCTAGGAAATGTATCGTATAGTATCAAGAACCAGATCACGGGACATGTGGCAAGGGCACACGTGGAACACTTAAGAAGAGATGAGGATGAGAAGGGAAATAATAATTATAATAATAATTATTATTCAGACACCGGATACTTAGATGAACAAGTCGTCAGACGAGCTACAATAACCCCAGCTTTTAGAAAAGATCCAGTACAAAATCAGTTAATAACAACTCCAGTGTGCGATGATACTCAAGAACAGACAATGCCGAAAACGATAGAAGAAGAAAATGTAAATGAGGATCATTATGATAGTATAGAATCTATGGAAGAGGAAATAGGTGCTCCATTTAAGAATACTAGACAAGCAACGAAAAGAAGAATGGATAAACAAAGAGAAAAAGAAGTAAAAAGACAGAGAAGAATTAGAGATTATTCAACAAGCGGTGAAGATATGCCTCTACTAGAAAGGTCCTTAAGAAAGAATGATAGACAAATTAGATGGGATATTGAACGGAAGAAATTAGCGGCTGCTAGCGAGAGACATACAGATGAAGAAGAGGAAATGGATGAAAAGTCAGAATCAAATAGTAGTATGGAAGAAACTAATAAGTTATACGAAGAAGAAGATATTGGTGTGGAGATAGCACTTATTCAAAGAAACTTGGAGTTATTGAAGAAGTGGAAACGTAGGAAGTAAATGGATAGAAAATACTGCAGATAGCAAGAAATAAGTTTCATGATTTAAAAAGGAAAGAGATACTTGATGAAGTATATGAGACAGTGGAAATGGAAAAGGCTTCTATTGATACTTTTCATAAATGGTTTTGAGGAGTAGTTAGGCATTAAGATAACTAATATAGATGTAAATTCAAGTGAAGCATATATTTTTTTCCTCTCTGTGATGTAATTGCTGATCGATTTTATGTTTCAACTTCTTGAGTTTTCTTAGATAGATAAGTTAGTCAATGGTACAGCAGGTAGATGTACTCTATAGTAAATAGACAAGTTTTTTTTGGTGCTAGAAATACCGTGATTAATGGTAATGATTAAGAAGTTGCTACAAATGAAGGGGAAACAATTGGTGTGCCGAACCACAAGTTCTATTGGTAGAAAGTACTTTCATTGTTGGTTAATGACTTTTATTGAGAGAACAGATATTGTTTTAAGTTAGGAATTGGTCTGTAGGTAACAGATATATATACTTGGCAGTGAGTTGTTTTGTTTTCTCGGTTATAAAAATAATGGAATGACTTGTGTGAATAGATATGTGTTACATTGGTTCGTATAGGAGGCCAAGGTTGCTGGGTCACTTTACGTAGTTAGTTCTAAGTGAATTATATTTTTTTGAAAACCTTCTCTTTAGCGAGAAGACAGTTGTTTTTATTGAATTTGAGATTTTAATGCCTCATATATAATATGTTTTTTTTTTGCTTGATTTGGTCCTGTAAAATGATTGTTATTATTTGATTTTAGAATAGGATTATTGTGTTCTTAGACCTTTGCGTACAAACTATTGGTCCGTAAAAGAGACCAGTAGTGTTAGGTAATACTAGAATATTTTCTTCTGATTTGATAGAATGCATGTTATATTATTTTAAAATGTGTTTTTCTTTGGATGAGTTGACATCTTTAGTTAATATGAGGGGAAACATAAATATGTATAAAAAAAACTATTTGGGGGGTATGATGTCCTGTTTTGATTTTATTTCGCTTCACTCATAATTTAAATAAGTTGTTTTGTGTGTTAGGTTACCTTGTTAGTAAATATGTTACAAATTTAATTAAGTAAGTTTAATTTTCAAATAATTTTGGTGTTGGCTAGAATAAAGAATATACATGGGGCTTTATTTAAGACCCTTCGTTCAGAAAAGAGTTAATAAAACTACTGACGGCTAATAGAGAGACACATTCTCTTTGTGAATATTAAGTTGCTGTGATAATCGGCATGAAGAGGTTCTTATGGATATGAAGTATTAGAAACATAGGTCGGGGATGGCTATGAGAAAGTAAAATAGGAGCTGCATTAAAGTCAGCATTATGTGAAGATATAAGGTTGGGTATATGGAAAAAAAAGAAGAAGGGGGGGGGGAGGCTGTGAATGGCAGCATATAAGCTGAGGTATATATAGGTGGACAAGGAAGCATATCATGGGATGTGAGGGGGAAAGATATAGGAGCTGTGAAAAATCAGCGTTAATTAATTTAAAATGTTCATGGAATATGAACATTGGTTCGTGGTTGGAGATGAGATATCAGAAATATAGACAAGGTTGTGGATGGCAATATAAATGTTGAATATATATATGTTGAGAAAACTTAGAGCAACTTAATTTATAGTAAACGGATATGTATTTCATAGAATATATTTTAGAAAAAACTTTCTACAAAAGTTTTTTCGTGGGAAAGAGAGGTAAATGGGATTGTGTTGACTATTCATTCATTATACTTCTTGTACTTTTCACAAACTGGGTGCGCACCCCTTCTTTACTTTTTTCTAACTACATTGTTTTCTGTCTATCCTGTGTTGTGAAAGAGTGAGGAATTTCATAATGTCAAATGTACGATAACGATTTATACGAGCTGTTCTTATGATGTATATATTTTGTAAAGGAACCAAGAACGAACAAGAAATGTATAGTGGTTTACTATATGGCAGGGGAAAGAGTTACGAATAGATTGTTGGTTTGGGGGAAGATTAGAGGGGTTGTGAGAGGTAAGGAAAGAGAGGGAATAGAATAGAGGGATTAGGAGTAAAGACTTTTTTAAGGGAAAAAGTCTTTTCAAAACATAGGAAGGTGTAGCAGAAAGTATTAGCTAGGTGTGCAAGGCTACAGCACGCTTGAGCATCAGGATGGAATGAGGAGAAAGATGCTCAAGTCGTGACGTAGTTTGTTGTTAGGGCAGTCAGTAAACATCTAGGACTGGAGGAGAGAAGTCACCATGATTATGGAATTGCAATAGGATTGTTGTAGTGGTCATCCATTGGAAATAAAACTCCATTTATATTCAACTAACAAAACTCGTTAGTCCTTTCTGTGTGTGCTTTGTTATAGATATTCTCGGTCCAGGGAGACTTGCCAAGTTGGGGTACTGTCATAGGTCTGGGAGCACATCAGTTCCATTACCGATGTTAACAGCCGCCTAAACGTCGGAAACACCAGGTAGTACTTGTATGCCCCTACATGGGTGCTGTAACTACGTCTGAAAGAGTGCCAGGTCAACACTAGACCCACACCTGTTGGGCGTCGTATTGTTACTTAGACTTCACAGGTACACTAGGCTCAGCTCATAACGGATCCACTGAACAATCGAAGTATTGATCTCAGACTCAAGTGCGCCACAGAACTTGATCGTCAGCAGAGTCAACGAACAGTGACATTATTATGCTTCAGTAACCACTGTGTACTAAGTCTGATTATCATGTGTGACTAGACTCCGGGGGAGTGATGTCAATCTTGACTGGTCCAGCTTTTCTGACATCATCTGCCAGAGTTTATAGACACTTTTAAGAACTTTGTTTAACTTGCTGCAGAAACTGTGTTACCCAACCAGGGGTATGGGATCATAGGCCATGAATAAGGTGTTGATCTTTGCTATAACTATGGATGCCAAGACTAATGCTAATCTGGGGACACCTCAGGGTAGGGGTCTCCCAGTCAGGTTGACTCTGGAGAACAGTCTTAGTGACATTAGCGGGTTCCAAATGTTGCTGTATGTAGCCGAGTCGCGGTGTTGGGGTGAGCGCCCAACATTGCTTAAATACCTCAATGGCTCGTGAATACATAACCTATGCAGCAAAAGTCCAACTCCTGGCCTTCACGTGGCGGACCTGTTTAAACTAACAGGAGAAGGGGCGACGGCGAGTCTCTGGCGCCAGAAAATAACCAGTAAGCTCTAGATGTGTATGCACGTACATGCATGCGCAGACAGGTGTGTGCGCGTGTACATATCTACACTCGAGTGAGACGACAGTCTGCTCTAGCAAAGAAAGGTGCTGAAGTCGGAGGCAACCAGCCAAGAGGCGCACCACAGAAATCAGGATGCCACGCAATCACGCAAAATGGAATATGTCGACTACTGCTAATCGTTATGGTGCTCGCCCTGCTTTGGACTCCCAGGCAGGTGCAGTGCCGGGCCCTATGTCTCGAAAGGGTCCAACCCCAACTACTGGAGGTCCTTCTCAGATGTCCTGTGGAGCCAGGGGACATGAGAATAGGATGACTGACCTTACCAAACGAAGACTTAAAATAATGCACTGGAATGCGGAGGGAGTCAGCAACAAAAAAATAGAATTAGAAAAAATCTTGGACCAAGAAAAAGTAAGCATATGTTGCCTGCAAGAAACTCACCTCAATGAAAATATAGCCTTCAAAATCAGAGGCTACCAGTGTTACCGATCTGACCGAAAGGACAGGCGAAAAGGTGGGATACTGACCCTTGTAAAAAATAACATCATTGCTTCCCAAATCGAAGTCTACATGGAAGGGGCTGAGTATCAGACACTTAAACTTAAGACAGGTAATACAGACCTACATCTGATCAATTACTACTGTCCAAGTGACCGCCCACAGGCACTGGACACACTACCACTAAAAGAAAAAATGATTGTGTATGGTGATTTCAACAGCCACTCGCAGAGTTGGGGCTATGATCACATGGACCAGAGAGGAGAGAGACTGGAAGACTGGCAGGATGAGAATAGATTCATCTTGATTAACAAGCCGTCCGACCCACATACTTTCTACTCGAGATCATGGCACTCTAAAACTACACCTGACCTGACTTTTCATTCACCAGACCTGGAGTGGAACATTACACGAATTGTTGGGAAACAACTTGGTGGCAGTGACCATCGGCCAGTCTTTCTAACCATAGAAAATGAGCTTGTAAGTGAAAGCAGCACCCTCTCGAGGTGGAACTACAAGAAAGCAGACTGGGCAATGTACAAGCATCGCACCAGCATACTGGTTAGAAACCTGAACACTGAGAAAGACATAAATAAAGTAGTTGAAGAGTTTGGGAAATGCATGCTACAGGCAGCGCGAGAAACAGTACCAAGAGGAGCCCGTAAACAATATAAACCATACTGGAGTAGTGAACTGGAACAGTTGCATAATGATGTGGAAGTGTGTAGAAAGCAAGCAGAGGCCACACCCAGCCAAGAGCACCACAATAAATTCCAGCACGCAAAAGCCAAATTTCAAAGGGCCAAGCTGCAGGCTAGACGGAAAAGCTGGCAGGAGAAAACAGAGTCTCTGAACTTTGAAAGAGACACAAGGAAATTGTGGAAGCTAATAAAACAGCTTAATGACGAGGGCACAGGGAGAAACTCAAAAATTGCGCTACATAAAGATGGAAAAATCTTAACAAGAAAGCAAGCAGCTGACCATTTTGCGGACTCATTCGCACAAGATAACAATATCAAAATTAGTCCAGAGAAACAACAAGAGATTCGAGAGAAACGACAACATACAGGACAGAAGGAAATAGTACATGAGGTTCTGGAGGCACCCATCACAATCAGCGAACTGGAGCTAGCCATATCAAAACTGAAAATGAGAAAGTCACCAGGAGCTGATGGTATCTCCAATGAAATGATCAGGAACCTAGGAACCTAGGAACAGAGGCCAAAACAAAGCTGTTGCAGATCTTCAATAACAGCTGGACCTTAGGCAGTGTTCCACAAGCCTGGAGAGAAGCAATCATGATACCCCTCCTAAAATCAGGGAAAGATGGTTCCATTGCCTCCAGCTACAGACCAATTAGCCTCACCAGCTGTCTCTGCAAAACACTGGAGCGCATCATCAATCACAGACTGCAGTGGTACATTGAAAGTAAAAACATCATTGTGCCACAGCAGGCTGGCTTTAGGCAGTGCTACTCTACGGAAGATCAGACAACCTACCTCTCTCAAGAAATTGAGGATGCATTCCAAGAGAAGAAGCTGGTGCTTGCGGCATGGATAGATCTGAAGAAAGCCTTTGACAAAGTCTGGAAAGAAGGTCTGATGAAGAAACTGAGAAACTGCAAAGTCAATGGAAGAATGTACAAATGGGTGAAAGAATACTTGCACAACAGAAGAGCCCGAGTACAGATAGACGGACTCAAGAGCAAGAAAGTACTACTGCGTCACGGTGTCCCCCAGGGCGGAGTCTTGTCCCCCACACTTTTTCTAATCTTCATCAATGATCTTGTTGCGCACCTACCGCATGGAATTAAAGCGGCAATGTACGCTGATGACCTGGTTCTATGGAGCACAAATGAATATGCATCAGTGGCCACCAGATTGCTACAAAGAGCTGTAGATACATTTGCTGCATGGGCAAATAGATGGTGTGTCAGCATAAACACTGACAAGTGCAGCACCACCCTATTTACCCTTTCTCCAAAACAAAAGGCAGGGATCATCCAGATAAATGGAACACCCCTAAGAGATGATAAAGAACCAACATACCTTGGAGTAACATTTGATGGCAGGCTAACATGGAGAAAGCACATAAACAAATCAGTAGCTAAAGCCAGAAGGAAAATAGCCATTCTGAGAAAGCTAAGTGGAACCACATGGGGAGCCAGTACGAAAATACTTAGCAAAGTTTACCAACAGAGCATACGACCACACCTGGAATATGGGTCAACTGCGTGGTGTTCAGCATCAAAAACCACACTACAAGAGCTGGACAAGGTGCAAAATCAAGCACTTAGAGTCACCACAGGAGGGATGAGATCAACCCCTATAGTGGAAATGGAGAAGATATGAAGGACACAGGCACTGAGTGAGCGCAGAGATACGAAAACGCTAATACAAGCAGAAAAGTTCCTCAGCTTGCCAGGCCACCCTATGAAGAACAGATTTGAAAACCTAGTTATGGGGCGGTTGAAAAGAAGTAGTTTTATCCACCAGGCCAAACGACTCTGCAGAGAAACCACTGATCTGCCCACAGTTGGTATCCCCCTAACAACTATTCCAGAGCGAACTCAATGGAAAGATGAGCATAGACTATCGTTAAAAATCCAGACAAAAGTGAGAGGAATATTTGACAAGGAAGAACAGAACAGTGTGCAGCGCAGAACAGCCACTCTCAGCTTCCTTGATGAAGAATACCCACAGGACCTCTGGATCCGAGTCTACACAGATGAGTCAGCACAAAATGCTGTTCGAAATGGAGGAGCGGGAGTGTACATAGAATACCCAAATAATACTAGGGACACAGCCAGAGTACCGACAGGAAAGTACTGCCATAACTATGATGCCGAAATTGAGGCAATCAAGATAGCAACAGAGAAATTACTAAATAACAGCAATGGTACACAACCTGTGGTGCTACTGACAGATGCAAAATCAGTACTCGGGGCGCTCCTCTCTGGGAAATTGCCAGTACTAAGGACACTACTTTCTGAACTTGGCAGTCAGCATAAAGTCACCATACAGTGGATACCATCCCACTGTGGAGTACCCGGAAACGACAGAGCTGATCAATTGGCTAAGGAAGGAGCCAAAGAAGAACAGCCTGATGTGCCCGTTACATACCACCAAAAGAAAAGAATGATCAAATCAGTCAGAAAGCCACCAAAACCTGCTCAAGATGACTACCACGTTATGGACAGACCAGAACAAGTCATTATTCTGCGCCTCAGAACAGGACACAATAGATTACGCAACCACATGTATACAAAATTCAAGAATGGTGAAACAGCCATGTGCACATGTGGATTGGCGTCGCAGACAGCAGAGCTGTCTCCAAGACTGCCCAAAATATAACATAACTAGGCAAACCTTCTGGCCTAGAGAGACGACAGTGGAAGATATACTCTATGGACCACTGTGTGAACTGAAAAAGACAGTTCAATTCATGCAAGAGACGACATTGCAGATATAGACATATTTCAAGCGAACGAAAGAAGAAGAAGAAGTGACATTAGCCAGTGACTCATCATGATATTGCTGAGGTGAAGTTCATCTAGTCAGCTGTGGTCCGAGTGGTTAACTCCATTTATTGTCTATCAAGCTCTTGGGACGGAGTGGTCTCCAAGGTTCCAGTCAACCATACTGGGAGGGAGCCCAGTGAGTTATCAGACCGACTAGACGGAACACACACAGCAAATCTGCCTCTCAGCTTTATGAAGAATCTGGACTCATCTCTGACTCTGTCTGTAATCTATTCTCTGTATTGTAAATAGATTGTATTCTATCAGGGTGTTCAATTTCTTCCTGTGTCTTTAGTGTAGAATAAACTTTGTTAATGTTGACATGTTCTTTTCTACAGTTATTGAGTGTGGTCTCGGACGATGCTTCAGAGTTCATTGTCCCTAGGTAGAGGGTAGATAGTAGAGGTCTAGAATCTGGGAGGGGCTTGTAGACTCATAACATTTAAAGGTGGTCAGTAGCAGAAGTCATAGTGTATCTACCTATTCAGCCCCTGGGGTTAGTATACACGTGAGTGCTAGGGATATCTCGGGGTTTGTGTTAGTTCCCAACAACTGAGGCGGTCCTGTCGCACTCAGCTAGGTGGGGGATCGTCCGGGAGTATTCCAGGATCTTTTCTGCTGTATTGACCTCTCGTAGGGATACTGTCTAGGACTAGGAAGAGGAATATGTATATACTCACTATGGTTGACTGCTGTTCCATGTGGGCGGAAGCCATACCACTGGCCACCATCGACTCGAAGTGGGTGGCCGACACACTTATGGAAGCCTTCATGCCGTTGGGTTTCCCAAATCAGATCCTAACGGACAATGGGTCCCAGTTTTGTGGGAAATTGATGGAAGAGGTCTTCCGGATATTTCATGCCGGCCACATTCACACCAGCCCATACCACTCTCAATCAAATGGGCTAGTCGAGAGGTTCAATGGGACGCTGATGACTATGCTCAGAAAGCTGGCCCAAGATAAACCTGAGAGATGGGATGAGTATATCCCGGCTGCTCTCTTTGCTTATCGAGAGGTTCCCATTGGGTCAACCGGTCTGCCGCCGGCTACCTTGCTGTTTGGGCGGCCGATCAAGGGGCATATGTAAGCCTTGCTGGGGTGTTGGACAGAGGATCACACTTCCGAGGAGGTAGTGTCCTCGTCTAAGTATGTCGAAGAGTTAAAACAAAAACTCAAGACCGGGTGGGCTTTGGCCCCGAGTAACTTACGGAAGGCATAGAAGAGACACGCCGCCTATTACAATGAGTGCACGAAAGAGCGTTCTCTACAGGTTTGAGACAGCGTGTTGTTGTTGCTCCCCACCGGGGGTAATAAGCTCGAAGTCGGGTGGCAGGGACCTTTCCCAGTGGAACGGGTGATATCCCGCACCAACTATGGGATTAAGATATGCGGAAAGTCTAAGATTTTCCATATTAATCTCCTCAAGAAAAACGAGGAGAGGTCCGATGAAGAATCCTCCCACTTCACGGCAATGGCCGTCGCCATGGAAACCGAGACAGGGCCTGACGCCGGTAGGGGATACCCTTTACTCTCTAGGGCAACCCATAGGGACGTTAAGGTAAATCCAGATCTTTCGTAAGGAGATAGAAAGAGAATCGGCCGTCTATTAGAGTCCCATAGTGATGTACTCACTGACAAGCCAGGTCGGACGGGGCAAGTCGAGTTTGACATTACCCTGACTAGCACGGACCCCATCCGGCAACGAGTCTACCCAGTCTCTTTCTGGAAAGAGGAGGCACTGGAGGCAGATCCAGAAGCTTCATGATGATGATATCATTTCGCCCTCGACATCCCCCCACCCCCCCCCCCCCCATAATGCGGGGGTTGTCTTATTGTGGAAACCCAGCGGGGAACACCGACTGTGTATCGACTACCGGCTGTTGAACACCAGGTAGAGCCACTGCCTAATCCAACCCGGCTGTTCTCTCGACTGCATAAGGCAAAATATTTCTCCAAGATTGATTTGAGCGTGGATATTATCAAATACCAATCAAGCCCGAAATACGCCCACTCTTAGTATTCAGTACCCATAGCGGTCACTATGAGTACACAGTTATGCCGTTTGGACTGAATAATGCTCCTAGCGTTTCACGCGCTTGATGCGGCTTCTTCTGGATCCCCTTCATGATCCATAAATCTGTAACAGTGTGCCACTGTTATGGATTCGTAAGACAAAAGGTCGGGATTCCAAAGGCAAAGCAAAGCACTTAATGTGCAAGATGAAAAATGGGCTGTGCACGATTGAGCACGTTCTCCTGATGATGCGTATAGGAGAGTCATAGGGTATGACGACCACTTGGTTACGAGACAGAAGCTTCTAACAATCGTCTCAAGTAGCAGCTTAGGGTTCCATCTGGCGGGATTTGGTTTTAAAGTCGAAGATTTCGTAAAGCCTTTTTGTAATATGAGCCGTGACCCAGAGCTTTTGTGGCCATGCTGATTTATGAACCTGCTTTTGTATGAATCCACGAATAAACGTAATGAAACCTGACTTTACAAGTGTTTGGACTCATACTTGAAAATGCAACGCGAAGAATTTTACAAATATTGCTTCCACCGATTTACATCATGTCTTTTGACTTCTCCTGCGATTGGCGGCCAGCACTGTTAAAGGGGATCTACTTCATGGATGACATACTCATTGCTTCTGACAGTTTGGAGGATCATGTGGCTTCTCTAGACAGCATCTTTGGGAGGTTAAGAGAAGTGGGGCTCACGGCCCGCCCAACCAAGTGTATGGTGGGGTATCAGACATTAGAATTCCTGGGCCACACAATAACTCCCGGGCAGATGGTACCCGAAGCCAAAAACATTGAGAAAGTGCAGTTAGCTCCCCGACCGCAGACAAAAAGGGATGTTACATCCTTTGTGTCATTGTGCGTGTTCTATCAAAAATTCATCCCCCGGTTAGTGAGACCACAGTCTGCTCTACCAAAAAACGGTGCTGAAGATGGAGGCAACCAGCAGAAATCAGAATGCCATGCAATCACGCAAAATGGAATATCCCCCGGTTCAATATGGTGGCGGCACCCTTGACTGACACTCTAAATAAGGGGGAGCCTGAGAGGATTGTCTGGACTTCTGCATGTGAGGAGGCATACGGTAAGTTGAAACAGGTTTTAACAGACAAACCTGTACTTCAATTACCCAACCTGGAAAAATCATTCATTTTGCGGACGGATGCCAGTAAAATTGGGATCGGGGCGGCTTTACTACAAGAGGGGCGAGACGATACGTCTATCTTATGCTCGTGGCTTACGCAAGTCGAAAATTGTTACCCGCTGAACGGAATTACTCAATGGTGGAACGAAAAAGTTTTTCTCTGGTCTGGACAGTTCAGAAATTCCAGCCCTATTTGTATGGGGTACCATTAAAGGTGCAATCTGATCACCAGCCCTCACGTTTCTGGCTTCATCCCATAAACTAAATCCACGCCTGTTGAGAAAGTCGTTGCTTTTGCAACCCTACCACTTCACAGTAGAATATATCCCAGGGAAAGAGAATGTCGGAGCGGACTTCCTCTCCCACCATCCGGTCTCTGAAAGGGAAGATTGAGCAACTCAGACAGCTTTTTGAGTAGAAGTGGAACGACGGGGTCGAACCTCTTAAGAGAGGGGCTAATGTCACAGAATGACTTCAAGTCAGCTGTGCTTTGTCTGGAGAGGTTCCAAACGAACACGGAGCACCAACAGGTAATTCCCTGGTTATAAATAAACTGGGGAAAGTCGAGTTTGTTTCTTCGCGTAGATTGTTCTAGAAACACCTGGATTTGAATGACCGAGGTTGCTAGGTACACTAACATTATCTCGTAAGTGGAGAAAATAGGTTCTCCAGTCCGGAGAAAACATGCTTCTCGCTTAGAGTGAGACACTACGTGTGGCACTATTTCTTCGTGCGAGTGAGTAGCACGTAGAAGGGAATTAGGCATTTGACGGCATTCACTTACGAACTCTCGGTGTGAGAGGACACACAGCCAATTTCGGCTTACTGTCAATTATAGAGGCAAGTTGGCCACAGTCAGTATAAGAAGCTGACCTGGGGAATGTTCTACAGTAAGGTAAATAACTATTTAATTAATCTACCGTTGTATATTGCGTAACGCGCGACCGTCGGCAACTAGATAAATATGAGAACGTTCCCGCATTTGTAATTAATTGGCGATCGATAAGCCGACTTGAAAGTAGGCCATAGTACAGGTGAGTTTTGTACTGTTTACACTTGATATTTGTGAATGTGTAGTGTTAGCATTAGGCTTATTTACAAGTCCGTTAAAGAGGCAAAGTGTGCTTAGTCATTAGAAATTACATATGGTGAGTAGTTGCATATATTAGGTTAGCTATACAATTGTAGGGAACTGTTTACGGATATACTTTGTGAACCTAACTTATGTCAGTCAGTATCTGATGTTAGTGGTGCTTCTGAAATAGACAGTTAAGTTGATATTGTGTGGAATTCAGAAAGTGATGTGACTAGTTCCAGTGGAAACCGAGCACGTACTGCCAAGCCATGGGAAGTGATGTAGCTAATTTGTGATAACTAAATAGTGATGATTTCATTCCTTGGAAATGTGTAGTTCTGTGGAGTAGTGATCTTATGCATATATATATATATATATATATATATATATATATATATATATATATATATATATATATATATATATATATATATATGCGATACTTTTGGGGCGTATATATTAGGTAATGAAGTGTGATACCTAAATTGGCATTCTACCATCATCCATCCTCCTAAGATGTCCTATCCATCTAAGTCTTCCCTCGAGTTTAATCAGCTACTAAGTCACTGAAATATAAAAACCTTGTACTAATCTACTGCTATCAACTAACGAGTATCAAGTTATCTTATTGGCACCCAGAAGCATTATGCCAACTCCTAAAAAAGAAGGCCACCCGTGTATCACCTTTGGAAAATTATTTACTGAAAAATACAATCTCACATGCACACTAATACAGTTCACAAATCCACAGCTCACAAATGTCACAGCTGTGGGCACTTGTATCAATCAAAAGACAACCTACAACGTCATATAAGAGTACACCGCCAGACACCCACAGTAGCATCACAAAAAAGTACGACGCCCTTAGATACAAATACATCTTTAAAAAAGACACACTACTGCTCACATAGTAGCAGAGGAAGCGGATATCCAACAAACATATAGGGCCAATATGACTGCCCTTTCGACGTACTGCAAGGAGCTGTTGATCATGCTACCCAATCAGATAATGGTATTAGAAGAAAGAGACAACCATCGCCACTGGGTGATCCTAGTAAACGTATAACACTAACAATTGGACTTAATCGGGCTCATAAGAAGTATTCGGATATCTTTGCACGATGGTTCTGTGACACTCGAAATTTTGTGTCTATTTTCTGGCTCCTAAGCAAATGGGGGTATAGGTCGACTGGTGTTAGTGGAACAGAATGAGTACCATCTATGTTAATAGGTTCGATGTGCAAACTTAGGGCACGGTTGAGCATCCAGGAAGAACGTGACTAAGGATGCTCAAGTCGTGACGTAGGTTGTTTTGGTTAGGTTAGTTACAGCTAAGGTCCAGGGATGTGAACATCTTACCAAATAACTTATGTACCATTCTTCAATTTATTACGATCAATAAAACCTTTTATAGAACGACATCGGACTTGGTTTATAATCATCTGTGCCTGTACTGTTACAGTACAGATTTGGCGCCGCACACCAGGATGTCGATTCTTATCTTAACTTTGATGTCGCGGACATATAACGTGAAGTACTGAAAATGCCATAGTACAGCAGAGAACTTTCATGGAGAATTTTTATCAGCTTGCCGTGACCAGAAGGTATGAAGAAATAGACTTTTACTACATTCTTCGAATCAAAAGCTCCAGACCGGACCATTTTTATTGAAAGTATCAACTTAAAATAGAGTCAACATGAAACATTTTTCGGGCTAGTTGATTTGAAGTCATACGTATCAAGATTACTGGATGAAGCTATCATCTTACCCTGGTTGCCAATAGAATGAGCTGTTTTTCATTATAACCATCTGAAGTAACGTGATTGTCATCAAAGTTTGGCCTGCCGTTATTACAGCCGTTCATTGACCTTGCTGTTTGATTGAAGGTCACTTACCTACTAAGATTGTCCAGTATCAAGGAAATTTTTTTCTAAAAGTCAAAATTTAAAACAGCCAGCCAACTTAAAATTACAATGAGATGTCAAGAGGAATGCGACTTGGTTGTTGTGGTCTCTTTGGAAGTGGTTGGGCAAACTGGGTTGCCGACCTGCTGAAGAGGAGACCTAATTAAGTCACTTCATCAGGCTAGAGCTGTTCTCAAGTCGTCGTCTGGAAGGGCCCTGTTTAGGGTGAAAAGAAGTCTCAAGTCTGGTGTGCCCAACCATGGGTGAAAGTGGAAGCATTCCTACCGCTGGAGAAGCCTGAGATGTATGAGGAATGATGGAACTACAAATTACCGCGTCGTTTGGAGAAACATAGGCAGCTTAAGATAATACAGACTCTAGACGTTTGTGTTATACGTGACCCTTGGCAAATAGAATTCTCAGCTGACGTACGTGGATTCACCTTTCTCTTGGATCAAGGGACGATATAGCTAACGGTAATTAATTAAAGTTTACCCGCTATGAGACTTTTAATTCTTAGATATAATTGATTGATCAAACAGTTGCTTACGTCCCTTGGTTGGTTTAAATGGGCCTATATAATAGTTGATAATTGTTAATTAAATTGTTATAACTGTGAGTTGCTTATATGAATTGATATTTCAGCACATTTCAATATGGCAGAAGAACAGGGTTCATTAACACAAGTTTTGACTGGAGTAGGTACGGCAATAGGTAGACTCAACACAGTCATGAAACAACAAGGAATGGCAACAGAAATTGTAAAATTTAGTGGACAGGCGAAGGACTTTAAGAAGTAGATAACTTCAATAGAGACGCATGCATATTTGGTGGCAGCAACAGATGAAGAAAAAATGAAACTTGCTTATCAGGCCACGACAGAACCAGTTTCTGATCATATCCGAAGAAAATTAGAAGCTAGGGTGGATGAGACATGGGAACAATTCAAGGACGATTTAGCACATAAATACGCTGAAATCACGGATCCCCAACATGCGTTTTCAGTGTTAAGACAATCCAAGCAAAACACTGGAGAAACGGTACAATTGTTTAGTGATAGATTGATTAACATGGATGAAGAAGCATTCTTAGGACAGAACGTACGAGGGGAGGAAGTAGAACGGATGTTGGTCGGGATTTTTGTAGATGGTATAAAGTCGGATGGATTGAAATTTAAATTAATGAGAGAAAACCCTGAGAGATTATCACAAGCTGTAGATATAGCTGTGCAAGAAGAGAATTTGAGACGAAGATTTAGACTAAGAGTAGGACGAGAAATAGGAACTAGCCGAGAAGATAGGATTGAAGAGCCCATGGAGATAGGACAAACAAGGTTCGGATGGAATAGGAGAGGAGGCATACAGACATTGCAAAGAAGTAACGGAAATGTTTACGATAGAAGAAGACAAATGAGAAATCCTATAAGTGAGACGGTAGGTAACACAAATATAGTCTGTTGGGGTTGTGGCCAACGTTGACACATTTTTCGCTTCTGTGGTAACAGGCGTGTCCAGTCGAATACACAAAATGTCAATAGCAGATTAAATAGGAATTTTGAAGATAGACACAGAAGTTTTACAAGTCCAAGAACGCAGGAAAACCGGCGCCCCACCTATTAAATAGGACCTGCAGTAGGAGGGAAGATAACAAGGTCCCAAGATATAAAGAATATTTTAATAACAGGTATAGCAGGACGAGTAGTAAGTGCTCGCAACTAGATGAAATCAAACAGTTTACAGTGAATAAAACAGATCCCAGTTCATGTATAATAGAAATAAAGAAGTATAGAATTCGTACGTTAATTGATTCGGGAGCTCAGGTTAGTGTAATCAAAGAAAGTTTTTTATACAAAATAATGAGAAATTGCAAAATATTCAGGAGTCATAATAATCTTCACTCTGTTACAGGACAAAATTTACAAGTAATTGGACAAACAATAATAAATCTTAAATTAGGAGGGATCAACGTAAGACATCTTTTTCATGTAGTGAAAGATTTAAATAGAAACATGCTTATAAGTAGAGATTTTTTAATAAAAAACGGTGTAAGACTTTTGTTTGATTTGCACAAATTAAAATTCAAGGACGTATATGTAGATTTGGAAGAAGACATGCACATTTCAGCACTGGTTAGAGTTAAAATGTCTACGACGTTAAAACCACAGACGGTTAATTTGATACAGGCAAAGGTAAAAAGAAATCCGTATTATTTAGTAGGACACACAGTTAGAATCACTGAATTGCAAAGGGAGGTAATTGATGAGCCTGGTCTAGAAGTTCCGGATGGAATAATATCATTAGATAAACACTTAACTTTTCCAGTAATGATTATTAACAACACAGGTAGAGAAATTAAATTATACAGAGGATGTGTAATAGCCAAAGTAGAACATGATATTAATGGCATATTAGCAACAGATAGAGTGGAAATCCCGAGAATAAATTATTCAGAAATTCCTTGGGAAAGAATTAATAACAGACATAGACGCGAAAGAAAATGGAACGTGCAGAATGATGAATTGATCCATCCATTCAAAAGGCATACATCTCAAATACATTCAGTATACAAAATAACAAGAGAACAAGAATTATTAGCACAGTTAAAAACTCCACCAGAAAATAAGGAAATATTAGAACGACTTATAAAAGAGAATCAAGACGTTTTTGCAATTAATGACTTAGAATTGGGAAAGACAAAAACAGTTACGATGGAAATAGATACTGGAGATCACCCACCAATCAGTTTAAAACCATACAGAACTCCATTAAGGAATAGAGAAATTGTTGAAAAAGCAATAGAAGATATGCTAAAAGCGGGAATCATAACAAGATCCAAATCAGAGTGGTCATCTCCGATAGTAATTGTGACCAAGAAGGACGGGAGTCATCGCTTCTGCTGTGACTACCGGGCGTTGAACAAAATCACTAAGAATGTAGGGTACCCATTGCCGGTGATTGATGATATTTTGGGCTTACTTAATGGGTCTACCTTCTTCACTACATTAGATGCAAGGTCAGGATTTTGGTGTATACCTATGTCCCCAGATGCCCAAAAGAAGAGTGCTTTTTGTACACACGCACGTTCTTACGAATTCTTACGAATGCCTTTTGGAGTACGTACGGCGCCCTCTCATTATATGCTATTAATAAATCAAGTATTGGAGGGCATGCAAAAGTTTGCATTGGCATACATAGATGACATTTTGATTTACACAGCAGGAGACGTACAAGATCACCTAAAACATGTAAAATTAGTATTTGACAGATTAAGAATACATGATGTTAAACTGAAGCTCAGTAAATGAGAATTTTTAAAAACAGAAACAAAGTATTTACTGTATATCATTAATAGAGACGGAATTAAACCAGATCAGGATAAGGTAAAGGTTATTAGAGAACTACCTCCTCCAACTAACGTAAAAGAAGTTCGTGCGTTTATCGGTACATGTGGGTATTATCGTCGTTTCATTCCAGGGTTTTCAAAAATAGCAGAGCCTATTACTAACCTAACTGGCAAATACGCTAGATTCAAGTGGGATGATGAATGTCAAAAAGCGTTTGATTTTTTTAAAAATAGTTTAACAGTAGTGCCACTATTGACACATCCAGATTTGAATAAACAGCTAATATTGTATACAGATCCTTCAGATAATGCTATAGGAGCATGTTTGGTTCAACCATATAAAGGAAAAGAATCTGGCATACCAGGAGTTAAAAATGAAAGACCAATATATTTTTTGTCACATAAACTTAGCAAATCTCAGCGAAAATAGTCGACTATTGAGAAGGAAGCTTATGCTATCCACTATGCTCTTCAGAAACTTAATTATTATTTACATAACGCAAATTTCATTATCAGAACTGACCACATGCCTTTAAAATCTCTATTAGAAGCTCCAGTGCAGAACAGAAAAATACAGACATAGGCGTTTAATCTGCAAGGATACAATACCAAAAAAAAAATATGTACCAGGTTGGAACAATACATGTGCAGATTTATTGTCCAGAATCCCGTATCTACAGACATCATGAAACACGGAAGACGAAGGAGAACCGGAAATAGACGACCGAAACTGGCAAGTAAATATATTAGATTCTGCCATAATAAATAGAGAAGATTTTGAGAGTTTACCGTCGGATCAAGAATCTGAACCTAGAGCAGAAGACCCACATTTAATGCAATTTAATATGAAAGAAGAACAAGAATTAGATCCAAAAGTTCTAGTAATAAAACAGAAATTAAAAGAAACGGGTGAGAACAAGTATAAGAAGAATTATTTAGTTTTACAAGATGATAATCAGTTATATTACGTGAATGAAAGAAACGAACAGTTAAGGAAATATATTCCAAAACATTTGGAAAGTGAAATTCTAAAGGCGTATCATGATGAGAATGGTCATCTCGGTCGTGATAAGTTAGTGAAAGCACTCACGAATAAATATTATTGGCCGAATTTATTTAAAACTGCTTGTAAATACGTCGATACGTGTGAAAAATGTAGATTAAGAAATATGAAAACAATCAAATGTCACTTACAGGATACAGACATTCCTCAGTTTCCTATGCAAAAAGTCAGCTTAGATATATCAGGTCCTCACCCTAGAACACTATCAGGGAACGTATATTTAATTCATATCGTAGATATCTATAGTCTGTGGCCGGAAGTTTATGCAATCCCAGACAAGAGTGCAGATACTATCATTAATATTTGTTTACAGGAATTCATACCAAGATTTAGTTGCCCACAGATCGTACTCACGGATAACGGTAAAGAGTTTGTGAACAAGAAATTTGAGAAGTTATTAAAAGAATTGAATATAAACCATATAAAGACCTCGTATTATAGACCTTCTTCAAATGCTAAAAACGAAAGACAACATAGAACATTGTACAACATTATAGCAAAGATTGTCGATGAACATGAAAAAGATTGGGATCTATTTCTGGGACCTGCACTAAGCGCAATACGCACAAATCAAAATGAGAGTACAGGGTTTTCACCATTTTATTTATTACACGGGAGAGAGCCTAGACTACCTATTGACAATCTGTTAAAACCAAGACGTAAATATATGGGGGAAGATTTTCAGGAAGTTATTATACAAGAAATGCACAAAGCGCATGTAAGGTTAAAGAACAATATAATTAAAGCTAGAGAAAGACAGAAAAAGTACAGAAACGAAAATACACAATTACAGGAATTCAAAGTAGGTGACAGAGTTTATTATAAAAAGCATAGAAGAAACTCCAAATTTGATGCTCGTTGGATTCCAGGTTATTACATTTTAGAAAAGTTAGGAAATGTATCATACAGTATAAAGAACCAGATCACGGGACATATAGCAAGGGCACATGTAGAACACTTAAGAAGAGATAATGATGATAAGGGAAACAATAATTATAATAATAATTATTATTCAGACGACTTATACTCAGATGGACAAATCGTCAGAAGAGCTACAATACCCTCAGATTTTAGAAAAGATCCAGTACAAAGTCAATTAATAACAACACCAGTTTATGATGATACTCAGGAACAGACAATACCGAAAACGCTGATAAAAGAAGAGAAAAATACGCATGAGGGTTATTATGATAGTGTGGAATCTATGGAAGAAGAGGTAAACGCTCCATTTAAAAATACTAGACAAGCAGCGAAAAGGAGAATAGAGAGACAGAGAGAAAAAGAAGTGAAAAGACAGGGAAGAATTAGAGAAAATTCATCAAGGGACGAGTACATGCCCCTACTCGAAAGGTCGTTAAGAAACTATGATAAACAAATTAGATTAGATATAGAAAGGAAAAAATTAGCGGCTGCTAGCAATAGACATACAGATGAAGAAGAAGGAATGGATGAAAAATCAGAATCTAATAGAGATAGTAGCATGGAGGAAGATATTTCTTTACAAGAGGAAGAAGACATTGATGTGGAGATAGCACTTATTCAGAGAAATCTGGAGTTGCTGAGGAAGTGGAAACATGGTAGATAAATGGATAGAAAATGCTGCAGATAGCAGGATGTAAAATTGGTGATTTAAAAAGGAAAGTGATAGTTGATGAAATACATTAGCTGTATATGACACATTTGTTATAGAAAATGGTTTTATTGATACTTATAATGAGTTGTCTTGAGGAGTAGACATGACACTATATATTTAGGTATTAAGATAGCTAATATGGATGTAAATTCGAATGTGGTATATTTTTACTGTAATTTTATTGCCAATTGATTTTATGATTTGACTTCTTGAGTTTTCTTAAATAGATAAATAAGTTATTGTTAGTCCGTAAAAGTGACTAACAATGGATTGTATGTTATATTATTCTGAAATATGTTTTTCTTTGAATGAGTTGATGCCTTTATTTGATATGAGGGGAAAGAAAAATGATGTTTAAAAACTTGGGGGGGGGGGGGGATATGATATTCTGTTGTAATTTTATTTCGTTTAACTCTTGATTTAAGTTGAATTGTCTTGTCTGTTGAATAATAGTTACTTTGTTTACAAATGTGTTGAAAATTATTTAAGTTTAAGTTTATTTCACTGATGGTTCTGTCTGGAATAAAAGCAGTACATAGGGCTTTATTTAAAGCCCTTCGTTCAGAAAAGGGTTAATAAACTACTGAGGACTAGAAGAGAGACACATTCTCTTTATGAAAAATAAGTTCACGAGTAAGAAGGCCGCTGTGTTAATCAGCGTTAATATTTTAGAGTAGAGAGGTTAATAATATAGTGGTTATAGGGTGTTGGAAACATATGCCATAGAGACGGGGTTACTACTCAAATAAGAGGGTGCTGGGAAGTTAAAATAGGAGCTGCATTAAGTCAGCGTGGATTAAAGATATATGGATTGGATGCCATATTATATACGTGATTAACGTCTAAAGAGGCTGTGATAGTTAAACAAATATAAAAGGTTAGTTGATGGAGAGTAGATATTAAGGGGGCTGTGAATAACAGAACATGTGGTAGAATAGACGGGAATACTTATCAGGAGGGGGTAAAATATAGGAGCTGTGATAAACAGCGTTAATTAATTTAAAATGTTCATGGAATATGAACATTGTTATGAGTTTTATTATTGGACGTGAAATAGCTGAAATATGGTCGATGGGAGTATAAATATTGAGTATATAGAAGAAATTTTGGATCAACTTAATTTATAACGAACAGGGATGTAGATTTATAAATCATAAGATGTATTTTTGAAAAACTTTTGTAAAAGTTTTTACGTTTGCAAGGGAGGTAAATGTGATTGTTCTTGACTACTTATTAATATCTTCATAAATTGGGTGCACACCCCTTCTTTTCTATTCCTAACCCTATCTTTTCTGTCTATCCTGAGTTGTAATGTTGAGAAAGAATGAGAAGTTTCATAATGCCAAATGTATACCAACGATTTTTTATAGACCATTCTTATGACCTATATTTTTGTAATGAATCCTGGAAGAGTCAGAAACGAAGAAGAAGTATAACTTCATAGCGAATTGCTATATGGGAGACAAGTGGAGAATTAGTAGAAGTGAAAGCAGTTAAGATAGGGTTAGTTTGGGATGATGTGGAATATTGGGGTTTAAGGTGTTGGTGTTGGTGAGGGAAAGAATGTTTAGAATAAGGGGGTTAGGAGTTAAGACTTTTGAAGAAGAAAAGTCTTTTTAAAGAAAGGGAGGTGTAACAGAATGAGTACCATCTATGTTAATAGGTTCGATGTGCAAACTTAGGGCACGGTTGAGCATCCAGGAAGAACGTGACTAAGGATGCTCAAGTCGTGACGTAGGTTGTTTTGGTTAGGTTAGTTACAGCTAAGGTCCAGGGATGTGAACATCTTACCAAATAACTTATGTACCATTCTTCAATTTATTACGATCAATAAAACCTTTTATAGAACGACATCGGACTTGGTTTATAATCATCTGTGCCTGTACTGTTACATTAGCTGTGTGATGACCTCGACAACACCCTCGATGTTTGATAGTCAACTAACCTATAGTCAGATGTATGAGCAGAGCACACCAACCAGGAGACAAGCAGCCAATGACTATTCAGACAACTGTATACCATTGGAGGACCCAAGAAAGAAGAGACAACGTGTATAGCTGTCCATATATGCAAATAAAAAAGAAAAACGAAAACCTTCGACTTAGTTCTTTTTGCTCCAATTTTGTGTATGATTGTCCTTTTGATCTTGTGCTTGTGACATTGTTCTTGTATCGTTTGCAGATTTTTGGGTCTTTGCAGTATTGCACTTGTGTCTGTGAGCCTGTCTTCCTGTACCACTGTTTGTTTGTGTATTTGTTCTTGTTTCTCTGTTCCAATGTGTACTTGACTGTTTTCTTGTGTGTAATGGTACGTGCGTTTCTGTTCCAATGTGCACTTGTGTATTTGACCTTGCCCCGCTCTCTCTCTCTCTCTCTCTCTCTCTCTCTCTCTCTCTCTCTCTCTCTCTCTCTCTCTCTGTCCCCTAGTTCTTGTGTGTATTAAGTGTTCCACAGCCACAGTCAACCTATAACAGAAGACAATATACACTAAAGAGGCACGAAGACAACGAAGATGAATATAAGGCAACAACGAACACAATTTATTGCAGACACGACAATAAGGAACATAATAATGAAGCACGATAACAGCTCAACACTAAAAAAATCAACAAAGCCATCAATATGATAGATAATTATTTATTAACCCGTGGTAGGGTACACATGGAAATGGATGACAAGCAGAATTCAATCTCTTTAGTAATACATTTCTATGTACACTGGTTACAAAACACACTTTAAGCTTTACCAATCACCACTACAAACACCTTATTTTATTGTAAGAGCACAGCTGTAATAGAAAGCTGATCAATCAAAAGTTTGCCAAGAGACATCTCTTACAACAGCCTTGCCAGTCACACCCCAAGAGAAGAGTGTTTTGAAAACCCCAACAGATGAAACTTAAATATTCAAAGAAAATTATCCTGCAACACATCAATAACACTACACGTTATGTTGTCTGTCATTATCACTTCAAAGAAGAAAATTCCATACTGTTATCTCCACCCTAGTAAGTGAATCAAAGACATTTTTTTAGTCAGCCATTTGTCACAGAGCCACTTAGCTTTTGCATAAATGTCAGCGAACAAAGAAAGATGAAGAAGCATAATGAACACACTTTATTTGTTTACTTTGCAAATGTCAACATTTGTGTATTACATTAATGTCTGTTACAAAGAATAACAATTTCTAGTTTATTACGCAAGAGAACACAACTCGGGATATTCCATCACCAGTTAAACAACGTTAGCTAAATAAGTTAACCCAGTGAATTGTGAAATATGATAAACTAAACTATGAAAAGTTTCAAGTTTACACCAGTAAAGATCACAAATACAAAGCAAACAGATGTTGCACTTATTCATGATACCCTGCACAGATCAGTCAGCATCACTGTTTCTCTGTCAGACTGTGGCTGTAGCAGTTGCCAAAGAGCATATCATAGATTTTTTTGTTTTGCATATCCTATTTACAGGACATCGCTGTCAACACCAGCATTTTAATGCTGTTGTTGATGGCTTGACAAGTTTACGTTCAGTAGTTTGCCATTGCTTTCTTCTTCATCTACATTCATCCGCAGAGTTATTTCTGACGCGATTCCATTGTGCCCGTTTACAGCAGAGCTGCGTTCTTGCGCCGTTAGGCCGACACATCCAACTTCTGCAGGCATTTGTTGACCGGGTTAACTTTCCCGGATGTCCTCCAATTCTATATGTAAAATTTGAGGCCATATGCATTTTCATTTCTCTTGTATTTTGTCGACTTGTTCCTATAGCTCGATATTTCGTATGCCTGTTAATTTGAATGAGCGTCATCAATACATTCTATAACCATACTTGTTGCATTAAAATGAAATCATATCTTTCATTAATAACATTGTAACATCATATTGACAATCTGAAATGTGTCATGTAATATTATACAATGTGACAACAGTAATTGTAGCATAATCTTCTTCTTTTGAAGTACGATTGTGGGTGGTTTTGACTTGTGTGTCAGACTTAGTCCTGCTATTGGATATGTACCCTTAGTTTGCTTCCTCAATAATACGTATGAGGTTAAATATTACCGGTGTTCACCACAATCTGAGTATCATGAATACTTATTTGTATTCATCATTAATTTTACAAACTGAAATATAAGAACTTTAAGCATAATTCATAATAACAACTTAATAATTATCGTAATATTATCTCGAACCTGAAATAAACTGGAAAATCATATATGCAGATTTAAATTACTCTCAATCAGTCATGCTATTCAGCCTTTGTGTATATGCAGTTATGTTTAGTCTGTAGTGTTCTGTGTGCTTGTTGTTTTGAAATGAAATCGTGTGTATCATTTGACTGTGATTTGCAATCAACATTATCTCTACCATACCAACAACAAACCTGTTGTAATGTTCTGACATTGTAAAAGTTTATAGCCTTATATCATAGTATCACTCGTTCCATGATGCATAAATGGTAAGTGAATGAGATATTAAATGTTTGACTGACATGACCCTCTCATCGATGGTGTGATGAGTGAATCATGACATACAAATGGCAAAGATGTGTTCGTGCAATGGTAGTATGATGACTGTTGATGCTAAATAAGTATGGTCCATGACCTGGACGTGACCGTGGATGTAAATAGTAATATGTACAATCAATCTATTAGAGTTCGTTATCTCGTGGTGTAGATGCCCGTCGGTGTTGCCCAACATATCGCATTGACTTAAATCATGATCGACTCAAACAACAGTCTGACGTCACTATATCACATCACTCGGAGTAGTGTCTAGCTGACAACGTCCGAATGCTTTCATAACAAAGTCTGAATGCCTTTACAATCGTCCTGTACAGAATCTGGCAATCAATCAAATTGGAAAAATCTGTACCCATTTGACAATAATTATCTTAATTAAATAACATAGGCAAACTGTCTGTTGCTTATTTAGAAACGTTGTATACGGAAGTTCAGAAGTGAAAATATTCGGAAAACTGGATTCTCAATTTTAACATGTATGCACGCAGACTGTAACATGAAATGTTCTATTTGTACAGATTTCTATAGTCTACTTAGAAGATCAGCCAGGTTATTATCTTTACCCGGTATGTGACAGATGTCAAAATCATAATCTTGCAAAAGAAGAGACCACTTGTGTATTCTGGAGTTTTTTGGATGTCCATCTGTCAAGACTTGTAAAGGCTTATTGTCAGAAAGAACAAGGCATTTCTTCCTGAGCAGATATTTAGAAAACTTATTGACACTTTCTATCAGAGCCAAAGCCTCAAGTTCAGTGACAGCATATTTCTTTTGAGTTTCTGATAGTTTCCTGCTAAAGTACAGAACAGGATGTAATTTACCATCATGAAGTTGCAAAATAATTGCAGAGATTGCATATAAGCTCGCGTCAGTCTGAATAATGAAGTCTTTCGAGATGTCAGGTAGTTTAGAAATTGGACAATTACTGAACAGATTTTTAATCTGTTGCAGAAGTTCATCATGTTTTTCAGTCGATCTAACTTTAGCGGGTTGACCTTTTTTCAATAGTTCTGAAAAAGTTGCTGTCATGTCCGCGAAATTAGGAATAAACTTTTGGTAGCAACTGATGAGACCTAACACACTTCTCACTTCGTTCTTGGTGGTGGGAGGTTTAATGTTTATAATTCTGAAAACCAAAATTATGTTTGTCTTCCACATCATTTCTTATTAACGGAATAGGATAATGGAGGCTGGAATAAAATTTGAATTTTGTTAACCAATACTCTTTCTTGAATTTATGGTATGTCTTTCTTAAATGTATGTGTTGATATGTATGTTTTAATTTTGTTGACTTGAAAAATGTTATAGTTTTCAATCATGTTTATGATGTATACCACATATGCAGTAATGAGGTTAGTCTGATATATCTCAAGCAGAGGCACGTTAAGCAGACAAGGTAAGCAGCTACAAGTACAAATTGTTTTCTGTAATGCCATTTCCATTCATGTAGCCAGTTTGTAAACTATTCCTCAGCTTGTGAGTCAATGTTTGTAACAGCCCAATCATCATGGGTGGTGATTGATTTAATTAGTATCATAATTTGAAAAAATAAATATGTGTATGATATTCCACTGCCATTGTCTGTGGAATCTATATGTGGTTTTTTAATATAATTTATAGTACTTTTGGCTGATGTGTTAAGTGGTCCCACACTGTCAATCGCTATTTTCTGGAATGGTCAAGATGCCAAATCAGTTTGTTGAACTGGTGCCATGGGATGTTTACCGTTCGGTGTAGTCCTTTGGTATAGCTTGCATGATTGGACATGTCTACCAATATCCTTCGAATAGCCAGGCCAGTAGAATTGTGCCAAAATTCTTTGTGTAGTTCTTGCTATCCCCATGTGACCTGCAAATGGGGAGTCATGTGCAAATTTCAGTGTCTCGCTGTGATATTGACTAGGCAGCACTGTTTGGAAGAGTAGTGTTGCTCCCTTCCTGTATTGTCTGGTAAGTATGTTGTTATCTAAAATAAATTCCTATTTACCATGTTTCGCTTGTTTGGCTGATTTGTGTATGTTCTTGAAACATGCTTGTAATGTGGGGTCTTGTTTTTGTTCTGTGGCTTAGTCTTTCGTCAATAACAACGGGTTCTGTGTATTGTCCGTCAAAGTATTTTGTGATGTCGTGTGCCTATTTTCTTCATCTTGTTGTTTTCATACCTGGGCTCTCGTGAGTGCATTAGTTGGTATGTATTTGATCTCCCAGTCGAGCGCTTCTTCATAAGTACAATAACTGATATTTGGAATGTTCCCAATCATCAGACCAGCACAGGGTTAGTAAAACTGCTGCTTGCACCCTGCCTTCAATATATGGGGATTTTATTGTGACCCATGTGATCTTGTATCTCTCTAGAGTACCGCCAAAAGTTCTAGATGCAACACTCTTGCCTCTGTAGTCTTTTGTCTTTACAAGTTTTTGATCTACCCCTATAATGGATGCCCCTGTGTCTCTGACACATGCTGTTGGCGATCCATTGACCCATGCTTGATGGACTTTCAGGGTACCATTCTGGATGTTGACTGCATTGGCCTCTTGTATTGGTACATTATGGCCACATGCCAAGTTACCGTCTTCATGGAATTCTTTGCACACGTTACCCGGTCTGTCATTGTTGAATGTCTCTAACATGGCTGCACGAGTGTCTTCACATTCGTCTGTTTCACTACTAGTGAATATGTATGCTGCAATGGCCTCTTTCCATGTTTTTCTAATTCTACAATCTTTTGAGATATGCCCGTAGGAATTACAGACAAAGCATTTAATACTATTTTTGTAAGAAGCATACTTTGTGGCCTTCTCAGATATTAAGTTCTTGAGGTAAGAGTCGTAATTAGGGTTCTTGTCACACATCTCAAGCAAACCATGTTGTAATCTACAATGTGGACATTGCATGAAGTAACCCTTGTCTGGTTCTCTCTGTGTTTTACCTCTCATGTGGTATGGACATCTACCTCTGTACTGCTGACCATATTGTGAGAATCTGTTCGGTCTGCTGTAGTATCTTTGGTCGGTTACTCTCGCACTTGCTCCTATAACTAACTCCGGTTGAGCTCCTTCAGCAAACACATCCCTATGGGCGTTGTGATATGCCTCCCCTTTGGATTCCATCTCCAGGACTGACATACACTTGTTCTCCACCAGAATTGTAGACATCATTTCTGGCACTAAAGAAATCAATTTGTCTCTCAGCATGAGATCACGGAGTTTCTCAAAATCTGAACCCACATCAGCTGATTTAAGCCACTTATCAAAAAGAGAAGTTGTTTCTGAGACATAGTCTAGAAACGTCTGGTTTGCTTTTGGTGCCAAAGTTTTAAATTTAGTTCGTAAACCAGCTTGGTCCAAAGAAAAATGTGACAAGACTCTGTCTCTAATATATGTGTGGTTGGTATGTAGGCTTTCAGGGATCGCCTCCATGACATTCAAAGGTTCTAGAGCCAAATGACGGTGAAATTGTATGGGCCACTCTTTGGTTGGTACTTTGTAATATTTCATTCATCATCATCATCATCAAGTGCCGTGCCGGCTGTCGTAGGCGTTCATGGCTCTCCATAGATCTCGGTCTTTGGTTTTCTGGATCAACTCTGCTGCTGATATTCCTCCATGCCACCGTCTCAATCCATCCAGCATCACTTCTCTTGGTCTACCTCTGCCTCTCTTCCCATCGATCTTGCCAGTTGTTACGATGTTCTCCAATGCCTCTCTTCTCATCACATGACCGAGGAAAGCTGTTTGTCTCTGTCTTATTGTTGTATATAATGTTCTAGTTTCGTTAGCCTGTTTCAGGCAGTCGTCGTTAGTTACTCTGGCAGTCCAAGGAATTCGCATATTTCATTAGCACTTCAAAATTAGTTATCCATGCTGAAATGGAATCACCTTGTGTAAAATTCCTGATCAGACCCTGGTACCGTTTAATGGGGTCTACTGATTTCGCTTGTAATTTTGCTTGAGCTATTTCGGCTTCCTTTTCTTTCTCGAGAGTCTTGACCTTTAAGTCCCCTTCTATCTTTTTGTCCTTCATTATCAACTCTGCTGCTAGTTTTTCTCAAATGCAAGCCTCTCCTTTTCTAATGCTAGTTCTCTATCTTTTGCTGCCAGTTTTTCTTTTTCTAAAGCTGCTTGTAATTCCCTAGTCTCTTTTTCTTGAGCTGCTTCTAGTTCTCTAGCTTCTTTTTCACGAGCTGCTTGTAATTTCTTAGCTTCTTTTTCAAGCGCTGCTTGACATTGTCTAGCTTCTTTTTCACGAGCTATTTCCAATTCTTTAGCCTCTTTGGCTGCTGCTCTTTATTCTCGTTGCTGTGCCTGGAATTCTTTTATTTCCTGTTTAGCCCATGCTCTAAGTTCATGACCAGACAATCTGGACTTCTCGCCCATATCCATAAAATCTTGTAATGATGACATGGTGCGATAATATTATGTAAACTTAACAGCTGAAACAAAATATGTATGTGTGTGATGCTAAATTGTGTGAAAGGTTGAAATTAGACGTGTAAGAGAGTAACAGACTGAATAGAAAGCCAATATGATTAACAATGCTATAAGACGATGATCGAGACCAACGATGTAGCAAGCCCAACGATGAAATTAATATTGCGTTACCTCGATGACGTTGTTATATTCCAGACAAAGTTCTGGTATTGTATATATGTATACAAGAAGATTACACTACAGGACACACAAAAACTACTATCAGAAACATATACTAATTTTCATGTAAACAAACATATTTATGTACATAGAAATAAACACAGATGACGCAAAGAAACAAGAGATATAGACTATTACAAAACAACACAGGTCCTAAACAACGGTGAGGTCGCCACAATAAAATACTCATAACAATCTGACCGATGTCAGCACCGAAAGTACCTTTGCACCGACAACAAAAAATTACCAGGTACAAAAGTAGCCCTACCAACTGCCTACACACTTATGATGCATACAAACAGGCCATGGAGAGAAGTTCCAAATAGACTGATTCTAAACCACCGAAAAGAATGCAACAAATATCAACAAACAATATTCACTTGTCCGATCTTCCGGTTCGGTGTCAAATGGAACTCTGGTGTTCTCTCTTATGGCTTCAATAAGTGCTGATGATGATGGTAGGTGTTGTAATAAATTTTTGTAATTTTCTTTGAAGAACTATTAGTGTCCCAGAAATCCACATCCAGATGTCCACATGTACTACTATTTTCACATAAATGTCCGTTGAGACATAAATCTGTGACATCCTCGAAACTTTGATAATCACTGTCTATCCTATAAGATTTACGTGATCTGCGCTCCACTTAACTATATTGGGAGCTTCCACAAGGCCGTCTCCATTATCATGGTCGTTCTGCTTACATTTTTAATATTTCTGTGTAATGAGACTTTTAATGTCCAAATTTGAACATTTCCAATAGTGGCCATGATAAATAGTTCTATATATGATCTATTAGTATTGATATCTGATATATATCCATCTGACACTGTATATTAATAAAGAAACTAACACTTGACATTGACTATTACAAACACAACGTGGTCACGGTCTGGGCTGACATATTAATTGCTAGTTGATGTAGGCGGTGCTTCCATTATATAATATCAAACAATAGTGTTGGTAATGGCTTCTCCAGTTAATTTATGGTCCGGCGCTCCTGTTCCAAGTGCCACCCATATCTACCAGAATGTTATTTTGCATTATTCTCAGCTCGCCATCTAAACAAAACAGACCAGCAGAATAACAGGAGCAACTTTAATAAATATCAAATGACTTGAGGCAGGCTGGCATTTCTTGCAAAGCAATATTTATTTGCATAGAATAGCTTGTGACATAATTAACACTTTGATGATCAGCAATCTGGAGCATTACAGTATCCCATTACCAAGGGTGTTTGCGGATTTTTACAAAAATGACTGGTTTTTAAATTAAATTCACTAAAAATTTAAAAACGGGACGTAGGGTGTTGAAATTTTCAGAGCACTGTTATGAATGGTTGTTACGCATAAAAAATATATATTTTTTAGTGAATGTTTTCAGAGTGAAAGCTATAAAATGTTAGGGACATGGTTGGCAATGAATAAAATAGCTCAATATGAGCACTAATTTAACGGTTAACCAAATATGTTAACACTGAAATGTAACACAAAAAAGTGAAAAATAAACATTGTTCATTTCTACACTGTGTTGTGGTTTTTGTTTGGTGTGTTGTGTCTGTGATATTAGTAATTAGTATTTGTAAATTCTTACCTATAGTTGAGGTCTGAGCTGTCTCCTTCATTAATTGGGGTTGAAGTTGTAGCTGTAGACCTCTGCAAGAGTCTTTGTCTGGAACGTTGATAATCCTCAACCGTGTGGTATAACTTGAAACATGGTGTCAGGCATAGAGGTGTATTGCAATCTGGGCAGTACATGCAAGTCTGGCTTCTTTTACCTGCATCCTTGCACACTTTACAGTCTGGTTTGTACCTTGGCTTTTCATATTTGTCAATAAAATGGCGCTCAGTAATTCGTGATGTCATGACTTGTGGTCTTGAAGGTGTTGCATTGCGCCGAAGAACAGCAGGTCCAATAAGAGCAAGACTGACATCCTGCCTAAACCTCTTTGCAGTGATCTTATTTGTAGAGTTGGCAGTGTTGTAGCTTACATGCCCATGACCAGTGCAACTAAAAAAATTATATAATGGCAGGTACCATTTATAGGATCTATGTGGGTCTTACACTCAGTTGGCCGAAACCACCCATACTTTTGTTGTATTTTTATGAATGCACTGGCTTGTTTAATATTCTGCCCTCGTGAATTCCCCTTTTCCTGTCTTGTCCATAACTTCATTGGAGTGAACAGTAGATATAAAGTTAACTCTCTTTCCTGTGTACTGAGAGAGGTGATTTTCACCATACATGTTGACTTTACACATGATCAGATCTATAGCAGTGTCAGGGAAACATATCTTGAAAAAATCAATGGGCATAAACCCAGTTGTGTCTGACGTGACACCCCATTGTTCTTTGTATGGAAGAAGATTGCCAAGCTCAATAAGTTCGTTTTGTAGAGCCTTTCTCCATTTACAAACAGAATTTTCAGCTGTAGAAATGTTCTGGTCTCTTGTGCCACGTCCACTTCTTTCTTCAGAGGTACCTTCATCACCCCCATCATCAACTTCAACATCGTAACGCTACTTTCATTCACACTAATATTCACTTCTGTATCTCTACTTAGCTAGGAAACATCGTTTTCAGCTTCAATTTCACTGGCAGAGTCAGAATCCTCTATACCACGAGCCTGGTGTTCATCCTCAGGCATGGTGAAAATGCTGAATATTCACTTGGGACCCAAATTAACGAAATAAAAAAAAAAACACGCTAGTTACGGCTGCAAACACTTTTAACCATGGGCGAAGCCATTTTGAAATAAGGGAAACAACTGGATGATGCCTGATTCAGTGGCTATAGGTAAGGCTGTTTGTTTGAAATCCGCATGTCACTAATTCGTCGAGCGCCGAAGTTGGTCACATAGGCATATAGCCGAAAATTCGTCGAGCGCCGAAGTTGGTCAGCAAAGTGTTAAACAATAAAAGTCACGGTTCCAATGTTAATGGGAGGGCCGGCACTATGTGATTAAGCATACGCACAATACTGATCATATATACATTTAATTAATCGAATGCCAAGACAATGCCTAACCGCTTAGCGTTATGTAGGTTGCATCCGTGCCGCTTATCATAACAGCAACTACTTACAAGAACTCATGTTTGTTGACCACTTGCTAACCTTGAGCCATTCCTTGGAGTTTTGGTTTAAATATTCATGGCCAATCGTCAGTCCTGACTTTAGAGTGTGCCTTGATTATCTATCTTACATAAATGGTGGTTCACTTCTACCATTTCCTCTTCTGGAGGATTTACGATAATAATTCACCTCTGACAATTTTATGCCGCCTTCTTGTTGTCAGCCGCAAACCTGACTTTTGTGATGTAGTATGTTGTGACGTTATCTAGCAACTTAGTATTACTCCATGTCTTGATTAACTCTCCTTGTACCGTTTACCACAATTTCCGTATCTTATTCTAAATCATTGTCCTTTGCCTCTGACGCTACATGGCAATTTGAGACTTTGTTTTTCTGAGTTCACCATAAAGAAGACTGCTAGAATGGGACCTAGATGACTCTCCAAGACTACTCTGCCAATTTGGTGGTGCAATGTTTCAAAGAAAAATGAATGTAATATTAGATGTGCACAGCAATAGTAATTTCTTGAATTTGTATGTCGGTAGGCCTAACTTTTGATACTTTTCTTTTATGCGAACACAGACGATGATCCCTGTTTCTTCCATGGGAACATCAGTGAAAATAGGGGCCATATCTATTGACACCACTTGCTTTAGTTTAAGATCAATAGTATCCAGTAGTTTGGCCAGTTCTGGTTAATCTTTAAACATTAAGGGGTTGAATGATTGTCACACTGGTTTAGCAGTTTCTGCAAGCCGTCTCACCATCCTGTGTTGGACAGAGTTGAGCATAGATTTAGGAAGACCATAAAGTTTGAGGTTTATGAGCCCCGTGTAATGACTAACTGTTTAATCATCTCACTGATGAATTTACTATCTAAAAGTGCCTGAATATCTTTCCTCACTTTTTCATCCAATTCTGTAGGGTGGCTGGCTTTAGTATTTAAATAAAATTTGTTGAATTTGATAACAAGTCTTCTATTTTGTTGGAAGCATCAAAGATGTAATTCCTGAGATGGTTGTCGCGAATAGCTTGGATTGCCAGAGTAACTTAACAATGATTGCCTGGAAGATGCTAATGAAAGTAGAACATTAAATACAACTATCAGAAAGAGACAATAGCATACATTAGTACAGTGGAGTCTGCATAAGTAGAAGTCACGGGGGCCGAAGGAATTTGTTCTATTTATCAGAAATTCTACTTATCCAGACTGCACACATTTACACTAATACCATGCAGTAGCATTGAATAAAATGATTGTACCACTTAGGAAACTCAGTTAGTGAACAAATAAATAGCAATACAATCTCAGAAATGTTTAATTATTTTAGAAAACGGAATATTAGTCATGAACATTTCTAAATTAATTAAAGAAAAAAGTATTTCATTTTTTGAAACGATCCAACCAGCAAGCACTACAATTTCAGTCTGTCTGACCTCAAAACTCTTCTACTTTCGCAATAAGTAAAGGCCCATTTACTTTTACATTTGCCGATCTAATTGCAGTGAACCATTTTAAAAGGGCAGCATCGAAAAACAATTTTCTGTAGCGGTCTTTATGCTTTAAAATGCAAAACTTTTCCATGTTGGAATACACATTCTCTAGCTATATTCACTTTCTTCTTCCCACTATGTTCAACCTCTTCCAACAGCTCAATCTTTCATTCTAAAGTTAAAATAGTAAGCTTTCGTCCACTAGCCGCCATTGATATGTAGCGAGATATCATATGTGCGAGATTGTTGTTCTCCGAGCTGACTAAAAAGAATTCTTTCGCGACACATTTTTTTAGGGGGGGGGGGGGAGGGTGTGTGTGTGTGTGAAATAAACAGCTCGACTTAAACATGAACACTTATATAGTCCTTATTCATTTTTATATTCGACTAATCCGAGTCAACCGAATTTGACTTATCAGGACTTTTTATACAATGATAAAGAAGGATAATGGCTGGGACCAAGCTAGTAACGTCGACTTAAGCGAAATTCTACTCATTCGAGTTCGACTTAAGTGGGCTTGACTGTATTGTGATGAGAAGAGAAGCGTTGGAAAACATTGTGACGACTAGAAGGATTATTGGGACAAGAGACATGGGCAAACAGAGAAAGATCATGCTGGATGGACTATGGTGACATTGAGAAATATTATCAGCAGAGTTGATCCTGAACAGGGACTGAGATCTGAGGAGATACATGAACACCTATGGTAGTTGGCAGGGCACATAACGATGATGCAATCTCATATGTTTCTTCAGATTACAAGCCTGGGTAAAATAAATTAACTGTTAAATTAACTGTTAGATTTATTTAGACTGCCACCTTGGGTAAAAGAAGCACCAAAGACATCACACTTGTAAGGCTTCTCTCCTGTATGTGTTCTCTTATGTCTCTTCAGATGGCCAGCTTCAGTAAAAGCACCACCACAAACATTACACTTGTAAGGTTTCTCTCCCGTATGTGTTTCCATGTGGTATTTCAAACTGCCAGCTACAGTAAAACAAACACCACAATCATCAAACTTGTAAGGTTTCTCTCCTGTATGTGTTCTCTTATGGTCCTTCAGATGGCCAGCTTGAGTAAAATAAGCACCACAGTCATCACACTTGTAAGGTTTCTCTCCCGTATGTGTTCTCTTGTGCGTCTTCAGACTGCCAGCTTGAGTAAAAGAAGCACCACAATCATTACACATGTAAGATTTCTCTCCTGTATGTGTTCTCATGTGGTATTTCAAACTGCCAGCTGCAGTAAAACAAGTACCACAATCATCACACTTGTAAGGTTTCTCTCCTGTGTGTGTTCTCTTGTGGTATTTCAAACTGCCAGCTACAGTAAAACAAGCACCACAATCATCACACTTTTAAGGTTTTTCTCCTGTATGTGTGTTCTTATGGTCCTTCAGTCTGTTAGCTCGTATAAAAGAAGCACCACAATCATCACACTTGTAAGGTTTCTCTCCTGTATGTGTTCCCATGTGGTATTTCAAACTGCCAGCTACAGTAAAACAAGCACCTCAATCATCACACTTGTAAGGTTTTTCTCTTGTATGCATGTTCTTATGGTCCTTCAGTCTGTTAGCTCGAATAAAAGAAGCACCACAATCATCACACTTGTAAGGTTTCTCTCCTGTATGTGTTCCCATGTGGTATTTCAAACTGCCAGCTACAGTAAAACAAACACCACAATCATCACACTTGTAAGGTTTTTCTCCTGTATACGTGTTCTTATGGTCCTTCAGTCTGTTAGCTCGAATAAAAGAAGCACCACAATCATCACACTTGTAAGGTTTTTCTCCTGTATGTGTTCTCTTATGGTCTTTCAGATGGCCAGCTTGAGTAAAATAAGCACCACAGTCATCACACTTGTAAGGTTTCTCTCCCGTATGTGTTCTCTTGTGCGTCTTCAGACTGTAAGCGTGAGTAAAAGAAGCACCACAATCATCACACTTGTAAGGTTTCTCTCCTGTATGTGTTCTCTTATGGTCCTTCAGATGGCCAGCTTTAGTAAAATAAGCACCACAGTCATCACACTTGTAAGGTTTCTCTCCTGTATGTGTTCTCTTGTGTGTCTTCAGACTGCTAACTCGAGTAAAAGAAGCACCACAATCATCACACCTATAAGGTTTCTCTCCTGTATGTGTTCTCTCATGGTCCTTCAGATGGCCACCTTTAGTAAAATAAGCACCACAGTCATCACACTTGTAAGGTTTCTCTCCTGTATGTGTTCTCTTGTGATTCACATTCTGTAGGCACTCAAGATGGTCATCTTTAATCAAAAGACCATCCCGTTCATTACATTTGTTTGACATCCCCCCTACAGGACGTTGCAGTCAACACCAGCATTTTACTGCCGTTGATGTCTGACAAGTTTATGTTCAGTAGGTTACCATTGCTTTCTGAATGACCGGCACCCATACCAACACTTTAAAACCAGCGCGACAGGTCTGCTGCCAAATCGGCCACCGCTGTGTTTCGAACGCATTTTAAGCGGCTCACGAATCACGTTTACAAGCCTTTAACCATGTATACCGGTATTGCATGTTACATAGAACCTATTTTAAAATGTGGCTGCGAATCCTGGACAGTTAATAAAAAAAAAATAGTTGCATGTCCTTCACCGGGCGTAGCATTCAACCCCAGCATTTTGGCTGTTCGTGATTCCTGAGCAAGTTTTACGTTCAGTAGTTTGCCATTGCTTTCTGAACAGCCACCATCTATACCTTTTTCGAAAAAACCAGTACCGCTGTGTTTCGAACCCGGGTATACGGGATTATGAATCGTGTCCGTAACTACTTCACCACGGAGACGGTACAATACCGGTTTAAAATAGTAAACAAGTGAACACATCCCCGGAAGCCTCAGAAATGTGGTTTTATAGAAGAATGCTGAAATTTAATTGGACTGCCAATATGAGCAATCTGGACATTTTTTGTTTCCTACCCAAGGATTTTTCAATATACTTCTGTAAAACCACATTTCTGGGTCCTCAGTGGATTTGTGTTGTTTGTGTGCTTACTGTCCAGAATTCACATCCATATGTTAAAACTGGTGCTAAGTGGCACACGCGTATTCTGTTTCTAACCTCTAATTACAAGATTATAATGCATAAGATGCTCTTCATTTTCTACATTTTAATTTTGCGTGGCCTACAATGTTATTTATCTATGTGATACACCTTCCACCTGACATCATCCGTGTGTCTAGATTGTTTAGTTCCTGTACTTGCATAACAATTAAAACAATGTGCTATAATTATACATTTAGACACGATTCGTTTCTTCAACATTATCGTTATTTATGTCTTCTTACTGTTCAATCCTACTGAACGTAACCTTGCTTAGTACATCAACAGCAACTGAAAAATGCTGATGTTGGCTGCAACGCACTGTAAGGGTTTTGCACACACAAAAATGTTCAAACTGAGACTCTCTTCACGGCACTCTTCCGATTGACGGGTCTGAATAGTTCCGCAGTGAATAAGTTAGGGTTAAGGGTTAGGGACAGTGTCAGGCGGGGAGTTGGACTAAGGTAGCCCAGACACATACTCTAGGCTCTCAGCTGAGGAACATGGTTGAACGCCTCTAAGCCATACACCCTCAGATGTGAGAGTTGACACATACTCTAGGCTCTCAGCTGAGGGACATGGTTGAACGCCTCTAAGCCATACACCCTCAGATGTGAGAGTCGGCCGATACTCGTGCGACGATACAGCGATAACTGGCTTGTGGCAGCCTAGCGTCCACTGCACCTGCATTCGTCTCCAGTCGTCTTGACTTGTCTTGCTACTGGATTCAGGTGGATGCAGGCGAGAGAGTGAGGTCGACGAGTTTGCGCAACTCTTCCTCACTTTAATCCAATTCATCGCGCAAGTCATTCTTCATCCAAAAGATTGGATTAATAAATGGTCATCATCATTCTTGATGGACAAACAACACAAATTGTGCATTTAAAAAAAAGATATAATAGCTCCAATCCATAGCGGAGACCAGGTATGGAATTATATCTCTCCATAGTACAACGCCTGGGCTTAAATGTATTGTCATCGCAGCATGATCTCCCTCTTGGCCTGCCTAGTTTGCTCCAGAGGAAATGCAACACCAATACATCTGGAACAAGACAAGTTGCAGAAGTTGCCGGATCAGCAAAGCAATGATTTTACTATGGGCCCGTCGAAGCTTCGATCCTAGACCAGTTTCCGACCACGGTTTAGGGCCTGGTCCGCGGAAATATATATGATATGAACTGAGACATTGGACGTAGACAGTCAAAATATTTTGGGTATTTTATGAGAATAAATGAATTGGAGAACTTGATGACAACCTGCACGATCGAAGGGAAGAGACCAAGGGGAAGACCGAGAAGTAAATACATGGATGGCTTGGCCACGTTACATGGTCGATACAGAAACACGGAGCTGATCCACGATTCTGGTGATCGAGTGAGATGGCAAAACATGACCGCCCACGCTTATCGGCATGGGTGAACTGAATAAATGAATACTATTTTGAATGAAATACTTAAAACACATAGTCACGGGTATTGTTCGAATGTGGAACATTTGTTATTTCGACGGTAATTTCAAACTGAAAACGAAATCTTTCTGTTTGCAAAGCATTGGCTGGACTTACCTAATTGTTAAGACCTCGCAATATTTGAGCAATAGTTTATTGTTTGTCGAATATGGTATACGAACCTGAGGTATTGAGAATTCACCGAGGACAGTGTCTTATGCCATGTCCATTGCACGGGGATTTCATAAGACTGATTAGCTCTCTTTTCCACCTAAAATGGCACATTTTCGGCTACTCGATTTGAAAAGCGTCTTTCCTTTTTACCTATGCAAGTTGTGTGGCGATCACATTGGAATTAATAAATACAGTTTGATTCAGACAATAGTTCCTTTACAGATGCAGATATCTAGCATGTTTTATACCTAATTCTGGCTCAGCGGCAAAGAATGTTTAATGTTCCTTGCTAATGTAATGAGTAGATCCTGATCTCTTGAGATTATCACGCCTTTGATTCCCAGAACATTCCATTGTTCCCATGTTAGCTTGGATCAACATGCTAGCCTGTGTCAGTTTGTACCTCCTCCCCCTTTCTCCCCTCAACACTTCCAGCTTCGGTTTAGATTCAAGCACTCGACCATCAGCCTTCCAGTAAACAACGGTGCAACAACTGCACTACCGGGGATCCCGAATGGGAAAGGCCATACAGGCTACACGTGTGAATGTCCATGCCAATTCAGTGGACATAAGACCAGAGTTGAGTTGAGAATCGGCATCACAGCACTCGAGACATTAACATATATGCCCCGTCCTCATCTTCAACAAACAGCGAAGGGTCCCAATACAAATAATGCCGGCTGCAATATGATTACGTGTCCGTCCGGCCTGTTCTCGAAGAACTGTGTATCGGTCATGTCCTGCCGCACTGTTCTCTCCAGGCAATGATGGTGCATCTGTTCTTTCACACTATGCAAAGGTCCCAAAGGGCAATGACCGCATCTGTTTTATCGTGCACGCACAACCCTACCGAGTGGTGTAGATCCAGGCAATGTGTCCACTTGCTCGTTTCCCAACACATCAGTTTGCTTTGGGGACAAGATCCAACGGATGTTCCTTATCTTTGATTTTGTAATTCATATCATAACATGCAGTACTCACGTTATGACATTTAATTAAAGTAACATATTAGATCAGATACGTTTTGTCTTCAGAAATATAACTTTCGGTTGTCCTAATCTTCTTCTTCTTCTTCGCGTTCATCCGGAGTGTTTTTTCAGATGTGATTGCGGTGTGTCTGGTTAGGCACCCTTAGGTCGAGACCCTCAGGCCAACACATCCGACTTTTAGCGTGCATTTTTGACCAGGTTAGCATTCCTGGGAGACTCTCACTTTTGTGGTGCCATCTACAACCCAGCTGGCCAAGTTAAAACGGTCAAAGACAACGGTCATCCCTCAAATGAAGGCAGGGACAGTCCATAGCATTTTCCGCCATCCAAGGTTGCTTCCATAGTTGCAGGGCCGACACATAACGCCCTGGATCTGGGCTCACCGAGGGGGAGATCGTCACGTCCTGCTCATGGCTGCTTTACATCCTCACTTCAATATATTGGGCTTTCCTTCACCACGGGCCGTTCCCGCACAAACTAGACAGGCCTGCAGATATTATCCACTCAGCGAGTTTTCGGACATGTGCTTGTCCTTGCGCCCGTCAGAGCTGTTCCAGGCACGACGGACATTCGGAAAACTACCTAGTCAGAGCTGTTCCGAGCAAGAGCGGCCTTCGGAAACTACGTAGTCAGAGCTGTTCCTAGCACGAGAGACAAATGGACGAGACGTTTCACTCGGACGCAAAATGCGTAGTGCCAGGTTTTATTTTGCCACCCGTAGGCCAGCACTTCCGGCTTCGGCGGGCATTTTTTAATGAGGTTAGTCTTCCTCGGGTTTCGAGGCACGTTAGACTTATTGTTGTGATGCCGCCCACATCACAGCTGGTCAGGATAGAACGGTCAACGACACCATGGTCAACCCTCAAGGGAAGGCAGGGGCAGATCATGGGCATTCTCTCGCTATCCAAGGAGGCTTCCATAATTGCAGAGCCGGCACATTATTGCTCTGAGACTGGGCTCACCCGAGGAGTTGCCACGTCCTGCTCATGGCTGCTTTAGTTCCTCACTTCCATGTGTTGGGCATCTCGCTTGCCACTGGCCGCTCATTCACACACCAGTAACGGTCAGAATTGAGCGACATCCACTCGGTAAGCTTTGCTTTTGACTTCGGACCACGCAATGGGTTCGCTAGCCGTGCGTTCCAATTCGTGTTATTGAGACGTTTTTCCACTTTTGTCTACACTCTCTATGAGTTAGATATAGACAGTTTTCGTAACCATTTCATTCGACTGGGGCACTTCTCTGACTTTTTGTACTCGCTCACGAGGTAGGCTACATGTGCTGCCGGCTCAGCACCTTACCTCCGTGCAGCAGTGAACGAGAAACGGCCAGGCCCTCTCTTCCGGGAATCCCTCATATCCCCCAGCTGAGAGCCTTCGAACAAGTATCAGAACTGGGCATGTAGCTTGTACAGTATCTCACCTCTATTTTTCGGAGGGTGGGTATCGGCCCGGCTCTCAGATCCGAGGGTTTGTGGCTTAGAGGCGTTCAGCCTCAACCCTCGACAGAGAGCCTTTGAGTATTGTCCGGACCAAGAATGTCAGCGACTTGTGCGCTACAGGTTCTCAGGACTCCCCTACTTTCGCACCGCACGAACTAACAACTCGTGACATTTGCGAAAGGAATGCAATTTATTCTGAGCCGACAATTGAATGGCTCTACGAGCGTTGTACTTCATCATCATTATACAACATGAATGCAATGAAGTGATGAGAAATGATGCTAGTATTCACAATCTAAATGAGCAGCCATATGTTTGCCTATTGCCTAGAAACTATAGCATTTGTCAAGGATACGTCTGCTCTCTACCGTCTCCAGTCGGGTCTGTCCACACGCTACACATTGCGTGGACAAGCACGGACACTGTACCCTCCGTGCAGTAGCTATTATTGCGTGCATGGTCTCGCCAGCACGCTGGCTTCTGAGTTAGAGTAACCGGGCATTTCACGGTTACTCGCAAGGACAAGCTTCCCAATGGCTTGGGGAAAGCCCTCGTCCAGTTGTACGCATTGGCCCCTGGTCTGACACAAATGTGTCTCCTTGTGAGGCTATTTATAGTGCTTGGTGTCTCTCCTGTCTGGTGTCCCCCTGCTATACTAGTGTTAACTCCTATTGCCTCTGTAAGGCCTTATTGGAGATGCTGACAGGATAGAAACGAAACTGACAGATGACCAACGACGACAAATCATAGAGCTAGTGACAGAATACAGAGACATTTTCTCCGACATCCCACTTCTGACACCAATTGGGGTCCTGCCTGTCAGCGACTTGTGCGCTACAGGTTCTCAGGACTCCCCTACTTTCTCACCGCACGAAATAACAACTCGTGACATTTGCGAAAGGAATGCAATTTATTCTGAGCCGACATTTGAATGGCTCTACGAGCGTTGTACTTCACCATCATTATACAACATGAATGCAATGAAGTGATGAGAAATGATGCTAGTATTCACAATCTAAATGAGCAGCCCTATGTTTGCCTATTGCCTAGAAACTATAGCATTTGTCAAGGATACGTCTGCTCTCTACCGTCTCCAGTCGGGTCTGTCCACACGCTACACATTGCGTGGACAAGCACGGACACTGTCCCCTCCGTGCAGTAGCTATTATTGCGTGCATGGTCTCACCAGCACGCTGGCTTCTGAGTTAGAGTAACCGGACATTTCACGGTTACTCGCAAGGACAAGCTTCCCAATGGCTTGGGGAAAGCCCTCGCTCAGTTGTACGCATTGACCCCTGGTCTGACACAAATGTGTCTCCTTGTGAGGCTATTTATAGTGCTTGGTGTCTCTCCTGTCTGGTGTCCCCCTGCTATACTAGTGTTAACTCCTATTGCCTCTGTAAGGCCTTATTGGAGATGCTGACAAAGAACTTCTGCCTTCGTGCGCCTGATTTAAACTTTTGACTGCTATCCTGTCTACCTGCAGAGCAGCAGGTTGTGTCTCTCTTAGTCTGGCCCCTATCCCATAAGCTGTCCGATATGTAGTTTTCATCCATCGGCAAGCACATGGGGTCGAAGGGACACAAAAGCTCCCCCACCGCGGCAAGGTGGAGACACATCGAGGGAGGGTTGTCCTAATCTAATTTTAATGTTTCCTGATTGTGTGTGTGTGTGTATGTGTGTTTATTGCTTTTAATATAAAATCCAACAATTTGTGCATACCGTTTGCGTTTTCAGCTTTCAACATCATATTATTTCTTCTTCAGCGTTCCGAGCCATTGAGGTTCTTTGCTGCAGATACAATCCGTCTCCATTCGTCTCTCTGGTTGACCTTCTATTGCCATATTATTTACATAGCGTATATTCTATACATTATAAACCCAAATCGTGTTCCTGTTCAGTGTTTGATCACTGTGGATATTGTTTCGAAATTGAGAGAGAAAAAATCCAGTTACCAACCACATCCATATCTTACTTCTGGCTATATTTGTTCATAACAAACTGATCGCCGTATTTTACATCATTAATGCTGCTACTTGTTTACCGTAAATATTATTAATATTGTTGAATACTGCGATCTGTTCCATCAGTTTTAACATCCTCCTGTTTGTTTTTGTATTTTGTTTTGTTCACTCGCTTTAAACTCAAGTGTAGTCCATACACGTGCTACTACTTCTAATGTACGGAACTGATGTTTGCCACACAATCACTAGCCCATGTGGACAACAATCAATCACTAGCCCATGTGGACAACAATCACTAGCCCATGTGGACAACAATCACTAGCCCATGTGGACAACAATCACTAGCCCATGTGGACAACAATCACTAGCCCATGTGGACAACAATCACTAGCCCATGTGGACAACAATCACTAGCCCATGTGGACAACAATCACTAGCCCATGTGGACAACAATCACTAGCCCATGTGGACAACAATCACTAGCCCATGTGGACAACAATCACTAGCCCATGTGGACAACAATCACTAGCCCATGTGGACAACAATCACTAGCCCATGTGGACAACAATCACCTTCGGATTGATAAGACTGTGAGGGTAAAACCATATTCAGCTGGTTTGGTGGCTGTCTAGTCACATGACTATCATTTTGAGCTGGTGACGGAGCCTACTATAACTTCTCTTTGAGGTTGAACTGAACGGGGTAGGGGTAGTGGTGAAATCGAATCGAATTTTTGCCACACTATCCTCAAGTTTTCTCAATCCTTGCTCCGCCCAGCAGCAGTGATGTTTTCCAACCTCATTACCCAACCGACACCCACCCAGCTCTCTCCACGAAGTCAACGTCGACGTCTCTGTCACACCACCCTGGTCCATTCACTCCACGACGTCAACGCCCACATCTCTGTCACACCACCTTAATACATCCACTCCACGAACTCAACGCCGACGTCTTTGTCACACCACCTTAGCCCATCCACTCCACGACGTCAACGCCCACGTCTTTGTCACACCACCCTCGTCCATCCACTCCACTAAGTCAACGCCCACGTCTTTGTCACACCACCCTCGTCCATCCACTCCACTAAGTCAACGCCCACGTCTCTGTCACACCACCTTAATCCATCCACTCCACGCAGACGCTAATAAATAAAAGGCATGTCTGCAGTTCATCAACAACCGCTTCACTTGATCTCCATGCCTCGGATCCATATAGCAGCACCGCCGACCTATCGTTACAGTCACACACTCCAAGTTGGCTCTAAGTTTCCCTTGACTATGAACCAAATTTCTCCCCATACACCCCCTTCCCCACATTCTCATTAAAATATATCCACCTATTGACCTACATCTACCCACAAAGTCCTACACGTATTTGATTCTACCTCTCGAAGTATACTTCTGGCAGGGTGGGAGGCTTCAATACAACAATACAAATTATGGAGATTTTGTTGGATCATTTCTCCAGGACATGCTGCTGTGGTGGCAAACGAACATTTGGACAGACTGGCTGGGCCTGCACAGCTGGGTGGGGTATTGGTGCACGATAAGGCAGATGTGGTCAGGTCTTTGGAATCGTGTGTATAGTGTGGAAGAAAAGATGGATCATCACAGTCTGGAGAGAATGGTGTGGCAGGGAGTGACCAGATGATCTGACAGACACTCAGGACCCTGAGGAAAGGCCCGACGGACACATAATCAGATTGTTACTGGTATCATTAATATTGGGAATGTTCACTGGCCATTGAAGATGAGCACGTATGCAAATATCCAGAGTTATGATGTCGGTTCTTTCCTCAACTAATTCAACTTCCTGATCAGCATGGATAAGAACGCGTGTTCTTAAACATTCGGTGCACTGATGCCGAGGTAAGGGGTTTAACCCCTTCACCAGACAGTAGGACTAAAATGTTGACCTATCGTCCTTGACTTGGGGACGTAATGTACAATTACCTCTGAAGTCGGAGTGGGTTCACCTTATGGCGATCGACACTGTTAATAAGGAAAGCTAATTAATCCACACGCAAAATTCAGTCCAGCACTACTAGAAGTAGTGTGAATGGACTACGTTTGAGTTCAAAGTGAGCGAGCGGAAAACAAAAAAGTAAACTTCCGGAATCTAGATCTCTACGGGGAGATCGAGCCACCATTTGTTGTGGTTAATTTGATTTGTATACAAACAGGTGCCATGACAAATTCAAAGACAATTAAATTCTATACATATTTATTATGTATATTTGTCTTAAAAATCAACACAGCAGAATGGTACAGTTTTAAAGGAATTGCATAATCGTCAAACACAATTTAAACATAAAGGTTAAGTGAGTCATAATTCTCAAAACAAAATAATGAAACACGTTTGTTATTCAATTTAAATTTCACATGTAAAATGCCAACAATACAAAATAATGTGAATATGTAGAAGATCCTACAACATTCTCTTTCATCTAGGTTTCATTCTTGCAAATGTATCTGTTGTTGTTTCCATAAAGAATGATGATGACCATTCATTTCAACCATTGGGGTTGAAAGTATGGAGCCGTGAGTTCTATGATGGCTGGTAAGGCCTATTTTGGCTCCAATGAATTGATAAATGGAATTGATAAAGGCAGTCAGATTTGGTGTACAGAGACAATAATTCTTTCACAGATGGGAGTAGTACCACGATGGTTATATATCTGATATCTGGTTCAGCAACAAAGAATGTTTGCTTACGCTGTATAATATATTTGTTTCATTAGTGTCCCCTCAAAAGGTTAGTTGAAAAAACACTTTAACTCTGGGGGCCGATTATTCTGTGGGAGTAGGTTTGGGTGGCTGGTAATGACGTTTGATGAATTCAGCTGAATATACATTTGATTGTAGATTATACTTAAGAGACTCTGGTCTTCTTTTCGTGTGTCATCGTAGCAAATCATTCTAGCTTGATTAAACAGAGTCCACACAAGGCCACTTATACTGAATAGGTGCAAAGCTATTTAAATTCAGGTATTTGCCTGTCTATGTTCCCTTTCAATAGACACATCTTTGGATGGTGCCATCCTGTCAATGTTGAATTAATATTTCTAAAAATGATAAGGTGTAATTATGCTCGTGGTCAACAGACAAAGAAATGTTCTTGTGGATTTGGTTCATGATGGAATGGAATGATTCAGCCTGTTGTCTAGTCTCTGAGATGATTAATATGTCATTCACATACCAGCCGTATAGAACTAGGTCCTTAAAATTTGACGCTCTTTGTTTTCTGAGTGCACCACAAAGACGTCTGCTAGAATGGGACCTAGAGGACTCATCGTGGCCAATTAAATTCAAAAATCTGTAAATTTGGTGATACCATTCTTTAATTAAAGAACAATTAATTTACTATTAGATGTCCACAGCAGTCATGATTCTTGAATTTGGATGTTGCTAGGCCTAACTTTTGTTTATTTTCTTGTATGTGATCACAGATGATGATCACTGTTTCTTCTATGGGAATGTCAGTGAAAAGAGAGGCAATATCTATTGATGCCACATGCTTTAGTTTATGATCAATAGTATCCAGTAGTTTGACCAGTTCAAATGAATCTTTAAATATTAAGGGGTTGAGTGAATGTCACACTGGTTTAGCTGTTTCTGTAAGCCATTTCACCATCCTGTCTTGGACAGAGTTGAGCATAGATTAAATCAGTCTCAATGGTACCACAGGCTTGTGCAATTTAGGAAGGTAATAAAGTTGGGGGTTTATGAGCCCTGTGGAATGACTGTTCAGTTGCCTCACTGACGAATTTACTATGGAAAAGTGACTGAATATCTTTCCTCACTTTTGCATGCAGTTCCGCAGGGTTGGCGACTTTAGGATCTAAAGATCTAAAAATTTGGTTGGATTCAATAACATTGTCTTCTATTTTGTTAGAAGCAGCAAAGATGTGGTTCCTGAGATGGTTGTTGTGAATGGCTTGAATTAAGATGTGGTTCCTGAGATGGTTGTTGTGAATAGCTTGGATTATCAGAGTAACTTAACAATGATTGCCTGGAAGTGGCTATTGAAAGTAGAACATTATATACAATTATCAGAAAGAGACAATAGCATTCTTTAGTATTGGGATGAGAAGACAAGCATGAAGAAGCATTGTGATGACTGGAAAGATCAGCGGGAAAAGAGACATGGGCAGACCGAGAGAGATGATGCTGGATGGACTGTACGGTGACATTGAGAAATATTATCAGCAGAGTTGATCCTGAACAGGGACCGAGATCTGAGGAGATACATGAACACCTATGGTAGTTGGCAGGACACATGATGATGATGCAGTCTCATACATCTCTTCAGATTACAGGTTTGAGTGAAAAAGCACCACAATCATCACACTTGCAAGGTTTCTCTATTGTATGTGTTCCTTTGTGGTATTTCAAACTGCCAGCTTGAGCATCTTTCCCATCGCAACATACGCCTGTGCGACCTGGACACTTACTAAACAAGCTGAACAGCGCATAAATGTCTCGGAATATAAATGTTATAGACTAGTTCTATTAGATTTAATAATGAAGGACCAGCAATTTTAAAGATGGAGGTTCAAAATGTTCTTAAGCATATGAAAGCTGGCAAGGCCCTGTGACGAAACGCCTGCAGATCGTCTGGTCTCTGAGTTATATCCCTTTGATGGGATGACGAAGGGTTAGTCTCCCTTAAATTAATAACAATAAATAGGGGGTTTCCCCTCGGAAGTAGTGTGTGACGTCACGATTGAGGTTATTTCTAGAGAAATCTAGAATGTCCCCCAGTAAGTGCGTACGTGGTCAAGATCACGCTAGACTCACAATTGCCTCATGGAGCACGGGATGGTCGAACAATCCGTGACGCAGGACTTCTCCGTGGATCATGAAATTCACTCGAGCAGTGAAGGCATTGTGACGACGTACTTAGCTGGGTGTGATCAGTCGCCAGCCGGACCTCATCGTAGAACTATCGCAGAATTGAGCTGCTGAAATGTGATGTCAGTGTGCGCAGCCAGAGCGGGACATCAGCAGTCAAGATTGTGATTGACTATCACAGGTCAGTTGAATACTTTGTCTATTGTGTAACTATTGTCCTTATACCGCGCCTACCGTCCCAAGAGAATTAATTGCCGACCGCGATTGTCATAGCGAAGCGCGGAAATGTGCCGACGGCCGCCTGCATATTTAATTAGCTATTATCGATCGGCTAAGTGATGTGTTGACAGACGGGCTCAACAGCTGAGCGTGTGTATACACAATGTGCCGGAACGTGTGTTCTTTCTAGTACTGGCGTAAAACCATTGTTTGTAGATTTATAGAAGTATAAATGGTTAGTTTACAAATGATTTGCATGGTTAGTGATATGTAGATTATCACTGCGGTGGGCCAGGAAGATTCCGGTACTTTACCAAGTGTGTAGCAGTTACTTGTGTGGTTTAGTAATTACACACGCAAGGCAGGTTGTTTGTCATTCATTACATAGAAATGCTAGATGCTGTTAATAATGATAAGTTAGGGCTTGTTATTATTAGAGATGTATAATTTGCTTCGTTAGTTTATGAGTGTAACTCAGTTGTTAGATCAGTGGTGGTGATTAGTCTTGGAACCAAGGTGTGATTCATGGGAAAGGTCGGCAGGTAAGTATTTGCGGTGTAATATTACCAGTGTTATTCCTCGTAGGAAGAATGGTGTTACATTTATTGGATAACCGTTGATAGGAAGTATTTATAAGACCTATTGTCACTGCTTGGTTACATGTCCGTCTGCTAGTGTGACCGTGCGTGTTCTATCTTGCGTATGTCTAGTCAACCGACTGGGAAGTAGGCCGGTCCGCCTGACCCGTTAGGTTGCAGGTCCGACCCCAAAGCGATCGTGCATATCAGATGGTTGAACATACCCGACCGAGAGCGATGCGGCGCTCTGTAATTCGAGGCCGTTGCGTCTAGTTAGATCCAAGATAGGAACTGAACCGAGTCTGTCTCTAGTATTCTACTCTTCCAGAAACCTGACTCTGTTCATGGAGTACTTGATGTACTGCCGTGAAGTAATAGTATGTTAGGGGAAAGATCCCCCCCCCCCCCTCAAATGCGGAGCTGAGTTTTGGTAGAGAAGACGCTGGAGGCCTTGCTACATTGGATGACATGACCTAAGTCGTCACGGGACAAGATGCACGGGACCCACAGTAGCTGTGGGAAAGTGTATTGGTGGATGGCCACCAAAGCTGTGCTCGACCGGCACAGAGATGACCGACCTGAAATGGAAGGTCAGATAATAAAAGGCAACTCAGGTTCTCGGACAGGGATCCCAGGACAGAGCGATGGCTGTGATATGAGTTTGTTATTTAAGTTTAACAATTCATGAATTATCCTTAGTTAATACTATAGTAATGAATTATAAGGAGTATAATTTATTATGGACATATAGTTATTAATGTGTGTAGTTGATCAATCCATGGGTGAAAGGATTGGTTAATTGGTGAGTATGTGTGGAAGGAGGATTTGTCCGGCTGGGCACCTCCTAGATAAAGTAATCCCTACACTGAACGGGAAGTAGGTGTATTTGTTGATTGATGATGGAATATGAAACAGGAGTGGACTAGCACCAGGCGCAGGATGCTTTGAAGAGTCATACAGTCGACACTGGTGCTAGAGGGCTAGTGGTAGCCCAGACGAGTGACTTGACTATGTACAGGTGTACTATTGCTTGCTCTTATATCATCATGCCTATACATTATAGTTAAGAGTGGATCTATGATGTGATGATCTCATACATATATCTTTATTGCATTATGTATGACTGAGAGGCAGGTGTAATGGTGGAGATGCAGTTAGTTCTTGTTGTAGTTGAGTACTCACACCACCCCCTCCGTGTTTCAGGATTTGTTATTGCGATACTAAAGGAGATTCCAGAGGTTAACTATGAGCTCTAAGGAACCGGCTCACTCCAGTGCCGATCAAGATGATGGTTAAGGCTTTACTGGGAGCGGTCATCGGAATCTGCCGAGATCAACGACTGAAAGGTCTGAGTACAGAAAGAGTCGGTAGGTCTATGCTATGACCACCGCCGAGAGTCAACAGATCCCGATAGGATCCAAGACAACAATGTCTGTTGATTCTAGCCAGTGAAGCACTGGTGGAATTCGAACTCAGTGAGAACCTTGAGGATTGCAAGGTAGTAACTTTCGAAGTTGATTGAAGTGATCTCTGTTACCAGTCACCATGGCCTGTTTGTTATGCTTCCGGCCCGGCTGGGTCGTCATGGGACACCTTGTATATTCTCATGATGTGTGGTGTGTACCTACAATGGTTTACCTTTGTGAAGCCGAAACTTGGTCCAGTGACCTAAGACATTGATTTACTTATTGGTGTGAACACCGGAGTGATATGCTTGATAGGGTAGGGATCTACCCCTTTCCGAGGTGTTGAACATTGACAGTGATGGTTAGGATGTGATTGATACCCTTCGATCAGGGTAGTTACTTGTGAATTTGTGAAGATCTATTATTCCAAGAGACATGGGAATAGGTGAAGTGTTGTATATATGCTTATATGCTCGGTTATTTCAATGCTCGTGTGGGCAAGGACTCGAGTTCATGGCCAGTGTGCCTTGGAAAATACAACATCGGTCGCATGAATGAAAATGGGCAAAGGCTGCTGGAGCATTGCACCAGTAATGACCTATGTATTACAAACTCTTTTTTTAAAACAAAAGAGATGCATAAGGTCACATGGAAACATCCAAGATCCGGCCATTGGCACCAGCTGGACTTCATCATCACACGGAGACAACATCTGAACCATATACCATTGACTCGTAGTTACCACAGTGCTGACTGTGATACGGATCATTCTTTGGTTGTTGCAAGGGTTAGACTGAGACCAAAGAGAATCTACACAGCTAAACACAAATCTAGCCCCAGGATTAATATTATTAACACTCATGATCCTGAAAAGTGCTTTCAGTTTCAACAGCAACTTGAAGACGCTTTCACTGATACACCAGAAAATTGTACAGTAAATGATAAATGGAATAAACTTAAGGAAACTCTTTGTAAAACTGCCGTAAAGGTTTACGGCACTGTGGATCATAAGAGGCAGGACTGGTTTGCGGCCAACAGCGAGACTCTGCAGCCCTTGATTGATAAGAAGACGAAAGCTCTCTTAAGAAACAAGGAAAGACCAACGCGTAACACTCTGAGTGAGCTAAGGCAAGCTAGGAAGGATGTGCAAAAGGCTGCCAGGCAGTGTGCAAATGATTATTGGATCAAGTTATGTGAGTCCATTCAAATCGCAAGTGATAAGGGAGACATAAGAAGCATGTATGAAGGAATAAAGAAAGCCTGTGGTCCAGTGATCAAAAGAAGTGACCATTGAAAACCTTGACTGGAGAAGTCATCACTGATAAGAAACAGCAGATGGACAGATGGGTAGAGCACTATTTGGAGCTTTACTCAAGTGAGACCAAACTAGCGGATAATGCCCTCAACGCCATAGAGGCTCTACCAACTCTTGACCACCTGGACACACTTCCCACCATAACAGAAGTTAAGTGTGCTATAAATGAACTTGCATCTGGCAAGGCTCCAGGTAAGGATGGGATTCCAATAGAGGTTATCAGGAGTGGGCAAGACACACTCACTATACAGATCCACCAGCTAATAGAGCTATGCTGGCGTGAAGGACAAGTCCCACAGGATTTCAAAGATTCAAGCATCATAACACTGTACAAAAACAAGGGCGATCGGAGCGACTGCAACAACTATAGGGGTATCTCACTTCTGTGTATTGTTGGAAAAGTATTTGCCAGAATTGTTCTGCGCAGACTTCAAGTCCTAGGAGATCAAGTCTACCCCGAATCACAGTGTGGCATTCGACAGAACCGGTCTACCACTGATATGATATTCTCATTGCGACAAATGCAAGAAAAATGCCGTGAACAGAATCAACCACTGTTTATTGCCTTCATCGACCTCACAAAGGCATTTGATTTGGTCAGTCGTAAGGGTCTGTTCAAGGCACTAAAGAAGATTGGCTGCCCACCAACTCTTCTGTCCATTGTGGAATCGTTCCACACAGGCATGAAGGGTATAATCAAGTTTGATGGTGCAACTTCTGAAGAATTTGAAATCAAGAGTGGAGTTAAGCAAGGTTGTGTACTAGCTCCCACCCTCTTTGGAATATACTTTTCACTTCTACTGAAATATGCATTTCGTGATCAGGATGGTGGTATATACATTCACTCACGCTCAGATGGCGGCCTCTACAATGCTCAGAGATTGAAGGCTAAGACCAAAATTAGGAGGGTACTGATCAGAGAGTTGCTTTTTGCAGATGATGCTGCAGTTACGACCCACTCTGAGGAAGAATTGCAATGTCTACTATCTGCATTCTCCAATGCTTGTTCTGAATTTGGTTTAACAATTAGCAAAAAGAAGACACAGATTATGTCACAAGGTGCACATGGGGTACCATCAATCTTTATTGACGACGCCGAACTAGAGATAGTAGACCATTTTACATATCTAGGATCAGTGGTAAATAGCAAATTATCCCTAGATCAGGAAATCAACATCCGGATTAATAAGGCAGCAACAACAATGAACAGGTTAAGAAAAAGAGTCTGGGAGAACAGGAAGCTTACTGCCAAAACAAAAGTCCTTGTCTATCAAGCCTGTGTCCTTAGTACTCTTCTCTATGGCAGTGAAACCTGGACAACTTACTCACACCAAGAGAACAATTTAAACAGCTTTCATATGCGGTGTCTGCGAAGAATTCTTGGTATTAAGTGGCAAGACAAAATCACAAATACTGAAGTATTGGAAAGATCAGGTTGTGTGACAGTTTATTCCATGCTCAGTCTTCGTAGACTTAGATGGATAGGACATCTTAGGAGGATGGATGATGGTAGAATACAAAAGGATATCTTTTTTGGTGAATTACAGATGGGTAAGAGATCTCAGGGTCGGCCTCTACTACGATACAAAGATGTGTGTAAGCGGGACATGATTGATACAGGCATTGATAATGCACATTGGGAGCAAGTCGCCGCTGAATGTGTTGCATGGAGGGCAAATATCAGAAATGGAATAAAGTCAAAGGAGAAAATTATTGCAGAAAAGTCACACACCAAGCGTTTGAGACGTAAGATGGTGCTTGATGGTGGAAATGACCACGTGTTCACATGCACCCACTGTGAACGGACATTTACAGCGCAAATTGGCCTTATCAGTCACACTCGCTACCGCCATAGTTAAAAGTTATTATGCCTTTTTAAAGCACAAACTATCGTCTGTCAAGACGGCAAGGTGCCAATGAACCTGTAGTCACCTGATAGACTTTGCAAGTGACATTGTGTTTATGCGGAGCGAACGCTCATGCTATAGGTGACTTATCAATGTGTCAGTCACTTATGATACAGAAGAGCATCCTGGCTCTTGAACTTTAGGGTACGGTGCTACACGTACTTGTCTGCAGTTGGGAGACAGCTAGTAGTCTAGAGTCGGCCCAGACTTTATCCGTAGAGTGTGACGGTGATATAGTACTACATCAAGGGAGGATCCTTGATTACCGGTGCAGTGTCGGTCAGGCAGTGGTACTACGCTTGATCATCCCGGGAGTTGGAACACTGTGGGAGGAGGGAACTTTGGAGTGGCATCAGACCTTGGAGTTCCTGTCCACTGGAGGTTCCTGGGTGAGTCGTGACCACGACAGGACGACCGCACGAACTATAGACACAGTCTCTATGATGGAGAAGAATCATCTGTAGATCTGCTCTTGTACATAGTGTCTTATAGTCCGGCTTTCAGCCAACCTTCTCTTTGTTGCAGTTGACGTAGTTATGAATTAAATTTTGTTCTGTTAGCTATGACTTTGTGCTGTGGTATGACTTGTGTTTTGTCCGAGCCCCCTTGGGGTAGTAAACCCTAGGTAGGGGAGGGGTGGTTCAGCTGTCCCGGCTTGTGTGGGGCATGGTAGATGTGAAGTGCTAGTGAGGTGGATGGAGCAAAGGCTGGAGATATTATCTATAGTAGCAAACCAGTCCAAGCCCCGGCGGTCTTGCTACAGGCCCCCGGTGCAGATAACATCACAACAGAAATGATTAAAGCTTTAGAAGAATTTGGACTAGAGCAAGTCACTAGACTGCTGAACACATTATATGATACTGGAGATATACCTTCTGAATTATGTAATTCTGTATTTATTGCAATCCCAAAGAAATCAGGAACCTTAGAATGTGATAAACATAGAACAATTAGTATAATGAGTCACATCACAAAGATTTTGTTACGAATTAGCATGCAAAGAGTGAGGAAGAAAATACAACCTGAAATAGGGGAAGAACAATGTGGGTTTGTAGAAGGAAAGGGTACAGTAAATGCTGTGTATATGCTGCGAACAGTTATTGAACGTGCTTTAGAAGTAAACAAGGATATACATCTTTGCTACACAAAGGCTTTTGATAGAGTTAGACATGTCAACATTGTGGATATGCTTGCAGATCTACAAATTGATGGGAAAGACATTAGACTTATAAAAAACATATATTGGAAACAACAAGCTGCCATAAGGATTGATAATGAAGTAGGACAATATCAACCTATTAAGAGAGGTGTTAGGCAGGGATCTCCAGATCTTTTTTCCCTATACAGTGAAAATATTTTCAGAAATGTAGAAGACCTAAATGGAATCAGCATTGGAGGACGAAACATAAATAACATTAGATATGCAGATAATACAGTATTGATTGCAGACAATGCACAGGATCTGCAACAATTAGTAGACGCGGTTGTAGTCCACAGTGAGCAGCTGGGGTTGGAATTAAATTGTAAAAAACACAGATTATGGTCGTCACTAGGAAGAACGAAGTACCACAATGTAATATACAAGTAAATGGGAATATTCTTCAACAAGTGAATCGGTTCAATTATCTCGGAACAGTCATAACATCTGATGGCAGATGCCTTGAAGAGATTAGAACAAGAATCGCTATTGCAAAAGTAGCCTTTAGCAAGATGAAAAAAATTCTGACCAATAAAATGATGTCTATTGAAACGAGAAAAAGAGTGTTGAGGGGATACATAGAGCCTGTTCTTTTGTATGGATGTGAAACTTGGACAATGTGCAGTCAAGCTGAAAAACATCTGATGGCTGCAGAAATGTGGTTTCTGAGGAATATGCAAAGAATACCATGGACAGAGAGAAAAACCAATGACCAAGTAATACAGGAGACAAATGAACATCGTAGATTGATTAGAGAAATTAGACTAGACAGTCAAAATTTTTTGGACATGTTATGAGAAGAAATGGATTGGAGAACTTAGTGACAACTGGCAAGATTGAAGGGAACAGACCAAGAGGAAGACCAAGAGGAAAATACCTGGATGGCTTGGCCACATGGCATGGACGAGACACGAACACTGAGCTGATCCACGACGCTGGTGATAGAGTGAAATGGCGAGTCATGACCGCTCACGCTTTCCGGCATGGCACATGATTTATTGATTGAGACTAGTTCTAAGAAAATATTGGATAAAGAAAATAACAAATGCATCCATACTTCAAGAGTTGAATACTGAAGAAGGTTGGCTAAAGACGCTAAAACAAAGAAAATTGAAATATTTTGGTCGCTTACAACATCATCAAAGACATTGTACAATCACATAGAATAACACTATCCAGTGCCGCCCATCAGGCGCCGGAGTGCAAATTATTCCTCTCTACGAAGTTTGACGACAGAAGTGGAAGATGATGATGATATGCCTTGGTCGAGAGGAAGAAGAAGATCAAAGAGAAGATAGGTGCTGGATGTGGTGGATGATCTCCAGATGGGTGTATCAGACACAGGCCATATTGCTTATGATTGAGAGGTTTTCCGGGAGGTTGTTATGGGAGCGAGATTCTGCAAAGGACATGCTACTGAATGAAGCGTGAGTAAAAGAAGCACCACAAACATCACACCTCTAACGTTTCACTCCTGTATGTGTTCCCTTATGGTTTTTCAGATGATAAGCTAAAGTAAAAAAAAGTACCACAATCATCACACTTGTAAGGTTTCTCTCCTGTATGTGTTCTCTTATGTCTCTTCAGACTGCCAGCTTCAGTAAAAAAAGCACCACAATCATCACACTTGTAAGGTTTCTCTCCTGTATGTGTTCTCTTATGGACCTTCAGCTTGCCAGCTTGAGTAAAAAAAGCACCACAATCATCACACTTGTAAGGTTTCTCTCCTGAATGTGTTCCCTTATGGTATCTCAAACTACTTGCTTGAGTATACGAAGCACCACAGTCATCACACTTGTAAGGTTTCTCTCCTGTATGTGTTTTCTTATGTCTCGTCAGATTGCCAGCTTAAGTAAAAGAAGCGCCACAATCATCACACTTGTAAGATTTCTCCCCTGTATGTGTTCTCTTGTGGACCTTCAGGTCACCAGCTTGAGTAAAAGAAGAACCACAATCATCACACTTGTAAAGTTTCTCTCCTATATGTGTTCCTATATGCCCCCTCAGAATATATCTCTGAGTAAAAATGCATCACAATCATCACACTTGTAAGGTTTCTCTCCTGAATGTGTTCCCTTGTGGTATCTCAAACTTCTAGCTTGAGTAAAAGAAGCACCAGTCATCACACTTGTAAGGTTTCTCTCCTGTATGTGTTTTCTTATGTTTCTTCAGACTGCCAACTCGAGTAAAAGAAGCAACACAAACATCACACTTGTAAGGTTTCTCTCCTGCATGTGTTCTCGCATGGCGCTTCAGACTACATATCAGAGCAAAAGAAGCACCACAATCAAAACATTTGTAAGGTTTCTCTCCTGTATGTGTTCCCATGTGGTATCTCAAATTACAAGCTTGAATAAAAGAAGCACCACAGTCATCACACTTGTAAGGCGTCTCTCCTGTATGTGTTCTCTCATGGCTCTTCAGATTACATGTCTGAGTAAAAGAAGCACCACAATCATCACATTTGTAAGGTTTCTCTCCTGAATGTGTTCCCTTTTGGTATCTCAAACTACTAGCTTGAGTATAAGAAGCACCACAGTCATCACACTTGTAAGGCTTCTCTCCTGTATGTGTTCTCTTATGTCTCTTCATATGGCCAGCTTGATTAAAAGAAGCACCACAAACATCACACTTGTAAGGTTTCTCTCCTGTATGTGTTCTCTCATGGCTCTTCAGACTACATGAATGTGTAAAAGAAGCACCACAAACATCACATTTGTAAGGTTTCTCTCTTGTATGTGTTTTCTTATGATTCTTCAGATTGCCAGCTCGAGTAAAAGAAGCGCCACAATCATCACACTTGTAAGGTTTCTCCCCTGTATGTGTTTTCTTGTGGGTCTTCAGGTCACAAGCTCGAGTAAAAGAAGCACCACAATCATCACACTTGTAAGGTTTCTCCCCTGTATGTGTTCTCTTGTGGACCTTCAGACTATATGTCTGAGTAAAAGAAGAACCACAATCATCACACTTATAAGGTTTCTCTCCTGTATGTGTTCTCTTATGTCTCTTCAGATTGCCAGCTTCAGTAAAAGAAGTGCCACAATCATCACACTTGTAAAGTATCTCTCCTCTATGTGTTCCCATATGGTCCTTCAGAATATATCTCTGAGTAAAAAAAGCACCACAATCATCACACTTGTAAGGTTTCTCTCCTGAATGTGTTCCCTTATGGTATCTCAAACTACTTGCTTGAGTATACGAAGCACCACAGTCATCACACTTGTAAGGTTTCTCTCCTGTATGTGTTTTCTTATGTCTCGTCAGATTGCCAGCTTGAGTAAAAGAAGCGCCACAATCATCACACTTGTAAGGTTTCTCCACTGTATGTGTTCTCTTGTGGGTCTTCAGGTCGCCAGCTTGAGTAAAAGAAGCGCCACAATCATCTCACTTGTAAGGTTTCTCCCCTGTATGTGTTCTCTTGTGGACCTTCAGGCTATATGTCTGAGTAAAAGAAGAACCACAATCATCACACTTATAAGGTTTCTCTCCTGTATGTGTTCTCTTATGTCTCTTCAGACTATATGTCTGAGTAAAAGAAGAACCACAATCATCACACTTATAAGGTTTCTCTCCTGTATGTGTTCTCTTATGTCTCTTCAGATTGCCAGCTTCAGTAAAAGAAGTGCCACAATCATCACACTTGTAAGGTTTCTCCCCTGTATGTGTTCTCTTATGGACCGTCAGACTGCCAGCTTGAGTAAATGAAGAACCACAATCATCACACTTGTAAAGTATCTCTCCTGTATGTGTTCCCATATGGTCCTTCAGAATATATCTCTGAGTAAAAAAAGCACCACAATCATCACACTTGTAAGGTTTCTCTCCTGAATGTGTTCCCATATGGTATCTCAAACTACTTGCTTGAGTATAAGAAGCACCACAGTCATCACACTTGTAAGGTTTCTCTCCTATATGTGTTTTCTTATGTCTCTTCAGACTGTTAGCTTGACTAAAAGAAACACCACAATCATCACACTTGTAAGGTTTCTTCCCCGTATGAGTTCTCTAATGGACCATCAGATTGCCAGCTTCAGTAAAAGAAGCACCACAAACATCACACTTGTAAGGTTTCTCTCCTGTATATTTTCTCTTGTGATTCATGTTAATTTGACACTCAATTTGGTCATCTTGAATCAGAAGACCATCCAATTCATTACATTTGTTTGGCATCCCTTCAGAATGTGTTCTCTTATAACTGTCTACACAAACATTTGGACTAGAAACATCAGACATGTCTCCTGTGTGAGTTCTTTGAGAGCTATAACTTACATAATCAAAAATGTCATCAAGAGACTTTGCAAAGCTCTGTGTATGTTGTTCTTGTGTTTCTTTATTTTGCTGCTGACAATTCTCAATAGCCAGAAATAGTTTATTGTTTGTATCAATCACAAAAGACACATTTTCTGACATTTGACAACAATTTTCATGTGTTACTGATGCCTTGCAACTGTTCTCAACCATTACTGATTCTGAATTGCTGTGTTCTGTCATTTCTTGAATGATGCTACCCCCAGCTATGTCTACCATATTACTAAAGCTATGACTCCTATCATCACACAGAACATCTGACAGTTCTTGTTTCACAACATTCATGTCTATGCTGTCATATGTCCACTTTTGTGAAAGCTCTTGAATGGTGAAGTAAGGACTACTTGGAGACCATGAGTGTGTTTCTGAAACACACACAAGTAAATAATTAATACCCTCATGAATACACAAGGTATTGAACTGAAGTGTATATGTAATCAAACAGGTAAACATTACAGCTATAGACAATTAATTTCATGTGAACAAAAGATGGAGAAGAAGAATTATTAATGTGCTAATGTATAATCTGCCGGTCTCCCTGGTCGAGGAGTTAGCAGCTTTCTCCTTAACCCCGAATACTCTTGTAGTTGAAGTGAGCACACGAGAATTGGAAGCGGTTTGAGTCGTGCCAGTGACTTATGAGAGTATGGTGCCGGTCGCTCAGAAAGCAATGACAAACTACTGAGTGTAATCTTGCCAAGAAATCAACAATCAGCTGAAAGATGCTGATGTTGACAGCGATGTCCTGTAAAGGATATGCAAAACAATGTATAATCTAAGCTGATATATGATCTAGGATGATGTATGAACTAGGCTGATGTATGATCTAAGACAAATGAAGTGAATGCTACGTGTAAATTGTCTCACACCTCTTTTAATAGGTTGATATTGACCTACATCATTATCAGTTCTGATGGCAGCTTGTTGTTTCCAATATATGTTTTTTACAAGTCTAAGGTCTTTTCCATCAATTTGTACATCTTCAAGCATCCTTATCATGTCTACGTGTCTCACTTTATCGAAAGCCTTTGTGTAGTCAATAAAGCAAAGATATAGATCTTTGTTTACTTCTATAGAACATTCAATTACTGTTCTTAGTATATACACCGTATATACATTGTCACAAAATACTGGAGTTTGTCGACCCTAAGATCAAAGAACAGAGATCGCTTCTGTCACGAGGAGACTAGAGGTTGTCGACCCTAAGATCAAAGAACAGAAATCGGCGATCAAAACCGCTACCACTTGTTTGTTGTGAGAACGGGGGCCGATAAACCATGATCACACTGCTTTGAACACAGAAGACGGAGTCCCGATCAGGCAACATCAAAACACTTTGAAACGGAAGACGGAGTCTCGAGAAAACACGATCGGAGATCTTTTGAAGTACGGGAACGTGTGTCCCGTGATACAGAGAAACAAGTCGATGTCAAAGGATAATCATCGATGTCCCGAAAAATCATTTATATCAAAGAAGATTGTCAGCATGTTTTTGTGCGGGGATCACACGACGAAAACAGAGCAGGGGGCTACTTGGTGGAGTATACCAGTGAAGTCCTACATAGCAATCGTATAGTCTGTATGTACAGTTTGAATTCAGTGTGCTAACGAGGTCTACAACGAGAGGCAGTGTTTATCTACTCTCGGTCCAGTACGAAAAGGGAATTACAATGTTCCGCGTTGGTTGAAGACAACGGGCATTTGTACAGGAAGTGCATGTGTATTCCCAATTCAGGAGAGGATAGTGATTATAAGGTAATAGGAATGTAGTTTAGAACTCGCGCATAGTGAACTTGCGTGTGTGACCGTAGTATCGAGTGTCGGCAGCATTAGGCGGAGGCGTGCCTTAGACTGGGTCTAGTGAGGTGTCATTGCACTCGGTAGAATAAGTACTATGACATGAGAAGATAGGCAGGAAGGGGGGAGATAAGGATAGGTCTATGTTAAGATATTCTGGTAGAGGTGTTTACTGGGATTTCTGTGCTTTCCCTGTGACTTTTCCTTCTTTTACCTAGTCTAAAGTAATGTGTAGAACTCCTCTGTCTTATGCCAGAGTTCAGTTCTATGAATATATAAAGGTTACCATCTGATAACGGCCGTAAGCCTACTATCACCTCTAATGAGTCTGAGTCAGGTTGAAATCAACTGGTGTTGTCTCTTCGACAGGTTCCAATTGAAAGTACAATAGCTTACACCTCGGAGAAGAAGAAAATGACCATACTCTGGTGCAGTGATACCTATCATCAAGACTTGAACCTTGTCTCATAACTAAGGTCAGACAGTTCTTGAACAAAAGGAAAATAAGAACGCAGTCACGATAAGAGACTGACAGCATCATATATTTCAAACAAACAAAGAACTGATACTCATAATGTTCACACTAACAATAATAGAAAGGGAAAGACTCTAACGCCAGAACAGTTTCCCTGCGTAACAAAACATTTCATTAACTTAATGACAGCAGTGTGTCGGTGATATATCTCTGGACAGTGTTTTGTGGTTCGTTCATACATGGACTATCATAATTTCTGGGTTATCAGATGTATAGAAGTGAAAGAAAGCTGAAGTGTAAAATATCATTACAAGATTGTCGATTGAGATTTCTCGAGGAATGCCTAAGGACGGGGATATTTCCTCACTGGCCTCACTGTTCCTTTGCGTACAACGATCTTTGAATTGTGCCGTCTGTTCTACATCTCATTAGAATATCTAGGAACGGCAACGCTTCGTTGTGTTCGTGTTCTATAGATAGAGAGATGGTTTTATGCGTCTTGTTCATTGTGGCCTGGAACGATGTTGCTTGTAGCTCGTCTGTGGTGATAATTAGTATATCGTCCACATAACGACGGTAAAAGGCCAAGTTGTTGATGTCTGAGGATCTTTTTTCTTCTAAATGTGCCATGAAGATGTCCGCTAGAATAGGACCAAGAGGACTCCCCATGGCCACTCCGTCAATTTGGTGGTATGACTTAGTTAGAAAATTTAATTGTATGTTGGCGGTACATAGTAGTAGTAGCCTCTCCAGAATAGGTGTTGGTATGCCTAATTTTAGTTGTTTTTCTTCAATGCGTTCCCTTATTATTTTCACTGTCTCCTCTAATGGAACGTTAGTGAATAGGGAGGCTATATCCATGGATGCCATGTGTTTGTTATTTATGTCCGTAGTATCCAATAATTCCACCAGTTGGAATGTATCTCTGAGTATTTTTGGATCGAAGGACTGTCGTACTGGCTTTAAAATTTCGGCTAACCATCTCGCCATTCGGTGTTGTGCAGAGTTAACCATGGACAGGATAGGTCTTAGCGGGATGCCGGGCTTGTGAAGTTTGGGTAGACCGTACATCTGAGGAGTGTGCGAGCCACGTGGTGTGAGCGTTTTTTCAGTGGCCTCACTGATGAGTCCCGCATTCACAAGTGACTGGATCTCTTTCCTCATTGCATCCAGGTCCTCCGACTTGTTTACTTTTTGATCTATCCTGAATTTGGATTCATCTGACAATATTTCATCCATTTTTCTCTGGTAGTCTGACATGTCCATCAGTACTGCACCACTCCCTTTGTCAGGTTTCAGTATGACGAGGGTTTTGTTAGCCTTTAACGCTTTTAACGCAGTAAGATGTTCGTTGGTCAGCGGACATGTCTGTTTAGAGGGTGTTGTGCGATACTGGTGTTCTAAATCTACCAGTTTGGTCTTCAGCCACCCGACTGACTCAGTAGAAGTAGGTGACAACTTGGAGACTTGATCAAACAACATTTCAAACTGTGCTTGCGACTCAACACAGTTGATGTGTTTAGGCTTTATGCAGAATGTTAATCCATATGCAAAGGCCTCCGTTTCAATGTTGTTGAGTACGTACAACGATAAGTTCCTCACATACTTCTCTGGGTTGTCTAGTACTGAAGTTGTTACCTTTTCAGTGCTCAGTGATTTGTTGAGGCGAGCATTCTCTGCAATTTTCACCTTGTACACTGTTTCTGTGCAGAATTTGGTGAACTAAAGTAGTCTTACAAGCTCAATTCATCGGTGATGTAGTAGGCAGAACTATGTGTGCGCTTCAAGTTGGCCAGCTTGGACTGGGTTTCTTCTATCTGGTTTTTTGTCAGTCGTCTCAGGTTTTTTCTTGTCGGACATATTCTGTCGGCCCTCAGAGATCTGAAATACCAGTGAGGAAATATCCCCGTCCTTAGGCATTCCTCGAGAAATCTCAATCGACAATCTTGTAATGCTATTTTACACTGCAGCTTGAGTAATCCATCTAATCGCTTCACAGTTGGTAATGGGAGGCGACGTTTAAGAAATTCAAAACAATGTTTTCCCGTAGTGAACTTGAATAACGAAGACACAAACAATTGTCAATTGTATGACATTGACATCAAAAGGTCTTCCACTCAACTTCACTATTAACACTCTGTCTGATACAGTCCAATATACCTCGATCAGTTTTGATCTCTCTGTATCCATTATAATTGCTACTCCTTGCTATTGTTTCTTTCCACCAAAATAGATTATTCTACATTCCTCAGATGTTATCATGTCCATTCCTGTCATCTGGTCTCACATATACCTAACAGGTTAATATTTAGTCTTCTCATTTCAGTCTTAATGTTATCAAATTTTCCATCCCCACTCATAGTTCTTACATTCCAAGTTCCTACTTTAAATGTTGATACTCTTTCGCACTCAGTCACCTGCTGACGATCTGGAGTCACCTGGTGCACATGACTACCCCTACCAGGCGAGGCTGCTCCTATCTAGAGCCCATTTACGCTGTTTCTCTGATTATCAATGAGATTGCAGTACATAATATTTTAGGCATCTGTAAAGAAGGTAGTTTGCCATTGCTTTCCTTCCTAACAGTGACCATACTGGTCGATGACCATAGCCATTCTTTCCCCCCCCCCCCCAAAGAGATCCTCTGCCTGCCGCCGTGAAACTGGAGACCAAAAGCAATGACTATCTGTTGGCTGCTCTTCCACTTCATCCACCACCTGCACCCATGGCTTCACATAACCCTGATCGGGGGGCTAAATGGGTACTCCACCTTGACCAAGGGTGTCCTGTAGGCTAGCGGAGGGAAGGAGGCACCTTACCTCTCCTTTGATCGGTGTCACAAAATGGCCAGTAGGAGTGTCCTCACGCCTGATTCTTGTACAGGAAACCCCACACTATATTTAGCCAGGGATTCTCCAAAGGTTTAGAAGTTTGGTTTTGGGTGCTATTTTTCTCCACCCGGAGGAACCTAAACTTCCGCAATTTGTTTTTTACGTTGTTTAGAGTTAATAAATCAGAGAAGTAAGGTTACACAGGGACAAGTGAACATCTTGCTTGCACTCGAAACATAGGAGAACGATGGCTGAGTGGTCAACCGGCCACAGTTGTGTTCACCACTTTCAAGCGACAAGACATCTTTGGGGCAAAGCCAGCTGTCTATATAGGTGTTGAGAGTCCCGACAGTCAATGATGGCCAAGTTCTAAAGGTGGCTTCAGTACATAAGGTAAAGAAACTTTATATCATTTGCTAGTAGTGGTGAATGAAGTACGCCATTGCCTTAGTGAACCGAAGTCGCAGTGCATGGGTTTCAAACAGAGCAGGTCATACATATTTAATTAGGCGTTATCGATCATATGCTGTAGGCAAATAACCTAGTAAACTGGTCCATTGGCGATAGCTGATATTAGTTAATGAATAACTAAGGTCTTTACGCTCATCACAGCCTTTCCCTCTGTCATACAAATGTACGCATGACATATCTACCTCATGTAAATGTTTAGGTAGAGGGGCCCGTGGCACAGCGGCGTAAGGAATCGTTGTTCCGTGTTTGCGTACTGTTTGTTAGTTAATGGTAAGCTTCGGCCATTCTAGTGTAAAGGAGTCGGAAGGAAAGTTCAACCATGTTAATATATTTTATAGTGGTAAAACTAATGGGGGAAAGAAAAGAGACTTGTTCTATAATAGCGAACAAAGATTGATATGGTAATCCCAGCTATGGGAACCCAATGAACGCAGATATGGCAGTAGTTCGAGACCCAGTGCCGGCCGGATTGTATCTGTAATTTATACTATTGGCTGATAGCGAGTGCACTCACCACGGTTGCTGAAACAGCACTGATACTTCTACCTGATCCTATCCTCTGAGGGTCTAATAAGTTAGTGACCACTAATTAGGAGAAGCAGGGGGTGCTTTCTTTCACCAGGATGAGTGAAGAGGGAGTGAAGTGAAGAGGACACAGACAGCGTTCCAAATATAATAACGTGGATCCAAGAGGACCTGCCAAACCGTTCATTATATGATCATGCCACTAGGAAGGGGTGACTGATCGGGGGTTGATATTTACATTCTACATGGGGGAGGATTCCATGTATACTCATACCACTGTTTACCCTCTACCTACGAGGGGGACAAATACACAAATACTGAAGTATTGGAAAGATCAGTTTGTGTGACGGTTTATTCCATGCTCAGTCTTCGTAGACTTAGATGGATAGGACATCTTAGGAGGATGGATGATGGTAGAATACCAAAGGGCATCTTTTTTGGTGAATTACAGATGGGTAAGAGATCTCAGGGTCGGCCTCTACTAAAATACAAAGATGTGTGTAAGCGGAACATGATTGATACAGGCATTGATAATGCACATTGGGAGCAAGTCGCAGCTGAACGTGTTGCATGGAGGGCAAACATCAGAAATGGAATAAAGACAAAGGAGAAAATTATTGCAGATAAGTCACACACCGAGTGTGTGAGACGTAAGATGGTGGAAATAATCACATTTTCACATGCACCCACTGTGAACGAACATTTGCAGCGCGAATTGGCCTTACCAGTCACATTCGTTACCGCCATGGGTAAAAGTTATTATGTCTTGAAGCACAAACTATTGTCTGTCAAGACGGGAAGGTGCCAATGAATGAATGAATGAATGAACGAGGGGGACAGACTTTAGACACAACACTTATACTCTAAAGGGGTTTGCTTCTACCTGGGATGGAGAACCAGGGGAGCAATGACCTATGATGGAATGATGATGAGGGATCGTGTGGGAAAACAAGTATCTCACTTTACATGACCATTACCCATAAAATAGAGGAATCTATTATAACAGGGTGAATGAAGAGAGTGAGAAAGAATGAGTTTTGTCTAAATAGGTTCAGGATGTCACTATTGCTGCAATGACCTGACCTGTCCAAGCTGGATCCTAGACCTCCCGATATGAAGCTGATCAAGAGGCTGGCTGACGGATGATGGTCTAGTTCACTCAAGTCTTCTCTCTCCCCCTCTCTCTCTCCACCCCCCCCCTCTCTCTCTCCAGAACAGGGTCAAGTAGAACATAGATAATGTCTACAAAATGCTGAGGGCTTGTCGGCCCCGTTCAAGTGTCATGTCCCAATGGGTTGTTGCAGGGTTCTTTCACCAGATCCTCTTATTATAGGAGCGATCTTCTGATGGTGAAGTCTGAAGAAACCTGTGATAAATATGGGAAGGGGGACCAGGGCGAACAACCAACTCCAGTGACCATGAAGCATCCCCAGTGCTGGATCAGCGCACTGGACTCCAGCCTATGAAGTCCCTTTTTGTCCATTGATACCTCCAGGTCTGAAGATCCCTCCAGCAAACCACATTCACTATCACACCTACAGGGTAAAACTAGTATTGTTCTGCATATCCAAGTATGGCTTACACCTTAGCTTACCAGGCCATGATGAGGCTGACAATGACATTGTCAGATACACTAAGAGCGGCGATGCTTTGACATGATGGTGCATCTTCAGTAGGTGTTTGAGATGACACTTTGAACCTGCGGTGATCCCTAAGTCTGAACAGTGCTTGATCGGGACAGATACCACCTGCCATAGTCCACGAGGTCTACAGCAAAACATGTTCTTCAGAAGTCTACCAACTCCAAATAGTTAACCAAGTCTACAACTGGTGTGTGAACACTTGCCTGAGTGCAGGGTACCCCCTCCTATCAGTTTGCCCAGTCTACGCTACCAGAAGGAGGATCCGAAGGGATTGGGTGAACTACCCATACGACCAGCCGTACTGACCAGAACCGCTGATGCCCAGTGATGACATCACTGATCAGTCATTTATTCATTCTTTCGGATAGCAGCTGGTTACATAGCTTGCGAAGTAGTTGGAGTTAATTAATAGGTGTATGTTCATGCGCTTTAATTTGTTGTGTTCTGTATTTGCACTATATTTGTTGGTCTCATTAGTTATATTGTTATAATATTGTCATTTACATATCGATTTATATTACTGGTATTTTGTAAGTTAATGTAATTGTGAATTTTTATGATCTTGTATTTTTTTTACTTAATTTTCACTAATTTATACTTACTTCTTGGGTGAAATGTCTGAGAAATGGCAACATTGGCTCAATAAGTCAGGAATACGTCTTGGACACTTAAACATTTGCAACGTATTTAACAAGCTGCCAGAGTTATCTTCTATTCTTAGTCAAAATTTTCATTTATTCGGTCTTAGTGAAGTAGACTAAATGAACATTGGGAAAATTCTGGAGGCTGCTTCGGCAGATGAAGAGACAGGTGATGCCTGGTACACATGGCACCGTTTATGATGATAATAACCGACCTATGACAACTGACAAGGACAAGGGGGGGGGGGTGGCTTTACTTGCACGATTTTTAAAACAGGCGGATCAGCAAGATAGGGCTATTAGAGATAACATCAGAGAAGCCTTGTCACGGGTCACTAGGAAGGAGGACTGTGAGATTAAAGTGGAGGACATTAGACAGGTACTGAAGCGGGCTAAAGACACAGCGCCAGGTCCAGATGGGGTGAGATACTCCCATATGAGGAACATAAATGATGGGGACTTGGAGGAGATGGCTCTTTGTTTCAACCTAAGCATCAATGCGGCGGAAATACTCCACGATTGGCTGCATAGATACCTGGTCCCACTCCCAAAGCCAGGTAAGGACCACTCCAGACTTAATGGATACCGAATCATAACCCTGCAAAACACGTACAGCAAAGTCCTTGAAAAGATAGTAGCACGCAGGCTCCAGCAACATTTGGAAAGTCGGAATCTGCTTCCCCAAGGAATCGGGAGCTACCGGCCTGGAAAGGACACCTGGGCCAATGCTGCAACATTTTAATTTGATGTCTACGAGGGCTTCCAGGATAAACAGGAGACAGTGGCGGTAGCTCTTGACCTGGAGGATGCAAATAACAGGGTTAGGTATGATCAGTTAATACACACACTGTTCGACATGGAGGTCTGCCCTTGCCTTGTTAGATTGGTTGTGGCAGTCCTTTATGAGCTTAAGGTTGCACTGCGCATGGGTATCTTGACTTCTAACTCCTTTACTATTACACCTGGCTTGCCACAGGGATCTGCCTTGTCCCCAGTGCTCTTTAATGTCTACACCAGCAAAATCGCAGCTATTGAGACACCAGGTGTAGATAGAATCTTGACATTTGCAGATGATGTGCTGGTGTACAGATAGGGCAGAGACAGGGCCAGTTTGGCGAAAGACATACAGGTGGCGGTAAACAAGGTGACGGAATGGTGCAGGGATGCAGGGGCCATTTTAAACCCAGACAAGGCATCGGTTGTGTGGTACTCCCTGGATAACCGGAACGTCAAGGCAGACGTCCCAGGTATTATTGTTGAATGGATGTCCTCTTAGTCGAGAGAGTAAACTGAAGTACTTGGGTATCACCTTTGACAGGTGTTTGTCTTTTAAGGATCATGTGGAGGATTTGGTGGTGAAGGCTGGTAAGGGGACTTAATGCATTGAAGGCTATGGCAGCAACCAGGGTAGATCAGAGGATGCTGTACAGGTTCTTTCAGCAGTTAATAATTTCTGTCATTGAGTATGGTTTGGGGCTGCTGATAGTATCAAAAAGCCAGCTTGAAAGGTTGGAGCGCATACAGAATGCTGCCATGTGGTTAATACTGGGGTGCACAAAGGACACACCAATTATCTGCATGAGGCATATCCTGGCGCTACCTACAATGACGGATATAGACATAGGGTCCTTCAGGCCAAATGGTACCTGAGAGTTGCCGCAGACAGGGATCACCCGCTGTATGCAGCAATTGATATGGTAAAGGGTCATAGGCTAAGACGAGGCAGGTCCCGGATGGCACAGGCAGAACTTTTTTAAGTCAGGTGTGTGATCTAGAGACCATCAATCGTGGAAGAGAGTGGGTTGAAGTTCCGGATTACATGACGGACTGGCACAATGTAATAATAACACTGGGTCGTTAGTGCAGAGAATGGGCAGCGGGCCGCACTGAGTTTGAAGTGAAACAGCTAATCCAGAGCAACACACATCAAGGTGACATAGTCATCTACACCGATGGGTCAGTGATGAGAAATAGATGTAGTGGCTGGGGCTTTATTGCAAAGGCTAATGGGCGAGTCTTGAAAAAAGAGAGCCTGGCATATGAGACTATGACTTCCAGCATGAGAATGGAGGTGGAGACAGTAACAGCGGCGTTCAGGTGGCTAGAGGAGACTACTGCAACACACGTTGTGTTTATTACAGATTCAAAGAATATGCTTAGCAAGGTGGAGAAAGGAATGTTTCGTGTGGAATGGCTCTCGTCACTTCAGATGTCACAGATTGCAAGAGTTGTATGGATATTTTGCCCTGGCCATGCGGGTGTACGGGGGAATGAATGAACGAACGAACGAACGAACGAACAAACTTTATTTTCAAAGGGTTAAGAATTGGGCACGCAGGCCCGTCTAACATTCTGCCCTTCTATCACTCTCTTTCATACATTATTTCATTCACACATCATTCAAGGCTAACAAAGAACAGCAACAATATAAAAGATATTCATTATAAAGGCATGGGCAAAATGCAAACATCAAAACTACACGACACAGTAATATTAGATAATGGTCTGACACTTGTTATTAGCCATGTGGAATATACTGGCCTACAAAAAGTGGATTGGCTGTTATACTAGGGTTTTGTTATTATTATTATTATCTCTATTATTAAGGGGGAAGGTAATCCGTATTGAGATAGTGTTTGAATAATTTGCGATTATATGAATAGGGATTGGTGATGTCTTTGATTTCTTATGGAAGATTGTTCCACAGCTGAGCTGCAGAGTACGTTAAGCTTGTTTTGTATAAGTCAATCCTAGGCTTTGGAATATGTAGTATATTTAAACGTTTACTGTGTCTAGCATTATATTTAAACAATGGCCAAAGGTAATTTGGGGCATTCCGATGCAGGATTTTGTGAATTAGTTTAGCTTTACTGAAAAGCAGGCGTTTGCGGAATGGTAGTAACTGAAGGTGTTTATACAGGCTAGGATTGTCAGATAAATGTTTGCTATAAATTAGACTCATGGCCCGTTTCTGGAGTGAGTAAAGTCGCTTGGTGCTTGAATTAGAACAACCATCCCAGATTGTAGAGCAGTAGTCAAAGTGTGTCTGTATATGAGAAGTATAGAATAGTTTCCTTATGTCTTCATCAAGGAAGATTTTAATTTTGGCGAGTTGGTAGACTTTTTTTGCTGTTTGTTTAATGAGCGCTTGAACGTGGGAATTAAAGGTTATGTTTCTATCAATGATTAGGCCTAATGTTTTGTGCTCAATTACAAGTTCTACTGGCATGTAATCGATGTGAAGTTGAAGTGATGTGTGTGAGCTTAGAGTTTGAAGTCTTTGTTTGGTTGTTAATAACATTGCTTTTGTTTTAGAGATGTTAATTTTCATACGGTTTGAATAGCTCCACCTAACTACATTATTTAATTCTTGTTGTAAAGACGACTCCAGTAAAATACAGTTTTCAGCGTTTGTGTACACCGTACAGTCATCTGCAAATAGATCGCAGGACGACGAAAGATGCAAAGGTAGATTGTTAATATATATAGCAAATAATAGAGGGCCAAGAATAGAGCCTTGCGGTACTCCAGTATTGAAGGTAGTGGTTTGAGACAGAGATTTATTGTATGATACTACTTGCTTTCTGTTTGACAGAAAAGATGTTAGTGTCACAACATTAGGGCTAATTTTCATTGTCTCTAGTTTTTTAATTAAAATGACATGGTCTATCATATCAAATGCTTTCCTGAAATCGATAAACACAGCTCCACATAGATTGTTGTTATTTATATTCTGGTGCCAATTTTCTATCATGTATGTTAGGGCCGTATGGCAAGAATATTTTGGTTGAAATCCTGATTGACTGTCAACTATAAGCTTGTTGTGATCTAAATACTGTAATGTTACCTTATGAATGTGTTTTTCTAGTGGTTTAGATAGTGATGATAATAAAGAAATGGGACTGTAATTGTTCGGGAGACCATTGTCCAACGAACCAGATTTAAGGAGAGGATACACTTTAGCGATTTTGAGAGCTGATGGAAAGTGACCTTTGGTGAGACACTGATTATATGCATAGGTTAGTGATACACAGATCACTGGCGCAGCAAAGTGGAGAATCCGATTGCTGATTCCATCTAACCCAGATGAGTTTTTTTTTTTTTTAGATTACTGAGGTAAGTTAATACTTCAGTGACTGTCATTAGCAGTATGTCAGAAAGGATATCCCGGGAGCATCTATTCTCGCAAAACAATGACAGTAAAGATAAGTTGCAAGGAGAATTTGGTATTGAAGCCTTCAACTGATCTATGTCAGTTTGAAAAAAGTTACTGAATTGGTCGCATTAAATAGGATTTGATGGTAATGAATTTGAGAAGTGTGTCTTGGTGGTAATTGCCTTCCATATATCCTTATTATTTGTTTTATCCATTACTAAGTTCTTAAAGTAATGTTTCTTTTCTCTTCGTATGGTATATTGAACTTTGTTCTAAGTGTTTGGTATGTGCTGAGATCCCGCTTTTTATGGGCCTTATCTCTGTCGCTCATAATTTCAAGTATTTCCTGGGTGATCCAAGGTGGTTTGACGTGATATTTTACTCGAACTTCCTTGATTGGCACATGTCTATCAAATACATCAGTAAAGATCTTCATCCAGGATTCCAGAGCATCATCCAGGTCTGGAAGTTGATCAAGTCCTGTAAAAATGCGTTTTGGTTGAAATTTTTGTAGCTTCTATATTTTACAGTTATGTGTTTATGTTTAGGAGTTTTAATTCCTTTTTTAGACCATGTGCAGCATATTGGGTAGTGGTCGCTCATTCCACAATTGGGTACGGTGCATTCTATGATGTTGTCCGAGCAAGTTACATAAATGTGATCTATAAGTGTTGAAGATGAGTTTGTTACTCTAGTATCTTGTTTTACTATTTGTTGGAAGTTGTATGATGCAATTATATTTATCCAAATTATATGGGATTTGTTGGTGTCAATGTTAAAGTCTCCAAGTAGTATGATTTCCTTCCCGGAAGCGAACACCATATCCATCATGGTAGTGAAGTTTCTGTACCAGATGTGTCCAGCCCTGGGATTTCGATAGATGTGGCCAATAATAAGGTGTGTGCGGTTTCAAAGTTTTAACTCCAACCAAATACATTCTATTTCGCAAGTTTCAAAGTCTCGCTGATGGTGAACATTTAGTAGATTAGAAACATAGGCTACTATGCGTGTCTCTTATTTCCTACAGGGATCTCTTCTAAAAACTTTGTACCCTTTAATACAGATGTCCTCATCTAAAATGTTTTCATTTAGTCTTGAGTTGAGATGAGTTAACAACCGACATCACTGCTCTCAGGACATTCCCATACGTGATCAGTCCCCTCGTTCAACAGCCAGCGAAGAGTCATACTACTAATCGTTCCCACCACTATCTGATTAAAAGTTCTCCTGGTCTTCCCTCTGTTTTGAGATTCTTCCAGAACCCCTGCCGATCCCCTGCAATCTCATTCTTTCCACATATGGGTTCTCAATCTGTTCCTCCGCCTTCTCCACCTGGTCCCACAAGTGCACGACCACCCCCCCCCCCTTGTTCATAGGCAAGATACCACCAAGAGGTGCATTCCCTGCTAGCCTATCAGCCTTTCATAATAGGCGACTCTTTAATGAAAGGTCTATACAGCGACCGGATGGCTACTACAGACAAAGACATTGTTTCCATAATTCCACTGCCTGGGGCTGGTGTTGACCGGCTAACAGACAAGATTAGGAGGTTGGCTGTAAATCTTAACGTAAAAAGGGCAAGCATTCATATTGGTATCAATGACACCATGAACAACCAGCAAATCACAACATCTCAACTGCTGGCGCTCTTGAACGGATTACGTCACACTTTTCCTAACTTGTCCATTTTCTTCTCCTCCATCATATCACCGAGTTATGGATTCCAGCGTCGTCTAGCTGACATAAATAACAACATATTGTAGAAGTTTTGTTCTCACAACAACATACAGTTCATCAACAACACACCGGTGTTTACTTCACAGTCAGGAGCACCTAAAACACGACTTTATAAAGATCAAGTACATTTGTCTACATTGGGCACCAGCTTGCTCGCTAAAAATATTAAATACTCTGAACGTACACAACCTACATCCAATACTGGATCGCGTAGGACACTTTTAGCTACACCACCTCAAACTCAAGCCAGACGACATACTGCTGCCACATCAAGTACCAATAAGCCAGAAGAGAGCAGACCACTCATAACCACGGAACCTGATATCCAAGCCAGACGGAACATTTCCATCACACCAAATCCATACAATACGCCCTCTTTCACACAGGAGGGTGATAATTATGAAGATACGTTCCCTCTTCTCCACAGCAAGGATCAATCCAGTAGTAACAACAACGTGCCACCACAGCCTCCTGTTAGCCACGAATCAGAGCCTGTAGTTGGAAGTCGTTACACACCCGTGAGGAATAAACAGTATCCACTCCATTGTAACCCAGAGTTGTTATACCTCACATGGTTTAGCCCAGCTTCACTTCAACAGGCATTTATGATGTCGCTGTACCAAGGACCAACACAGCCTGGTATTTACTAGCAATTCAGCACAAATCAACACCGGATCTCGGTACAAGAAAGAACCTCTCCTAGAAAGTTTATGCGCATACTTGGTTATTGATTTATATAGCAACGTATTAGATTGTACGTGGCTGTAAACATTGACTCGTATTGAAGTCACAGAGATTGACACTTAGATATCTTTTATAATACTTTTTATCGCGTTAATACTCTGAGTGAGGGGGTCTTCACTCCCCGCTTTAAACAGAGACATTGACTTGTATAGTCATTTATTGATTCTTTTGGATAACAGTTGGTACTTAGCTTGTGAAGTAGTTTTTTCAGGTTAATTATTTGTTGTATGTTCTTTAATTCGTTTTGTTCCTTGTTTGCATTATATTCGTTGGTCTAATTAGTTATATCGTTATAATATTGTCATTTACTTATCGATTTGTATTACTGATATTTTGTAAGTTAATGTAATTGTGATTTTTTATGATCTTGTATTTTTGCTTAACTTTGACTAATTTACACTTTCTTCATGGATGAAATGTCTGAGAAGTGGCAACACTGGCTCAATAAGTCAGGAATACGCCTTGGACACTTAAACATTTGCAGCTTATTTAACAAGCTACCAAAAATCAAAATTTTCATTTATTCGGCCTTAGTGAAAGAAGGCTTAATGATAAAATTTCAGATGAGGACATCTCTATTAAAGGGTACAAAGTTTTTAGAAGGGATCCCTGTAGGAAACAAGAGACAGGCATAGTAACCTATGTTTCTAATTTAATAAATTCTCACCGTAGGCTAGACTTTGAAACTTGCGAAATAGAATGTATTTGGTTAGAGCTAAAACTTCAAAACCACACACCCCTGATAATTGGCTACCTCTATCGAAATCCCAGTGCTACACGTCTGGTACGAAAACTTCACTACCATGATGGATGTGGTTTTCGCTTCTGGGAAGGAAATTATACTACTCGGAGACTTTAACATTGACACCAACAAATCCAACATAATATGGGGAAATATAATTGCATCATACAATTTCCAACAAATAGTACAACAAGCTACTAGAGTAACAAAGTCATCTTCAACAGTCATAGATCACATTTATGTAACTTGCTCAGACAACATCATAGAATGCACTGTACCCAATTGTGCAATGAGCGATCACTACCCAATATGCTGCACGTGGTCTAAAAAAGTAATTTAAAACTCCTAAACATAAACACATAAGTGTAAAATATAGAAGTTACAAAAATTTCAACCAAAACGCATTTCATCTGTTATTAACAACCTGACAAAGACTTCAAACTCTAAATTCACACAGATCACTTCAACTTCACATTGATAACATGCCAGTAGAAAGTGTAATTGAGCACAAAACATTAGGCCTCATCATTGATAGCAACCTAACATTTAATTCCCACGTTCAAGCGCTGACTAAACAAACAATGAAAAAAGTCTACCAAATCGCCAAAATTAAAAATTTCCTTGATGAGGACATAAGGAAAATATTCTATACTTCTCACATACAGACACATTTTGACTACTGCTCTACAATCTGGGACAGTTGTTCCAATTCAAGCACCAAGCGACTTTACTCACTCCAGAAACGGGCTATGAGTTTATATGAATAGATGCTCCCGGGATATCCTTTCTGACATACTGCTAATGACAGTCACTGAAGGGCTATGAGAATTCTAAAAGAAGAAGTCGCTGACTCTATGAAACATATGAAGAAAGGAAAAACAGCTGGGCCAGATGAAATCACAATAGAAGAATTAGAAGTATTGGGAGAATTTGGGGTAGATATATTAACCAAAATGCTGAATGATATTTACAACAGTGGATATTTACCGAGCGATATGCTGAAATTTGTATTTATAGCAATACCAAAGAGACCAGGAGCACTTGAATGCAAAGATTTTCATAAATTAACCTCATAAACCATGTCACTAAGCTTCTGCTCAGAATTATAATGAGAAGAACAAGAAAGAAAATAAAAATGGAAATTCGTGAAGAACAGTATGGTTTTATGGAAGGAAAGGGTACAAACAATGCAATATTTATATTACGAACACTAATAGAAAGACCAATAGAGAAACAGAGAGACATATATTTATGCTTCATAGATTATACTAAGGCATTTGATAAAGTAAAACATGATGAGCCGATTAAAATGTTGGAAGATATCAACATTGATGGGAAAGATTTAAGAATAAAGAATACATACTGGAACCAAGTAGCAGCAATTAAAATGGGAAATAAAGAGGGTAGTTACGAACAGATAAAGCTAGGAGTACGACAGGGGTTTGTCTTGTCACCCGATCTCTTCTCCCTGTATAGTGAAGTAATAATGAGAGAGATCAAAGAGAAGCCAGGAATACTAATCGGAGGATATAATATAAACAATATACGCTATGCAGATGACACAGTATTGGTAGGATAATGCAACAGACCTACAACAATTGTTGGACAGTGTAGTAACAGAGAGTGCACAGAAAGGACTGTCCTTGAATATCAAGAAAACAGTAACAATGGTGATATCAAAGAAAATGGGGACACCAAAATGTGACATAGAAATAGAAGGGGAAATTCTCAACTATCAAAGAAAATGGGGACACCAAAATGTGACATAGAAATAGAAGGGGAAATTCTCAACCAAGTGGATAATTTTAAATACCTAGGGGCACTTATAACATCAGATGGAAGATGTACAAAAGAGATTAAGAGCAGAATAGGGAAGGCAAAGACAGCATTTCAGAAAATGAAGAGTATCTTATGCAATAAGTCGCTATCAATGAATGTAAGAAAGAGTGCTAAAATGCTATATAGAACCAGTTTTGCTGTATGGCAGCGAATCTTGGAATGTAAATGAACAAATTAGGAAGGACTTAGAAGCAACAGAGATGTGGTTTATAAGACGAATGTTGCGAATTCCTTGGACTGCCAGAGTAACTAACAACGATTGCCTGAAAGAGGCTAATGAAACTAGAACACTATATACAACAATAAGAAAGAGACAAACATCTTTCTTTGGTCATGTGATGAGAAGAGAGGCATTAGAGAACATCGTGACAACTGGAAAGATCGAGGGGAAGAGAGGCAGAGGCAGACCAAGAGAAATGATGCTGGATGGACTGAGACGGTGACATAGAGGAATATCATCAGCAGAGTTGATCCAGAACACCAGGGACCGAGATCTGTGGAGAGCCATGACCGCCTACGCCAGCCAGCACGGCACTTGATGATGATGATTTAACTGACAATCCTAGCCTGCATAAATGCCTTCAGTCACTATCACTCTGCAAATGTCTGCTTTTCAATAAGGCCAAACTAATTCACAAAATCCTACATCGGAATGCCCCAAATTACCTTTGGCCATTGTTTAAATATTTTGGTCATGTGATATATGCAGTAAGTAAAGCAATAACATGGCTCGAGACACAGACATTCACTAGGGCTTGTTTCCTTAGCGACTCAATGAACATGATCAAGAGGATAGAGGAGGGGTCGATCCGAAGAGAATGGTTCCTGCCTCTGGAGCGGTCTCGGCTGGCAAAGATTAGTTTCATCTTCGTGCCAGGGCATGCGGGAGTACAAGGAAATGAGCGGGCTGACAAGCTCGCAGGTGAGGCTACTGTGGACGGCGGATGCACCATGGACCAGACTGACATTCTGAATGCTCTACGAGAAGTAAGACTTTTGCGAGAACCAAGTGATGACTGTGAATCTACAACAATGGCCAGACTGCGAGAGCAGCAAATTAAAAGAGGGGTGGCCAAACAAGAACACTACGCAAGAAGCCAGAGAAGATTGATAAACCAACATAGAACTGGCGTCGTTAGCCGATACACGTTGCGGGATTTGCTGAGGAGGGGATCCGAGCACTTATGGACTGAATGGTTCGATGTGCAATGAGGATGATCTATCGACTAACTAACTAACTAACTAACTATTGTTTAAATATAATGCTAGACACAGTAAATGATTAAATATATTACCCATTCCGAAGCCTAGGATAGATTTATACAAAACAAGCTCAGCTGTGGAACAATCTTCCAAATGAAATAAAAAACATCATCAATCCCTATACATATAATCGCAAATTATTTGAACACTATCTCAGTACGGATTACCTTCCCCCTTAATAATAGAAAATAATAATAATAATAAAACCCTAGTTTAACAGCTAGTCCTCTTTTGGACCGCAGACTAAGGAATAAAGTTAAATATGAAATTCGTAGGATAAAAAAAGATCATTTAAAAAATTTGATTGTAGATAATTCAAACAGTACAAATATATGGAAGGCTATTAACTTGCTAACCAATAAGAAACGCCCTACAGAATCAGCAATACCAAATTCTATAGCATGCGATGAATTCAGTTGGTTTTTTCAATCAGAAATAGAGAATCTAAAGTCTTCAATACCAGACTCATCGTGTAATTTAAGTTCACTGGCATCATTCTGTGAGGAGAAGTGCACCAGAAATATTCCCGCTGAGATTCCTTTAATGTCTGTTGCAGACGTTTATAAATATCTCTTGAACCTCAAATCAACAAACTCACATAGCCTAGATGGTATCAGTAATAGAATTCTTCGTTGTGCTGCACCAGTCATTAGCGAGTCCTTAACGTTTATATATAACCAGTGCCTGGCCAAAAACTACTTTCCATCTGCATTTAAAATTGCTAAAGTGTTTCCGCTAATTAAAAAAGGGCTCAATCGATAATAGCGTTTTGGGTAATTATAGACCTATTTCCTTACTATCGTCGCTATCAAAACCACTAGAAAAACACATTCATAATATAACGTTACACCATTTAATTAACAATGATCTAATAATTAACAGTCAATCTGGGTTTCGACCTAAATATTCTTGCCATAGCGCTCTAACAAAAATGACCGATAACTGGCACTTAAACATCAACAACGGTAGAATTTGTGGAGCGGTGTTCGTAGACTTTAAAAAAGCTTTTGATATGGTAGATCACGATATTTTAATTAGAAAACTAAAGCAAATGAAGACAAGCACCAACATGGTGAACATAATTACGTCATTTCTATCCGACAGGCAACAAGTCGTGTCCTTCAACAACTGTCTATCAAGACCCACACAGCTTAATATTGGTGTGCCTCAGGGCTCAATACTAGGTCCGCTGCTTTTTGCAGTTTATATTAATGATCTTCCTTTATATATCAATACAACTTGTGATCTATTTGCAGACGACTGTACTATATATACTAGTCAAGAAAACCGTAGTGAATTAGAGAATTCTTTACAAAAGGAACTTGATAATCTTACTAGATGGAGCAATGAAAACCGCATGCAAATTAACATCGACAAAACGAAATCCATGCTAATAACGACCAGACAAAACCTACAGACACTAGCCATAACTGGATCACCGCTCGAACTCTGCATGGGCACGTTACCTATAGTTAATGTGACTAAACATAAAGCACTAGGGCTTTTAATAGACAGCCATTTGAACTGGAGCTCTCATGTTCACGCTCTTACCAAGAAAATAGCACAAAAAGTTTACCAACTTGCTAAAATTCAGCACTTCCTGGACGAAAGCACACGAAAAATATTCTACACATGCTATATCCAATCACATCTCGATTACTGTTCCACAGTTTGGGATGGTTGCCCTAAATCTAATTTAAAACGACTATGTTCTCTACAAAACCGCGTCTGGTTTCTGGCATAAAGCACGTTAAAAGTAATAATTTGTACAGTCATCTAAGACTTCTACCACTACAAAAGCGCTTCCTTTTCAACAAAGCCAAATTAGTGAATAAAATTATATCTCAAAATACCCCAGAGTATCTTCTGCCGCTGATTCAATCTAATGCAATGAACAGCAAGCGCCTAAATTTGTTACATGTCTCAAAGCCTAGATTGGACCTATACAAAACATGTTTCGCCTATTCTGGTGCTCACTTATGGAATGATCTGCCTCCAGATCTGAAAACTCCAATGAGTCCCTAGACATTTAACCGAAAACTCTTTCAATACTTAATCCATACCGACTATATGCCACCATAATTCATTTACTGGTATAATTGTTCAGTATAATTGTTCATTATAATTGTTTAGCTATAATTGTTCACTATATATGTGTGTGCGTGTGGGAGCGCGAGAGAGAGAGAGAGAGAGAGAGAGAGAGAGAGAGAGAGAAAGAGAGAGAGAGAGAGAAAGTGGGTGTCAGAGAGAGGGAGAGAGTGTGTGCCCACATGCATGCGTGTGTGTGGAGAGAGTGATTGAGCGAGAAATGGTGGGGGAATGTGTCAGTGCATGCATTCGTATGTGTATGTGTGAGAGTGAGTGAGGGAGTGTGTGTGTGCGTTCATGCGTTCATGTGCATGTGTATGTGTATGTGTGAGAGAGTGTGGTTGAGAGAGTGAGTGTGTGTGTGTGTGAAGGATTGTGTGTTAGAGAGTGAGACAGTGGGAGAGTTGATGTGTTAGTGTGTGTGTGTGTGAGCGCGCGCATGCGTGTGAGTGTGTGTATATGAAAGAATACAGAGAGAGAGAGAGAGAGAGAGAGAGAGAGAGAGAGAGAGAGAGAGAGAGAGCTGAGCAGATGCATGTCGTGTAACACGCATGTTATGTAACACGCGAATCCATATGTTTGTGTATTCTCATCTGTCACATTATCAGTTAAATACCATTTGATTTTATCATGCATAATATAAACTCATGTTCATTACTGTAGTTTGAGTGAGAGAGTCAGTGAGTGTGAATGAGAGACAGAACGAGTGAGCGTGAGAGTAAATGAGTGAGCGAGAGAGTGAATTAGTGAGCGGGAGAGTGAATGAGTGAGCGGGAGAGTGAATGCATGAGAGTGAATGCATGAGAGTGAATGAATGAGCGGAAGAGTGAGCGTGAGAGTGAATGTGTGTGTGTGTGTGTGTGTGTGTGTGTGTGAGAGAGAGAGAGAGAGAGAGAGAGAGAGAGAGAGAGAGAGAGAGAGAGAGAGAGAGAGAGCATCACTATTTTTACGTCACATACATTTTATGTACACATTTTTCTCCATGTTTAACATTTTTATGAGACTGCTCATGACAAGTGTCAGTGTATGTGTGTGAGTAAAGTGTGGGAGTTTGTTCATACTAGTTTCAATACTAACGTGAGACATTTTGTATGTGTCTAGATGTAAAGTAGTGTGAGTGTATGTGGAGGATGTGTGTGAGTGTGGGGATATGTGTGTGGGGGGGGTGTGTGGGTGGGGGTATGCGTGTGGATGGGTTGGAGTGTGTGGGTTTTGGTGGGTAGTGGTATTTGTGGGTGTTGGTGGGATGTGTGGATGGATGTGTGGGGGTGAAAGTAGGGGTGTTGGAATGGGTGTGGGGGATGTGTGTATGGGTGGAGGATATGTGTATGGGACGGATGCGGGGGATGTGTGTTTATGTGGGTGGAGATGTGTGGATGGTTTGAGGAAGTATGTGTGGGAGGCGGGGTTGTGTGGGTAGGGGATTGTGTTGGGTGGATTGGGGATGCAAGGGCGGGTGGGGAGAAGTGTATGGTGTGTGGGTTTGAGATATGTGTGCGGTGTGTTGGTGGGGATGTGTGAATGATGTGTGGGTGGAGGGTATGTTTGTGATGGTATGGGTGGAGGATAGTGTGTGGTGTGGGGGATGTGTGTGATGGGTGCGGGGAATGTGCGTATGGGTGGGGTATATTTGTGGGTGAGTAGGGGATTGTGGTGGTTGGGGGAAGTATGTGGGGTGTGTGGGTGGGAGATGTGTGTGTGTGGATGGGGAATGTGTGGGTGGGGGGGGGGGTGTGAGTGGCTTAGGGATGTGTAGTTGGGTGAGGGAGTTGTATGTGTCGGGGTGGGATGTGTGAGTGGGTGGAGGATGTGTGTGGGTAGGGATATTGTGATCGAGAGATGTTTGGTTGGGGGGTGTCTGGGTGCGTAGTGGAGGATGTATGCGTGAGTGAGTGTGTGTTGGTGGACGGGTAGGGAATGCGTGTGTGGGTGGGGAGAGGTGTGTGGTGTGTTGGTTGGGGATATTGTGTGGGTGAGGTATGTGTGTGTGGGTGGGGGATTTTTGTGGTGTGTGAGTGGGGGTATGTGGGGTGGATGGGCAAGGGTATCTGTATGGGTGTGGGTGGGAATATTGTGTGGTATATTGGTGGGGACATGTGTGTGGTGTGTAAGTGGGGATGTGTTGGTGAGGGATATATGTGTGTGTTGTGCATGGGTTGGGAATAGTGCGTGGTAGGGGGTGTATGTGATGTGCGGGTGGGGGATTGTGTGGTGGGGGATTAGGTTATGGCGTGGGTGGGTGGAAGTTGTATGTGTGGGTGGTGGGGTGTGTGTGAGTGGATTGGGGATGTATGGGTGGTTAGGGAGATATGTGTGTGTGTGTGTGTGGGGGAGGGGGGGTAGGGACATGTCAGTTGGTGGGGATGTGTGTGTATGGTTTGGGGATGTGTGAGTGGATGTGCGATGTGTGGGTTGGTGGGGGATTGTGTGCATGGGTGGGGAATATGTTGTCGATGGAGATGGGTGGTTTGAGGTGTGGGTGGGGAGAGGATGTGTGGGTTGGTGGGGGTATGTTTGTGGGTGGCGAGTGTGTTTTGGTTGGGGGATCAGGTTAGGGCAGTGTGTGTGTGGGTGGGGGATGTGCGGGAGGGGGATGGGTCGGTTGGTGGGGTATGTATGTGTCCCTTAGTGTGCGTGTGTGTGGGTAGGTGGGGGTGTGTATGTGTCCCTTGGTGCGCGTGTGTGTGGGTAGGTGGGGGTGTTGTGTGGGTGGGGTGATGTATGGATAGGTGGGAGATGGGCCTCATAACATGGTAACTAGCCTTGTTTATGTTTACAACATTCATTTCACAATGTTTATTTTTCTTCCTATGTAAATGTATAATGCTCATGATGAACGAAAGACGAGTGATTGGAAGGGCAGAATGTAAGACGGGCCTGCGCGCCCAATTTGTGACCCTAATAAAGTTGATTTGAATTTGATTTGATTTGATTTGGTAGGCCAGTATATTCCACATAGCTAATAACAAGTGCCACACCAGTTATTACTATTACTGAGTTGTGTAGTATTGATTTTTCATTTTCCACATGCCTTTATAATGCATATCTTTTATATTGTTGCTGTTTTCAGTTAGCCTTGAATGATGTGTGAATGGTATAATGTATGAAAGAGAGTGATAAAAGGGCAGAATGTTAGACGGGACTGCGTGCCCAATTCTTAACCCTTTGAAAATAAAGTTTCTTTGTTTGTTTGTTTGTCTATCTAGCTGCTATATCCACTGCCTTAATCTAACCTCTCCTCTCCTATATTATTATGTATAATACATTGCCTGCTTGTTAAAATGACTTGACCAGAGTTGAGTTTTGTCCTCAGGATTGAGCCCCTAGAAGGTAATAGTCCCTAGGGTGAGTGAGTGAGAGAAAGCAGAGTCCAGGGGCCTGAGGGGTCGGGGGACCAACTACACATGTGTCTTGGCCAGAATGTATCCTAAAGATTACCCCTACCCCACCACCCCAAGTCATACAAGCTTATGCACCAACAGCAGACAGTAGTGATGACAGCATTGATGAATTTTATAATGATTTAATGAATGAAGAGGTAATGTCTGTTTAATTTATTTACTGACATTTTTCACTTATGAGGTCAATTTTAAGTGCAGTTATTGTAACAATGCGTATACAGAGGATCAACAAGTTCTGCTATGTTGTTTCAAAACAGGCTTTATTTATATATGGTGGTCGATACAAAATCCAAGTACAGAATATATTATGATGTTGTCTTCTCTTCTCTCGTTCATGGTGGTCACTACTCAACAACAAGCTACGTCACGACTTGAGCATCTTTCTTACTGTTCTATATCGATGCTCAAGCGTGCTGTAGTTTTGCACCCCTAAGCTAATACTGATATGATATTCATTCTGCTACACCTCTCTGTCTTTTAAAAGACTTTTCTTCTTCAAAAGTCTTAACTCCTAACCCCTTTTCCCTACACCTTCTCTCCTTACCTCCCATAATTTCTCTAAGCCGCCCCAAACTAACTCTATTTTAGGTGAATATTTCCTTCTAATTGTACCACATAGCAAACCACTATGAAGTCACACTTCCTCTTCGTTTCCGGCTCCCACAGTTCCCTACAAAATATATATATATATATATCATAAGAATGGCTCGTATCAATCGTCATCGTACACTTGACATCACGAAACCTCTCATTCACACAGCACAGGATAGACAGAAAAAAAGTAAAGAAGGGGTGCGCACCCAAGTATAAAGAAATAGTCAACACAATCACATTTACCTCTCTTGCCAACGAAAAAACTGTTGTAAACAGTTTTTTTTTGTGTAAATATATCTTATGAAATACATCTCTGTTCACTATAAATTAAGTTGATCTAAGTTTTCTTTTATATACTCAACATTTATATTGCCATATTTTGCCATCCACAACCTTGTCTATATTTCACTTATCTCACCTTCAACCATGAACCAATGTTCATATTCCATGAAGATTTTAAATTAATTAACGCTGTTTTTTCACAGCTCCTACATTTGCTCCTACAGCTCCTACAAATTTATACCTCACATCCCATGGTACGCCTCCTTGTTTATCTATTCCATATACCCAACCTTCTATGCTGCCATTCACAGCCCCCTTTTTATCTATTCTCTATTAACCAACTATCATATCGTTACTCATAATATGGTATCCAATCCATATATCTTCAATTAATGCTGACTTTAATGCAGCTCCTATTATAACTTTCCCATAACCATCCCCGGCATATGTTTCTAATACTTCATAACCATATCAACCTCTTTATGCTGATTATCACAGCAACAGAATATACCCATGAACATATTATTCACAAAGATAATGTGTCTCTCTACTAGTCCTCAGTAGTTTATTACTATTTTCTGAACGAAGGGTCCTAAATAAAGCCCCATGTATTGCCTTTATTCTAGACAAAACCATGTGAATTAAACTTAACTTAACTAATTTTTAACATATATATATAAACAAGGTAATTACCATTCAACATACAAGACAATTCACTTAAATTATGAGTGAAGCGAAATAAAATCACAACAGGACATCATACCCCCCCCTCCCCCCCAAGTTTTTATACATCATTTATGTTTCCCCTCATATCAATTAAAGGTATTAACTCATTCAATGAAAAACATATTTTAAAATAATATAACATACATCCTATATATTGTTAGTCTCTTTTATGGACTAACAATAACTAACTTATTTATCTATTTAAGAAAACACAAGAAGTCAAACCATAAAATCAATTGGCAATCAAATTACAGTAAAAAAATATACCTCACTCGAATTTATATCCATATTAATTATCTTAATACCTAATTATGTCTATTCTTCAAGACAACTCATTATAAGTATCAATAGAACCCTTTTCCATAACAATTGTGTCATATACATCCTCAAGTATCATTTTCCTTTTTAAATCATGAAATTTATATCTTGCTATCTGCAGTATTTTCTATCAGTTTATTTCCTACGTTTCCATTTCTTCAGTAACTCCAAGTTCCTTTGAATAAGTGCTATCTCCACATCAATATCTTCTTCTTCGTATAAAGTATTACTTTCTTCCATACTACTATTTGATTCTGAATTTTCATCCATTTCTTCTTCATCTGTATGTCTATTACTAGCAGCTGCCAATCTTTTTCTTTCTATATCCAATCTAATTTTTTATCATCGTTTCTTAACGACCTTTCCAATAGGGGTATAAATTCGTCGCTTGATGAATTTTCCCTAATTCTTCTCTGTCTTTTCACTTCTCTTTCTCTCTGTCTCTCTATTCTCCTTTTCGTTGCTTGTCTAGTATTTTTAAATGGAGCACCTATCTCTTCTTCCATAGATTCTATGCTATCATAATGACTCTCATTCATATTTTTTTCTTCTATCGTTTTCGGTATTGTCTGTTCTTGAGTATCATCACAAACTGGAGTTGTTATTAATTGACTTTGTGCTGGATCTTTTCTAATATCTGGGGGTATCGTAGCTCTTCTGACGACTTGTTCATCTAAGTATCCGGTGTCTGAATAATAATAATTATTATAATTATTATTTCCCTTATCATCACTATCTCTTCTTAAGTGCTCTACGTGTGCCCTTGCTATATGTCCCGTGATCTGGTTCTTTATACTGTACGATACATTTCCTAGCTTTTCTAAAATGTAATAACCTGGAACCCAACGAGCATCAAACTTAGAGTTCCTTCTATGCTTCTTATAATAAACTCTATCACCTACTTTGAATTCCTGTAATTTTGTATTCACGTTTCTGTACTTTTTCTGTCTTTCTCTAGCTTTAATTATATTATTCATTAATCTTACATGTGCTTTATGCATTTCTTGTATGATGACCTCTTGAAAGTCTTCCCCCATATATTTACTTCTTGGTTTTAACAGATTATCTATGGGTAGTATTGGCTCTCTCCCGTGTAATAAATAAAATGGTGAAAACCCTGTGCTCTCATTTTGATTTGTGCGTATAGCGCTAAGCGCAGGTCCTAGGAATAGATCCCAATCTTTTTCATGTTCATCGACAATCTTTGCTATAATATCGTACAATGTTCTATGTTGTCTTTCGTTCTTAGCATTTGAAGAAGGTCTATAGTATGAGGTCTTTATATGTTTTATATTCAAATCTTTTAATAACTTTTCGAATTTCTTATTCACAAATTCTTTACCATTATCCGTGAGTACAATCTGTGGGCAACTAAATCTTGGTACGAATTCCTGTAAAAAAATATTAATGATAGTATCTGCTCTCTTATCTGGGATTGCATAAACTTCCGGCCAAAGACTGTAGACGTCCACCATATGAATTAGATATACGTTCCCTGATAATGTTCTAGGGTGAGGACCTGATATATCTAAACTAACTTTTTGCATTGGAAACTGAGGAATATCTGTATCTTGTAAGGGACACTTAATTGTTTTCATATTCCTTAATCTGCATCTTTCACACGTATCGACATATTTACAAGCAGTTTTAAATAAATTCGGCCAATAATATTTATTCGTAAGTGCTTTCACTAATTTATCACGACCGAGATGACCATTCTCATCATGATATGCTTTTAAAACTTCATTTTCCAAATGTTTTGGAATATATTTCCTTAGCTGTTCGTTTCTTTCACTCATGTAATATAACTGTTCACCCTCTTGCAAAACTAAATAATTCTTCTTATACTTATTCTCATCCGTTTCTTTTAATTTCTGTTTTATTTCTAAGACTTTCGGATCTAATTCTTGTTCTTCTTTCATATTAAATTGTGCTAAATGTGGGTCTTCCGCTCTAGGTTCAGACTCTTGATCCGATGGTAAACTCTCAAAATCTTCTCTATTTATTATGGCAGAATCTAATATATTTACTTGCCAGTTTCGGTCGTCTATCTCCGGTTCACCTTCGTCTTCCGTGTTCCCTGATGACTGTGGATACGGGATTCTAGACAATAAATCATCGCATGTGTTGTTCCTACCTGGTATGTATTCTATTCTTGTATTGTATCCTTGCAGATTCAACGCCCATGTCTGTATTTTCCTGTTCTGCACTGGAGCGTCTAACAAAGATTGTAAAGGCATGTGGTCAGTTCTAATGATGAAATTTGCGTTATGTAGATAGTAGTTAAGTTTCTGAAGAGCATAATGAATAGCATAAGCTTCTTTCTCAATAGTAGACCATTTCCACTGAGACCTGCTAAGTTTATGAGACAAGAAATAAATTGGCCTTTCATTTTTAACCCCCGGTATTCCAGATTCTTTTCCTTCATATGGTTGAACCAAACACGTTCCTATAGCATTATCTGAAGCATCTGTATATAATATTAACTGTTTATTCAAATCTGGATATGTCAATAGTGGCACTATTGTTAAGCTATTTTTTAAAAACTCGAACGCTTTTTGACATTCATCATCCCACTTAAATCTAGCGTATTTGCCAGTTAAGTTAGTAATAGGCTCTGCTATCTTTGAGAACCCTGGAATGAAACGCCGATAATACCCACCGGTTCCAATAAACGCACGCACTTCTTTTACGTTAGTTGGAGGAGATAATTCTCTAATAATTTTAACCTTATCTTGATCTGGTTTAATTCCGTCTCTATTAATAATATACCCCAAATACTTTGTTTCTGTTTTTAAAAATTCGCATTTACTGAGCTTCAGTTTGACATCATGTATTCTTAATCTGTCGAATACTAATTTTACATGTTTTAAGTGATCATCTACATCTCCTGCTGTATAAATTAAAATGTCATCTATGTATGCCAATGCAAACTTTTGCATACCCTCTAATACTTGATTAATTAATAGCATATAATAAGAGGGCGCCGTACGAACTCCAAAAGGCATTCGTAAGAATTCGTAAGAACCTGCGTGTGTACAAAAAGCACTCTTTTTCTGGGCGTCTGGGGACAAAGGTATACACCAAAATCCTGATCTTGCATCTAACGTGGTAAAGAAAGTAGACCCATTAAGTAAACCCAAAATATCGTCAATCACCGGCAATGGGTACGCTAGATTCTTAGTGATTTTGTTCAACGCCCGATAGTCGCAGCAGAATCGATGTGAACCATCAGCTTTGGTCACGATGACAATCGGAGATGACCATTCCGACTTTGATCTTGTTATTATTCCTGCTTTCAGCATGTCTTCTATTGCTTTTTCAACAATTTCTCTATTCCTTAAGGGTGTTCTATACGGTTTCAAACTAATTGGTGGGTGATCTCCAGTATCTATTTCCATCGTAACTGTTTTTGTCCTTCCCAATTCTAAATCATTAATTGCAAATACATCCTGATTCTCTTTTATAAGTTGTTCTAATACTTTCTTATTTTCTGGTGGAGTTTTTAACTGTGCCAACAAATCTTGCTCTCTTGTTATTTTGTCTAGTGAATGTATTTGGGCTGTATTTCTTCTGAATGGATGGATCAATTCATCCTTCTGCACGTTCCCTTTTCTTTCGCGTCCGCGTCTGTTATTAATTCTTTCACTAGGAGTTTCTGAATAATTTATTCCCGGTATTTCTACTCTATCTGTTGCTAATATGTCATTAATGTTATGAATGTATTAGAAAGTTTATGCGCATACTTGGTTATTGATTTATATAGCAACGTATTAGATTGTACGTGGCTGTAAACATTGACTCGTATTGAAGTCACAGAGATTGACACTTAGATATCTTTTATAATACTTTTTATCGCGTTAATACTCTGAGTGAGGGGGTCTTCACTCCCCGCTTTAAACAGAGACATTGACTTGTATAGTCATTTATTGATTCTTTTGGATAACAGTTGGTACTTAGCTTGTGAAGTAGTTTTTTCAGGTTAATTATTTGTTGTATGTTCTTTAATTCGTTTTGTTCCTTGTTTGCATTATATTCGTTGGTCTAATTAGTTATATCGTTATAATATTGTCATTTACTTATCGATTTGTATTACTGATATTTTGTAAGTTAATGTAATTGTGATTTTTTATGATCTTGTATTTTTGCTTAACTTTGACTAATTTACACTTTCTTCATGGATGAAATGTCTGAGAAGTGGCAACACTGGCTCAATAAGTCAGGAATACGCCTTGGACACTTAAACATTTGCAGCTTATTTAACAAGCTACCAAAAATCAAAATTTTCATTTATTCGGCCTTAGTGAAAGAAGGCTTAATGATAAAATTTCAGATGAGGACATCTCTATTAAAGGGTACAAAGTTTTTAGAAGGGATCCCTGTAGGAAACAAGAGACAGGCATAGTAACCTATGTTTCTAATTTAATAAATTCTCACCGTAGGCTAGACTTTGAAACTTGCGAAATAGAATGTATTTGGTTAGAGCTAAAACTTCAAAACCACACACCCCTGATAATTGGCTACCTCTATCGAAATCCCAGTGCTACACGTCTGGTACGAAAACTTCACTACCATGATGGATGTGGTTTTCGCTTCTGGGAAGGAAATTATACTACTCGGAGACTTTAACATTGACACCAACAAATCCAACATAATATGGGGAAATATAATTGCATCATACAATTTCCAACAAATAGTACAACAAGCTACTAGAGTAACAAAGTCATCTTCAACAGTCATAGATCACATTTATGTAACTTGCTCAGACAACATCATAGAATGCACTGTACCCAATTGTGCAATGAGCGATCACTACCCAATATGCTGCACGTGGTCTAAAAAAGGAATTTAAAACTCCTAAACATAAACACATAAGTGTAAAATATAGAAGTTACAAAAATTTCAACCAAAACGCATTTCATCTGTTATTAACAACCTGACAAAGACTTCAAACTCTAAATTCACACAGATCACTTCAACTTCACATTGATAACATGCCAGTAGAAAGTGTAATTGAGCACACAACATTAGGCCTCATCATTGATAGCAACCTAACATTTAATTCCCACGTTCAAGCGCTGACTAAACAAACAATGAAAAAAGTCTACCAAATCGCCAAAATTAAAAATTTCCTTGATGAGGACACAAGGAAAATATTCTATACTTCTCACATACAGACACATTTTGACTACTGCTCTACAATCTGGGACAGTTGTTCCAATTCAAGCACCAAGCGACTTTACTCACTCCAGAAACGGGCTATGAGTTTAATTGCTGTTCATTGCATTAGATTGAATCAGCGGCAGAAGATACTCTGGGGTATTTTGAGATATAATTTTATTCACTAATTTGGCTTTGTTGAAAAGGAAGCGCTTTTGTAGTGGTAGAAGTCTTAGATGACTGTACAAATTATTACTTTTAACGTGCTTTATGCCAGAAACCAGACGCGGTTTTGTAGAGAACATAGTCGTTTTAAATTAGATTTAGGGCAACCATCCCAAACTGTGGAACAGTAATCGAGATGTGATTGGATATAGCATGTGTAGAATATTTTTCGTGTGCTTTCGTCCAGGAAGTGCTGAATTTTAGCAAGTTGGTAAACTTTTTGTGCTATTTTCTTGGTAAGAGCGTGAACATGAGAGCTCCAGTTCAAATGGCTGTCTATTAAAAGCCCTAGTGCTTTATGTTTAGTCACATTAACTATAGGTAACGTGCCCATGCAGAGTTCGAGCGGTGATCCAGTTATGGCTAGTGTCTGTAGGTTTTGTCTGGTCGTTATTAGCATAGATTTCGTTTTGTCGATGTTAATTTGCATGCGGTTTTCATTGCTCCATCTAGTAAGATTATCAAGTTCCTTTTGTAAAGAATTCTCTAATTCACTACGGTTTTCTTGACTAGTATATATAGTACAGTCGTCTGCAAATAGATCACAAGTTGTATTGATATATAAAGGAAGATCATTAATATAAACTGCAAAAAGCAGCGGACCTAGTATTGAGCCCTGAGGCACACCAATATTAAGCTGTGTGGGTCTTGATAGACAGTTGTTGAAGGACACGACTTGTTGCCTGTCGGATAGAAATGACGTAATTATGTTCACCATGTTGGTGCTTGTCTTCATTTGCTTTAGTTTTCTAATTAAAATATCGTGATCTACCATATCAAAAGCTTTTTTAAAGTCTACGAACACCGCTCCACAAATTCTACCGTTGTTGATGTTTAAGTGCCAGTTATCGGTCATTTTTGTTAGAGCGCTATGGCAAGAATATTTAGGTCGAAACCCAGACTGACTGTTAATTATTAGATCATTGTTAATTAAATGGTGTAACGTTATTTTATGAATGTGTTTTTCTAGTGGTTTTGATAGCGACGATAGTAAGGAAATAGGTCTATAATTACCCAAAACGCTATTATCGATTGAGCCATTTTTAATTAGCGGAAACACTTTAGCAATTTTAAATGCAGATGGAAAGTAGTTTTTGGCCAGGCACTGGTTATATATAAACGTTAAGGACTCGCTAATGACTGGTGCAGCACAACGAAGAATTCTATTACTGATACCATCTAGGCTATGTGAGTTTGTTGATTTGAGGTTCAAGAGATATTTATAAACGTCTGCAACAGACATTAAAGGAATCTCAGCGGGAATATTTCTGGTGCACTTCTCCTCACAGAATGATGCCAGTGAACTTAAATTACACGATGAGTCTGGTATTGAAGACTTTAGATTCTCTATTTCTGATTGAAAAAACCAACTGAATTCATCGCATGTTATAGAATTTGGTATTGCTGATTCTGTAGGGCGTTTCTTATTGGTTAGCAAGTTAATAGCCTTCCATATATTTGTACTGTTTGAATTATCTACAATCAAATTTTTAAAATGATCTTTTTTTATCCTACGAATTTCATATTTAACTGTATTCCTTAGTCTGCGGTCCAAAAGAGGACTAGCTGTTAAACTAGGGTTTTATTATTATTATTATTTTCTATTATTAAGGGGGAAGGTAATCCGTACTGAGATAGTGTTCAAATAATTTGCGATTATATGTATAGGGATTGATGATGTTTTTTATTTCATTTGGAAGATTGTTCCACAGCTGAGCTTGTTTTGTATAAATCTATCCTAGGCTTCGGAATGGGTAATATATTTAATCATTTACTGTGTCTAGCATTATATTTAAACAATAGTTAGTTAGTTAGTTAGTTAGTCGATAGATCATCCTCATTGCACATCGAACCATTCAGTCCATAAGTGCTCGGATCCCCTCCTCAGCAAATCCCGCAACGTGTATCGGCTAACGACGCCAGTTCTATGTTGGTTTATCAATCTTCTTTCGCTTCCTGCGTAGTGTTCTTGTTTGGCCACACCTCTTTTAATTTGCTGCTCTCGCAGTCTGGCCATTGTTGTAGATTCACAGTCATCACTTGGTTCTCGCAAAAGTCTTACTTCTCGTAGAGCATTCAGAATGTCGGCCTGGTCCATGGCGCGTCCGCCCTCCACAGTAGCCTCACCTGCGAGCTTGTCAGCCCGCTCATTTCCTTGTACTCCCGCATGTCCTGGCACGAAGATGAAACTAATCTTTGCCAGCCGAGACCGCTCCAGAGGCAGCAACCATTCTCTTCGGATCGACCCCTCCTCTATCCTCTTGATCATGTTCATTGAGTCGCTAAGGAAACAAGCCCTAGTGAATGTCTGTGTCTCGAGCCATGTTATTGATTTACTTACTGCCATGACTTCCATGGTCAGGCTACTTGTGGTTTCAGTGAAAGCACCAGAGTCCTCCTTCACAATTCTCCCTCCGGCCCGAGCTGTAAAGGCCCATGAGCTTCTCACATGTCGGACGACCGACCCATCTGTGTAGATGACCGCGTCACCGTCTAGCGAATTCTCGAAAATCAACGCTTGTACTTCAGCCTCAACAGCAGCCGGATTTTCTTGTCTGCATTTTCTGTCAAGTTGGATGCAAACTGAAAAGGATGTGCAGAAGTCTGTTGGCACTTGCACCCACTCCTCGCCAGGTTCTAAGTCTTCAAGTGAACACACCTGTTGAAGAATGTGGCCAGAATGTATCCTAAAGAATACCCCTACCCCACCACCCCAAGTCATACAAGCTTATGCACCAACAGCAGACAGTAGTGATGACAGCATTGATGAATTTTATAATGATTTAATGAATGAAGAGGTAATGTCTGTTTAATTTATTTACTGACATTTTTCACTTATGAGGTCAATTTTAAGTGCAGTTATCTTTACTAAACAATTATAACAGCAAGCAATATTGATTTTTTATTACAATCATAATTAGGAGTTCTTCTCTCCTGTCTGAAACTAGCATTTATGGTGCAGTTTAAGGTGACTTATTAAAGAGCACAAACTAACATGGCACGTCAGAAGAAAGGAAAAAAAAAACAACTTGAGATGTAATGTCAGAATGTCTAAAAATAAAACTTCCACATTGTAACTCAAATTTTGTATTTTTCGATGCAGCTCAGTGTTACTCAGTTTTTGGTCAACACATCTGCTACAGTGAACTGAACTCCGTGAAGTGTTCAGTGAACTGAACTCCGCGAGGTGTTCACCTTCCAATTAGGTTAACAGAAACACCAGCTGTTTAGATTACACTTTTAGAGGAGAATGTTATGAAACTACTGCTTATTGGCTGATGCTCACTGACTAGACTCATACATTCATCATTATCACATGCCTTGTTGGCTGATGTAGACATTCTGCTGAGGAGGGGATCCGAGCACTTATGGACTGAATGGTTCGATGTGCAATGAGGATGATCTGTCGACTAACTAACTAACTAACTAACTATTGTTTAAATATAATGCTAGACACAGTAAATGATTAAATATATTACCCATTCCGAAGCCTAGGATAGATTTATACAAAACAAGCTCAGCTGTGGAACAATCTTCCACATGAAATAAAAAACATCATCAATCCCTATACATATAATCGCAAATTATTTGAACACTATCTCAGTACGGATTACCTTCCCCCTTAATAATAGAAAATAATAATAATAATAAAACCCTAGTTTAACAGCTAGTCCTCTTTTGGTAGGCCAGTATATTCCACATAGCTAATAACAAGTGCCACACCAGTTATTACTATTACTGAGTCGTGTACTATTGATTTTTCATTTTCCACATGCCTTTATAATGCATATCTTTTATATTGTTGCTGTTTTCAGTTAGCCTTGAATGATGTGTGAATGGTATAATGTATGAAAGAGAGTGATAAAAGGGCAGAATGTTAGACGGGACTGCGTGCCCAATTCTTAACCCTTTGAAAATAAAGTTTCTTTGTTTGTTTGTTTGTCTATCTAGCTGCTATATCCACTGCCTTAATCTAACCTCTCCTCTCCTATATTATTATGTATAATACATTGCCTGCTTGTTAAAATGACTTGACCAGAGTTGAGGTTTGTCCTCAGGATTGAGCCCCTAGAAGGTAATAGTCCCTAGGGTGAGTGAGTGAGAGAAAGCAGAGTCCAGGGGCCTGAGGGGTCGGGGGACCAACTACACATGTGTCTTGGCCAGAATGTATCCTAAAGATTACCCCTACCCCACCACCCCAAGTCATACAAGCTTATGCACCAACAGCAGACAGTAGTGATGACAGCATTGATGAATTTTATAATGATTTAATGAATGAAGAGGTAATGTATGTTTAATTTATTTACTGACATTTTTCACTTATGAGGTCAATTTTAAGTGCAGTTATTGTAACAATGCGTATACAGAGGATCAACAAGTTCTGCTATGTTGTTTCAAAACAGGCTTTATTTATATATGGTGGTCGATACAAAATCCAAGTACAAAATATATTATGATGTTGTCTTCTCTTCTCTCGTTCATGGTGGTCACTACTCAACAACAAGCTACGTCACGACTTGAGCATCTTTCTTACTGTTCTATATCGATGCTCAAGCGTGCTGTAGTTTTGCACCCCTAAGCTAATACTGATATGATATTCATTCTGCTACACCTCTCTGTCTTTTAAAAGACTTTTCTTCTTCAAAAGTCTTAACTCCTAACCCCTTTTTCCTACACCTTCTCTCCTTACCTCCCATAATTTCTCTAAGCCGCCCCAAACTAACTCTATTTTAGGTGAATATTTCCTTCTAATTGTACCACATAGCAAACCACTATGAAGTCACACTTCCTCTTCGTTTCCGGCTCCCACAGTTCCCTACAATATATATATATATATATATATATATATATATATATATATATATATATATATATATATATATATATATATATATATATATATCATAAGAATGGCTCGTATCAATCGTCATCGTACACTTGACATCACGAAACCTCTCATTCACACAGCACAGGATAGACAGAAAAAAAGTAAAGAAGGGGTGCGCACCCAAGTATAAAGAAATAGTCAACACAATCACATTTACCTCTCTTGCCAACGAAAAAACTGTTGTAAACAGTTTTTTTTTTTTGTGTGTAAATATATCTTATGAAATACATCTCTGTTCACTATAAATTAAGTTGATCTAAGTTTTCTTTTATATACTCAACATTTATATTGCCATATTTTGCCATCCACAACCTTGTCTATATTTCACTTATCTCACCTTCAACCATGAACCAATGTTCATATTCCATGAAGATTTTAAATTAATTAACGCTGTTTTTTCACAGCTCCTACATTTGCTCCTACAGCTACTACAAATTTATACCTCACATCCCATGGTACGCCTCCTTGTTTATCTATTCCATATACCCAACCTTCTATGCTGCCATTCACAGCCCCCTTTTTATCTATTCTCTATTAACCAACTATCATATCGTTACTCATAATATGGTATCCAATCCATATATCTTCAATTAATGCTGACTTTAATGCAGCTCCTATTATAACTTTCCCATAACCATCCCCGGCATATGTTTCTAATACTTCATAACCATATCAACCTCTTTATGCTGATTATCACAGCAACAGAATATACCCATGAACATATTATTCACAAAGATAATGTGTCTCTCTTCTAGTCCTCAGTAGTTTATTACTATTTTCTGAACGAAGGGTCCTAAATAAAGCCCCATGTATTGCCTTTATTCTAGACAAAACCATGTGAATTAAACTTAACTTAACTAATTTTTAACATATATATATAAACAAGGTAATTACCATTCAACATACAAGACAATTCACTTAAATTATGAGTGAAGCAGAATAAAATCACAACAGGACATCATACCCCCCCCCAAGTTTTTATACATCATTTATGTTTCCCCTCATATCAATTAAAGGTATTAACTCATTCAATGAAAAACGTATTTTAAAATAATATAACATACATCCTATATATTGTTAGTCTCTTTTATGGACTAACAATAACTAACTTATTTATCTATTTAAGAAAACACAAGAAGTCAAACCATAAAATCAATTGGCAATCAAATTACAGTAAAAAAATATACCTCACTCGAATTTATATCCATATTAATTATCTTAATACCTAATTATGTCTATTCTTCAAGACAACTCATTATAAGTATCAATAGAACCCTTTTCCATAACAATTGTGTCATATACATCCTCATGTATCATTTTCCTTTTTAAATCATGAAATTTATATCTTGCTATCTGCAGTATTTTCTATCAGTTTATTTCCTACGTTTCCATTTCTTCAGTAACTCCAAGTTCCTTTGAATAAGTGCTATCTCCACATCAATATCTTCTTCTTCGTATAAAGTATTACTTTCTTCCATACTACTATTTGATTCTGAATTTTCATCCATTTCTTCTTCATCTGTATGTCTATTACTAGCAGCTGCCAATCTTTTTCTTTCTATATCCAATCTAATTTTTTATCATCGTTTCTTAACGACCTTTCCAATAGGGGTATAAATTCGTCGCTTGATGAATTTTCCCTAATTCTTCTCTGTCTTTTCACTTCTCTTTCTCTCTGTCTCTCTATTCTCCTTTTCGTTGCTTGTCTAGTATTTTTAAATGGAGCACCTATCTCTTCTTCCATAGATTCTATGCTATCATAATGACTCTCATTCATATTTTTTTCTTCTATCGTTTTCGGTATTGTCTGTTCTTGAGTATCATCACAAACTGGAGTTGTTATTAATTGACTTTGTGCTGGATCTTTTCTAATATCTGGGGGTATCGTAGCTCTTCTGACGACTTGTTCATCTAAGTATCCGGTGTCTGAATAATAATAATTATTATAATTATTATTTCCCTTATCATCACTATCTTTTCTTAAGTGCTCTACGTGTGCCCTTGCTATATGTCCCGTGATCTGGTTCTTTATACTGTACGATACATTTCCTAGCTTTTCTAAAATGTAATAACCTGGAACCCAACGAGCATCAAACTTAGAGTTCCTTCTATGCTTCTTATAATAAACTCTATCACCTACTTTGAATTCCTGTAATTTTGTATTCACGTTTCTGTACTTTTTCTGTCTTTCTCTAGCTTTAATTATATTATTCATTAATCTTACATGTGCTTTATGCATTTCTTGTATGATGACCTCTTGAAAGTCTTCCCCCATATATTTACTTCTTGGTTTTAACAGATTATCTATGGGTAGTATTGGCTCTCTCCCGTGTAATAAATAAAATGGTGAAAACCCTGTGCTCTCATTTTGATTTGTGCGTATAGCGCTAAGCGCAGGTCCTAGGAATAGATCCCAATCTTTTTCATGTTCATCGACAATCTTTGCTATAATATCGTACAATGTTCTATGTTGTCTTTCGTTCTTAGCATTTGAAGAAGGTCTATAGTATGAGGTCTTTATATGTTTTATATTCAAATCTTTTAATAACTTTTCGAATTTCTTATTCACAAATTCTTTACCATTATCCGAGAGTACAATCTGTGGGCAACTAAATCTTGGTACGAATTCCTGTAAAAAAATATTAATGATAGTATCTGCGCTCTTATCTGGGATTGCATAAACTTCCGGCCAAAGACTGTAGACGTCCACCATATGAATTAGATATACGTTCCCTGATAATGTTCTAGGGTGAGGACCTGATATATCTAAACTAACTTTTTGCATTGGAAACTGAGGAATATCTGTATCTTGTAAGGGACACTTAATTGTTTTCATATTCCTTAATCTGCATCTTTCACACGTATCGACATATTTACAAGCAGTTTTAAATAAATTCGGCCAATAATATTTATTTGTAAGTGCTTTCACTAATTTATCACGACCGAGATGACCATTCTCATCATGATATGCTTTTAAAACTTCATTTTCCAAATGTTTTGGAATATATTTCCTTAGCTGTTCGTTTCTTTCACTCATGTAATATAAATGTTCACCCTCTTGCAAAACTAAATAATTCTTCTTATACTTATTCTCATCCGTTTCTTTTAATTTCTGTTTTATTTCTAAGACTTTCGGATCTAATTCTTGTTCTTCTTTCATATTAAATTGTGCTAAATGTGGGTCTTCCGCTCTAGGTTCAGACTCTTGATCCGATGGTAAACTCTCAAAATCTTCTCTATTTATTATGGCAGAATCTAATATATTTACTTGCCAGTTTCGGTCGTCTATCTCCGGTTCACCTTCGTCTTCCGTGTTCCCTGATGACTGTGGATACGGGATTCTAGACAATAAATCAGCGCATGTGTTGTTCCTACCTGGTATGTATTCTATTCTTGTATTGTATCCTTGCAGATTCAACGCCCATGTCTGTATTTTCCTGTTCTGCACTGGAGCTTCTAACAAAGATTGTAAAGGCATGTGGTCAGTTCTAATGATGAAATTTGCGTTATGTAGATAGTAGTTAAGTTTCTGAAGAGCATAATGAATAGCATAAGCTTCTTTCTCAATAGTAGACCATTTCCACTGAGACCTGCTAAGTTTATGAGACAAGAAATAAATTGGCCTTTCATTTTTAACCCCCGGTATTCCAGATTCTTTTCCTTCATATGGTTGAACCAAACACGTTCCTATAGCATTATCTGAAGCATCTGTATATAATATTAACTGTTTATTCAAATCTGGATATGTCAATAGTGGCACTATTGTTAAGCTATTTTTTAAAAACTCGAACGCTTTTTGACATTCATCATCCCACTTAAATCTAGCGTATTTGCCAGTTAAGTTAGTAATAGGCTCTGCTATCTTTGAGAACCCTGGAATGAAACGCCGATAATACCCACAGGTTCCAATAAACGCACGCACTTCTTTTACGTTAGTTGGAGGAGATAATTCTCTAATAATTTTAACCTTATCTTGATCTGGTTTAATTCCGTCTCTATTAATAATATACCCCAAATACTTTGTTTCTGTTTTTAAAAATTCGCATTTACTGAGCTTCAGTTTGACATCATGTATTCTTAATCTGTCGAATACTAATTTTACATGTTTTAAGTGATCATCTACATCTCCTGCTGTATAAATTAAAATGTCATCTATGTATGCCAATGCAAACTTTTGCATACCCTCTAATACTTGATTAATTAATAGCATATAATAAGAGGGCGCCGTACGAACTCCAAAAGGCATTCGTAAGAATTCGTAAGAACCTGCGTGTGTACAAAAAGCACTCTTTTTCTGGGCGTCTGGGGACAAAGGTATACACCAAAATCCTGATCTTGCATCTAACGTGGTAAAGAAAGTAGACCCATTAAGTAAACCCAAAATATCGTCAATCACCGGCAATGGGTACGCTAGATTCTTAGTGATTTTGTTCAACGCCCGATAGTCGCAGCAGAATCGATGTGAACCATCAGCTTTGGTCACGATGACAATCGGAGATGACCATTCCGACTTTGATCTTGTTATTATTCCTGCTTTCAGCATGTCTTCTATTGCTTTTTCAACAATTTCTCTATTCCTTAAGGGTGTTCTATACGGTTTCAAACTAATTGGTGGGTGATCTCCAGTATCTATTTCCATCGTAACTGTTTTTGTCCTTCCCAATTCTAAATCATTAATTGCAAATACATCCTGATTCTCTTTTATAAGTTGTTCTAATACTTTCTTATTTTCTGGTGGAGTTTTTAACTGTGCCAACAATTCTTGCTCTCTTGTTATTTTGTCTAGTGAATGTATTTGGGCTGTATTTCTTCTGAATGGATGGATCAATTCATCCTTCTGCACGTTCCCTTTTCTTTCGCGTCCGCGTCTGTTATTAATTCTTTCACTAGGAGTTTCTGAATAATTTATTCCCGGTATTTCTACACTATCTGTTGCTAATATGTCATTAATGTTATGATCTACTTTGGCTATTACACATCCTCTATATAATTTAATTTCTCTACCTGTGTTGTTAATAATCATTACTGGAAAAGTTAAAAGTGTTTATCTAATGATATTATTCCATCCGGAACTTCTAGACCAGGCTCATCAATTACCTCCCTTTGCAATTCAGTTATTCTAACTGTGTGTCCTACTTCATAATACGGATTTCTTTTTACCTTTGCCTGTATCAAATTAACCGTCTGTGGTTTTAACGTTGTAGACATTTTAACTCTAACCAGTGATGAAATGTGCATGTCTTCTTCTAAATCTACGTACACGTCTTTGAATTTTAATTTATGTAGATCAAACATAAGTCTTACACCATTTTTTATTAGAAAATCTCTTCCTATAAGCATATTTCTATTTAAATCTTTCACTATATGAAAAAGATGTCTTACGTTGATTCCCCCTAACTTAAAATTCATTATTGTTTGTCCAATTACTTGTAAATTCTGTCCTGTAACAGAGTGAAGATTATTATGACTTTTGAATATTTTGCAATTTCTCATTATTTTGTATAAAAAACTTTCTTTGATCACACTAACCTGAGCTCCCGAATCAATTAATGTACGAACTCTATACTTCCCTATTTCTATTATACATGAACTGGGATCTGTTTTATTCACTGTGAACTGTTTGATTTCATCTAATTGAGAGCATTCTCTACTCGTCCTGCTATACCTGTTATTAAAATATTCTTTAAATCTTGGGACCTTGTTATTTTCCCTCCTACCACAGATCCTATTTAATAGGTAGGGCGCCGGTTTTCCTGCGTTCTTGTACTTGTAAAACTTCTGTGTCTCTCTTCAACATTTCTATTTAATCTGCTATTGCCATTTCTACTTTGTGTATTCGACTGGACACGCCTGTTACCACAAAAGCGAAAAACGTGTCCCCGTTGACCACAAGACCAACAGACTATATTTGTGTTACCTACCGTCTCACTTGTAGGATATCTCATTTGTCTTCTTTCATCATAAGCATTTCTATTACTACCTTGTAATGTCTGTATACCTCCTCTCCTATTCCACCCGAACCTTGTTTGTCCTATCTCCATAGGCTCTTCAATCCTATCTTCTCGACTGGTACCTATTTCTCGTCCTACTCTCAACCTAAATCTACGTCTCAAGTTCTCCTCTTGTACTACTATATCTACAGCTTGTGATAATCTCTCAGGATTTTCCCTCATCAGCTTAAATTTCAGTCCATCTGACTTTATACCGTCTACAAAAATCCCGACAAACATCCGCTCCACCTCTTCTCCTCGTACGTTCTGTCCTAAGAATGCTTCTTCAGCCAGGTTAATCAACCTATCGCTGAATAATTGTACAGTCTCTCCAGTGTTTTGTTTTGATTGTCTTAACACTGAAAACGCATGCTGTGGGTCCGTTATTTCAGCGTATTTATGAGCTAAATCGTCCTTGAAATGCTCCCATGTCTCATCTACCCTAGCCTCTAATTTTCTTCTGATATGATCAGAAACCGGTTCTGTTGCTGCCTGATAAGCAAGTTTCATTTTCTCTTCATCTGATGCTGACACCAAATATGCATATTTCTCTATTGAAGTTATCCACTTCTTAAAATCTTTCGCCTGTCCGCTAAGTTTAACAATTTCAGCTGCCATTCCTTGTTGTTTCATGACTGTGTTGAGTTTACCTATTACCGTTCCTACCCCAGTCAAAACTTGTGTCAGTGAACCTTGTTCTTCTGCCATGCTGAAATATTTCACTATACACTTATACAAGCAAATTCACATTTATAACAATTTATCTAAATGATCTTATTTAAATATTTAAATCACATTAGAAATTGTTCTCTTATCAGTTATACTTAAATTAATTACCGTCGAGCATGTCTTTCCTTGATCCAATAGAAGCGTGAATTCAGGTACGTTCTTTAAAAATATCCCTTGTCACGGTTCCTGTATACTCAAACGTCTGGAGTTCGTATTACTTAGTAGCCATCCAAACGCGACTTCAGTGATGTCCTTCTTCTAGCGTCTCAGGTTTCGTCACTTTCAGCCCCTGGTTGAGCCCCTACCAGACTTGAGCCTTCTCTTCACCCTGAACAGGGCACTTCCAGGCGACGTCTTGAAAACTGGTCTAGCGATAAAGCGACTAGATTTGAGTCCCTTCTTCAGCAGGTCGGCAACCCAGTTTGCCTAACCACCTCCGAAGGTCCCCTATTGAGATGTTCGCTTTTGTTGAAAAACATTCTGACTTGTTAGAATTCAGGATGAGCGAATGCAACGGTATTTTCTCGTGATTTCTAATTGAAGGAGCAATATGGTTGACTCAAAATAAGCTCTCATTTTTCTTCAGGTTCTCCAAGTCAATTTTAAATGAACATAACAAAAGGAAACAGCTCCTTTAAACCAATTCTCCTTTAAACCAATTCGAGTTGTTATAGCTGTCTTGAGATTTCTTTGCTAGTATGTAAGTGTGTGACCTTCAACACAAGGTTACTTAACGGCTGAAATAATGCAAGTCAAACCTCACAGCAATTCGACAAACATCACGTTGCTTCAAGTATTTCTGACGAAAAACATCTTGATAAAACTCCACAGTCATACTCAATCAAATTATGTAGATGGCTCCATTCAAAAATCTTGATGTGTGTAAGTTTAATTTAGGTAGTCTGAAAACGTTTAAATTTTGACCTTGATTCACTTATAGTTGGTCCGATTTTGAACTTTTTTTTTCTTTTATTTAATGAATGTCTAAAATATCGTTCATACCTGAACAAATTGGTTAGTCCAGTTTAGTATGCGGCATGTTGACTACTTTCATACTTCACGTTGTTCACGTGACCTTCAAGTAAAAAAATCCTGTATGCGGCGCCATTTAATCCATCTGTAACAATGCGTATACAGAGGATCAACAAGTTCTGCTATGTTGTTTCAAAACAGGCTTTATTTATATATGGTGGTCGATACAAAATCCAAGTACAGAATATATTATGATGTTGTCTTCTCTTCTCTCGTTCATGGTGGTCACTACTCAACAACAAGCTACGTCACGACTTGAGCATCTTTCTTACTGTTCTATATCGATGCTCAAGCGTGCTGTAGTCTTGCACCCCTAAGCTAATACTGATATGATATTCATTCTGCTACATTATCTTTACTAAACAATTATAACAGCAAGCAATATTGATTTTGTATTACAATCATAATTAGGAGTTCTTCTCTCCTGCATGAAACTAGCATTTATGGTGCAGTTTAAGGTGACTTATTAAAGAGCACAAACTAACATGGCACGTCAGAAGAAAGGAAAAAAACAAAACAACTTGAGATGGAATGTCAGAATGTCTAAAAATAAAACTTCCACATTGTAACTCAAATTTTGTATTTTTCGATGCAGCTCAGTGTTACTCAGTTTTTGGTCAACACATCTGCTACAGTGAACTGAACTCCATGAAGTGTTCAGTGAACTGAACTCCGCGAGGTGTTCACCTTCCAATTAGGTTAACAGAAACACCAGCTGTTTAGATTACACTTTTAGAGGAGAATGTTATGAAACTACTGCTTATTGGCTGATGCTCACTGACTAGACTCATACATTCATCATTATCACGTGCCTTGTTGGCTGATGTAGACATTCATATCTCTCCACAGATCTCAGTCCCTGGTGCTCATAATCAAATTTGCTGATGATATCCCACCATGCAACTGCCTGTCCATCCAGCATGCAATCATCACAGTGTTTTCCAATTCCCCTCTTCTCACTACATGACGAAAGAATGGTGTTTGTCTCCTTATAGTTGTATATAATGTTCTAGTGGCTTTAGCCTTTACCAGGCAATCATTGTAAGTTACACTTCAGGTCCAATGTATTCACATCATTCATCTCAGCATCCACATCTCCGTTGTTTCTAAGCTGTTCTGAATTTGCTTATTCATTTTCCATGATTTACTGCCATACAGTAAGGCAGGTTCTATAAAACTGTCACGGTGCAGGTAGAATAAGTATGATGGAAAGTTCATGGCCAGTTGTTGTGCCAAATTGGACAGAAATAACTCCTCATTCAGGCATGAGGCAGCTTAGCAACAAGTCATACGAATTAGAGAGGTTACACATTAGATGCGAGCTGACATGCAAGGGACATATTTACAAGTACTTTACATCACTTGGACAGTATCAACTACACATCCCGTATTTATACTTCAAGTGTATTTTCACGATCATCATAATCATTTGAGGACTTAATGTGTGTGTGTGTGTAACTGTGGATCAATTGAGAGATGGAAAGTCTGGTGTTTGATGCGAGAGAACATTAATGATTGTTTGATGCGAGAGAACATTAATGATTGTTTGATGCAAGAGAACATTAATGATTGTCGGCAATGGTACCCTACAAGTAAGTTCTGCCTTCAAGTATATATAACGACTACTGTATGCTAGCATTTGGGACAGTACTAGAGAGGTATATTATAGTATGTCAGGGGAGCTAAGTGGTCTCGAGGTATGGTGTCCGTCTCGAGTGTTGGAGGTCCGGGGTTCAAGCCCCGGTGAGGGGCCGGATTTTTTCACGTGGACTTCTAGTAACAAAATTTCCCCTGGTCTCTGGGTAGTGAGATCAGACACCTGTGTGTATTGTTGTGTACGTAATAATTCCCTTTGGCACTTGGAAATTAAAAAGAGTAGTCTAACGGCGCTGCCCGGGCAAAATTTTGAGTTAAAAATCTACCCAAAGCATTTCATGACCCTCCCTAGTGCTACGTAGTTCGTTTACTGAGCTGAGATTCTCTGGACTCAGGCTTGAGTTAGGAGTAGAACGGAGCACTTATGGGTAACACCCATGTACCGTGATGTTGATCTGTTGACTAAACTAAATTATAGTGGGTCAAAGTATCCCATGAGCTGGACTGCATATAGTGTAATGTAAACTAAGCACTCAGTCCACAGTGGACAGAGTATGAGAATTCCACGAACATAAGTAAGAGTGACTCTGCTGGCTGTGGAGGTTTGTTTGGGTGAGTTTCTTCAGAAATAAACTACAGCTGACACGAAGTTGTATAGTAAAAGCAGCCATGTTGTGTTACAGTCTTATCTATGTTATAACAACAACTCTCCCCCCCCCCCCCCCAAACTACATAGCACCCTCTTGACACCAAGTATTTTTTTTTTTTTTTTTTTTTTTTTTTTGAGATATCACCAATCATGGGTACAAACTTTGCCTGAAAATGTATCATGTTGCGAAAGGGAAGAGAACAAAGGAGGTGAGAAGCCAGCAGATCACAGTGAGTTTTGTAATTTTCAAGATGATAATTATCAGCATACAATGAATTATTGTGATATAGTTAGTTGCATATCCTTTAGGGGAAACCCCATCATGTTTTGGTAAGTTTATGTTCAGTAGTTTGTCATTGCTTTCTGAATATGATCTAGATGACAATGAAAAACCTATCATTGAAGATCATCATCATCATTTTCCATGCTTGCAGTCAAGTGTTGTGGGAAGGAATAGTTAAGTTAATGTTCCAGTGCTTGATTAGTAGCACCGGATAGGGTCTTTCCATGTGATTGTACAAAGTCTATGATGTCGTCAGTCCATTTTCTTCTTGGGCATCCTCTTGCTCTTGTATCAGATCTTCTTTGATGTAGCACCAGTGCTGTTAACTGATGATTTTGCATTGAAGATAGTGTTTCTAAATTTCCCCAATCATGCAAACAAAAATTTCAGCAATCATACATGGAACCTCTTCCACTGCTGCTCTATGAAGAAAGAAGTGGGAAGTGAGCAGTAAGTTTCCCACCAACACTGCAGACACAAATTCTAAAGTTGTGTTTGGATGTTTGAGAACATTTAAATTAGAAACCTACAAAGCATGACAAATCCTATATATACTTCAAGTGTCAGAAAGCTGAGAGTACACAGAAGAATCCTGAATGTGCTAATTTAGCAATGTGAGAGGCAAAACAAAACATGTATGCTAATATGCTGCAACACATGAATGTTCATTTCTTGGCATTGTACTGTATTGCCAACAATTACAGACCCTACACTGATTTTGAAGGTTTGGATGCATTGTTAACCAAGCTTAATGTGGTTGATTCAAATGAGTATGTGAAAGGGGAAAACAAAACCAGTGTAGAAAATTTATTTCATACATTGCCTCATATCTTTGTGAAGATTTGATACTGAACTAAAGGGAAACCAATATGTCTGTATCTTACATGATGGACATGCAGATATTATATCTTCACTTTATCAGAAAAGCAAAGTGAAGGAGACATTTCTTGCTATTGTGCCACTGTAAGATGCAACATGTGATGGGCACTTTAAAGCTCTAGAGATGTGTGAGTAACTTAAGTGATCTCATGATATCTTTGACCGGACCTCCAATAAAAGAAATTTAATGGTTCATTAAAAAATATGTAGCTTTATCTTGGATTTATTCATAATTTTTCTTAGCTCGTGTTAAAAAGAAATACGCTGACTCCTGAGAAAAAGGGCTGGCTCCTGAATCATGTTTAAATTGTTCTACCTGAAGCCATTTCTACTTTGTCATAAAATCTTTGAAATTCCACTTTACTACCGCTTGTTTTTGGTGCTTACACTTGTATATTGATATCTCTTGGTTTGACTTTGAATTTGAGAATAATAACTCCTATCTTATTTAATCAACTGAAATAGCTGTTTCCTCATCAAACATTAGTCCTGCTCCTTTTCTGTATGTATTACCTCCTGAAGAAATTATTGTCTGTTTGTTTGTTATTACTTTTCCCGATCTCCTCCACCTCAACTCACTCATGCCTAGGATATTAATCTTCATATTTTTAATTTCTTGTATTACATTATATAACTTTTCTATCGCAACTATGTCCTGACATTCCATGTTCCTATTTTAAACTTGTCTTGGCAAGATAATGTGGTGATTTCCCCTTGTCTTCCATATTCACACAGGGGTCTTTTACCTCTGCCTTTGACAGCAATTTCTGATTGTCACGGCAAGATAGTGCCCAGCTCTGCTCAATTGCAGAGTTGTACACTTATCCCGGTGGATACTCACTCAGTCACACCCATGACCTTATTTTTCCCAGTGTCTGAGTAGATTTATATTCTGCTATTGTGTTGGTTTTAATGGTATAAGGCTTTGACCATTCAGAAAGCAATGGCAAAATCCTAAATGTAGTAAATAAAAAACAGCCAGCAAATGCTGGGGTTGATTGCAACATCCTGTAAAGGATATTCAACTAACTGTTATGTTATATTGCATTTAATCTTACCTTGACCTACACAGACTTCAGGTTGATTTATCTTGACACTTGATGGTAGTTTATTCTCCATCTTATGTCTACAGTCTGAAAGGATTTGTACGTTACATTTGTATGAAAACATAAACTATATAAATTAATTTGATATTTTGGTTTTCAAGATTGATACAAAATGTCATGATTACTTCAAGACATGATTTCTGATATGTTAACCCTCAATTCCTGGTTAAGAATTTAAGTTTAGGTATCTACCACAGTGTTCAGTGTAATGATTTTGGTTTATCGTGACAAAAAATAAAACAACAATACAATACATGACATGGAAGATCCTTATTACTTGTGTCACACATCATACATTTATTAACCCTTTAGTGGGCAAATCGTCCGACTGCGTCTTTACCCTGGCATGGGCAAACAGTCCGAAACCGCCTGTGACTATTATGCATTGTAAAAACGTGATCTCTCGGCTTTCCGAGCTTCCGATTGTCTACTTTTGGTTTCGCCGATAGCATGACAACGTGGCCGCCATTTGCAGGCATGTGCTTTGAATTTGAACGGATTTTAAAAATAGTTTTTGTAGGTTTTACGCTTTGTATTTCAAAATGGATTTCAACGATTCTTCAAGTGATATCTGAGATTTCGCTGGGTTCAATTTCAGTGACACTGAAAGGCACGAAGTAGACTATTAATCATAGCTAGATATCAGTGATCAGTGTTACTGTGCATTAGCAGTCATGAGTCGGACTTTAAAGAAAGTGATTATGATTCAGAAAATGTGTTTGTAAATTGCTGTATAGATGACTGACAATCACAAACAATATGTTGTATTTTGTAAATATTTGTGTTCATGTGTGGATTAGCGCCGTCATTCACGTGAGTAAAATATTCTGCATGTTTTTCCCTTCATTTTGCTGTTTATTTGACTAAAATCTGTTGACTAACAACTTATATGTGATATTTTGTTACTAATGTAACCCAAATTTTTACCGAACCTCAAAATTCTTCTTGCCCGTTCAGGGCTACAAAACAGAAAAATGTCTGCCAGGTAAAGGGTTAAAGTTGATAAAATACTTTTAGCGGCACCTATTCTTTGTTGTATCTATTTCCCCCCTTCCATACATCCAATAATGAATAATGAGCCTTCTATTGGAGAGAAAAACAAGAAAATCTTGTCCTCAATATTCCCTTTAAACTGTTGCCTAGGAGCAAGAATTCTACTTTGTAAGCTTCTAACATGAAAGTTGTGAGCATGTCTATATTTGACAATTAGGTACATTTTGTTGCAATATTGCCTGCTTGTGCATTGAAGCTCGATGATCTGGACTTCACATTGATGACATTGCCTTCTTGTCCTACACATTGAAATGAAATGCAAGATTTAACTAAAAGTATTGGATAGGTGGCTACTGAGACACCCCAGTGAGATAGTATGGTGATATTCAAAACCATTAAATGATAAAAGAATGATGTAGTTAAAATATTCAACATTACCAAACTGAGAGTGTGTTTTAGTCCAACATTCAACATAAACATGACGTCATGTTTCCAACAACTGCCGATTTAGTACAAAAACTCAGATACACTCTCAAGTGGTCAATATTAGAACACGCACACATACGCTTATGTCATCACATTCACAATAGCACACGCATGCATTTGCGGTTTAAATGCCAGCTTACTTCATACTTTTCACGTGTGAAATCTTTGTCTCCTTTATACACATTCGGATGTAACACTTGAATTTATTTTAAAATATTAATAAAATTGGGTGGAACTGCGGTAAAGCTGTGGAAATGTAAACAATATAAAATGACACAAAGTAGTGCAGCTTTACATAACAGAATTACGACACATACAGGAATTTGTGGTGATTAGCCTTCATCAGCAAACAAACACATTCACAAAACACAACATATAGTCAAGGAGATCTCCTATGACTACATCAAAATGTGACGATAGGACGAGAAGAACAAAAAGATGAAAAAATGAAAGCAATGAAGAGAAAATGAAAATTGGAAAATTTTTTCAAACTTACCTGAGAATTCCGAGCTGAACCTTTAACTCACATGTTCATGCTCTTGTTAAACAAATAACCAAAAAAGTATACCAACTTGCCAAATTTAACAATTTCCTTGACAAAAACACAAGGAAGATATTCTATACTTCCCATATACAAACACATATTGATTATTACTCCACAATCTGGGATGGGTGCTTGTATGTGTCTTAATTCTGTTATGTAAAGCTGCACTACTTTGTGAATTTATTTAAAGAAAACAGCAGTCATCTTGATAGTTTTTGAAGTCCTTACAATGAAAAAGATGGATCTGAAAAGAGGAGGGAAGATACAAAAAAATTTGACATCCTGGCATAGGTGAACATCAATTTCAAAATTGAACAGCACGACATGGCTTAGAAGGCTGTGGACAGAAAAGATCACCAATGCTAAATGGCATGGACTATAAAAAGATGGTAATCATTAGAGAAAGCAAAGAATAGTAACACTGTAACCAGTCATGCATATCGTAAGAGGCGACTCAGAATGGCTTTACCTGGTGCTAGGTACCCCATCCCCCCCCCTCTGCCATGTCTCCACCGTGACGAGGTAGAGGGGCTTGCATATTCCAATGACCCCAAGAGCTATGCAGACAGTAGCACAGCTACTGGTAGGGTCTCCCATGTCGGACAAGTCAAGGGATAGGAACCAAATGAACAGAGCCACACACCCGCTGCCTTGTATGTAGACCAGGCACAGCCAAAGGCTAGGGAGAGCCCACCTGAAAAATGCTTGTCGAAACTGGATGCACTGAGCCACAGGCTTGACAACACAGTGCAACGTGACTTAATCTATCATACCATATAGTGCCAGGACCCTGCCTCGAGGGAGTCCACCCAATGCTACTGGTGGTCACCTTCTCCTGTGCTGTGGAGTCAAGGCACAAAGGAGTAGGGTAAGAGCTATTGACCAAACACCCCGGACACTCAACATACTACAGCGGGATGTCGAGGGAGTTTCTAACAAGAAACTCCCCCTAACAAATCGCTTAAAAAAGCGACTTAAGATATGGCATGCATTCAAGACACACACCTCAATGCCCATCGCAGATTCTCAGTCAGAGGATATCAGGCAACATGTTTCGACCATGAAGGACACAAAGGAGGCGTTCCAATACTTACACAAAACACAATACCTTGCAGTGAAGTATCTGTGACCTCTGACAACCAAAAGGAAATTATAGGTGTTGATATAATGATAAAAGACATGAAAATAAGAATTTACAATCTGTATAGCCCAGCAGATAAGGACTTACAAACACGAAAATAACTGACACAAACTGCATTATTGTTGGAGACTTTAATAGCCGTTCAGAAAGATGGGGATACCAAGATACTGACAAAAGAGGAGATGAAGTGGACGACTGGGAAATAGACTCAAATCTCCATCTACTCAACAAAGCGGATGACACACCAAGCTTCTACTCCAGAAGATGGTTTACCACTTCTACTCCAGACTTTGCTTTCTGCACAGGAGACATCCTCCACAAAATCGATCGCCATGTGCTGGACCAATTAGCAGGTAGTGACCACACACCAATCAAGCTTGTAATAAATATGGAGTATGTTCTGCAGGAGCAAAAGCTTTTGCCTCACTGGAATTACAAACGAGCAGATTGGGCCAGATTTGCCATACCAACAGACAAATATTGTGAAAACAGAAATTCACGATATGGCAACATGAAGCAAACTGGAAAATCTAAACAAAGAAATAATACAGGCAGCCACTGAGTCCATTCCAAGAGGAGCGAGGAACAATTACAAACCATACTGGACTGAAGAACTATAAATTTGGGAGGAAGACAGCAGAGAGAGAACAAACAACTGAAGCAAACATCTCTCTCAAAGCCATCTCAGCAAAATATAAAAGAACAGTAAATCAAACAACAAGAGATTGTTGGAGGGAAAAACAGAAAACCTGAATTTTTATAGGGATGGAAACAAACTATGGAAACTAGTGAAAGCCATGAACAATGAAGGACCTAGAAACAAACAGATAACAATTAAACAAGGAAATGCCTTGCTGACAGGAAAAAAGGCTGCAAATGCACTAATGGAACACTATGCCAGTGCAAACCACATTGATATTACAACCGAACAGAAGAAAGCAATCAAAGACAAACAGATACATCATAGTAATACAGAGACAGCTGCAGAATATATGATGGCAAATCTAACAATGGAAGAAACGGAACAGGCAATGAATACCCTAAAAAAAAGCAAAAATCACCAGGAAAGGATGGAATCACAAATAGGATTTGGCACTAAGGCAAAATAAGAAATTAATAGCAGTCTAAATTACAGCTGGAAGAGAGGAATAGTCCCTCAGGCATGGAAGGAGGCTATACTAATCCCAGTCCCAAATAAAGGAAAAGACCTGGAAGAACCAAATGGCTATCGACCTATCAGTCTACTTAGCTGTGTAGGAAAATTAATGGAACACGTTATCAATGGCAGGCTAACATGGCATTTGGAAAAAAAACAACTCATGCAGGATTCAGAAAGTACAGATCCACTGAAGATCAAATCTTATATATAAAAAAGGATCTCCGTCTGTCTGTCTGTCTGTCTGTCTGTCCGTATGTCTGTCTGTCTGTCTGTCTGTCTGTCCGTATGTCTGTATGTCCGTCTGTCCTTTATGCGCTCGCGAACGGCCCATCCGATTGAGATGAAATTTTCTACACGCCTTCCTTTCATTCCAGAGATGCCAACTGTCGTAGTTTTTTTTTCTTCTTCCTCCTCCTCCCTCCTCCCTCCTCCCCCTCCCAAAATACGTACGTCCAGGAAATGGTCTTCTACATAGACACTTCTCTCTGAGGTCCGCGATAACATATTAACCTGGTGGGATGGCAATCAATCATCCTACTACCTCCTCCCTCCTCCTCCCTTCTCCCTCTTCCTCCTCCCTCTTCCTCCCTCCGCCTCCTCCCTCCTCCCACTCTCTACTCCTCCTTCCTCCTCCTTCCTCCTTCTCCTCCCTCCTTCTCCCTCTTCCTCCTCCCTCTTCCTCCCTCTTCCTGCTCCCTCCGCCTCCTCCCTCCGCCTACTCTCTCCTCCTCCTCCCTCCTCCTCCCTCTCCCTCCTCCTACTCCCTTCTCCTCCTCCTCCTCCTCCTCTCTCCTCCTCCCTCGTTCTCCCTCTTCCTCCTCCCTCCTCCTCCCCCTCCTCCTCCACCCTACTCCTCCCTCCTCTTCCTAATCCCTCCTCCTCCCTCCTATTCCTCCTGTCTCCTCCTCCCTCCTCCTTCTACCTCTTCCTCCCTCCTCCTTCTCCCTCCACCTCCTCCCTCCTCCTCTCTCCTCCTCCTCCCTCCTCCTCCCTCTCCCTCCTCCCTTCTCATCCTCCCCCACCTACGTTCTCCTCCTCCCTCCTCCTCCTTCTCCCTCCTCCTCCCCCTCCCTCCTCCCCCTCCTCCTCCTCCTTCACCCTCCTCCCTCCTCCTCCTCCTCCTTCACCATCCTCCCTCCTCCTCCTCCCTCCTCCTCATCCTCCCTCCTCCCTCCTCCTCCCTCCTCATCCCTCTTCCTCCTCCTCCTCCCTCCTCCCTCCTCCTTCTCCCCTTTCCCCCCTCTTTCTCTTAATCCCTCCTCCTCCCTTCTCCTCCCTCCTATTCATCCCTACACCTCCTCCTCCCTCCTCCTCCTCTCTCCGCCTATCTCTTCCTCCCTTCTCCTCTCTCTTCCTCCTCCCTCCTCCTCCCTCTTCCTCCTCCTCCTCCTTCCTCCTGCTCCCTCCTCCTCCTCCCTTCTCCTCCTCCCCCTCCTACCCCTCCCTCCTCCCCCTCATCCGTCTTCCTCCCTCCTCCTTCTTCCTCCCTCCTCCTCCCCCTCCTCCTCCCTCTCCTCCTTATCCCTCCTCCTCCATTCTCCTCCTCCCTCCTCCTCCTCTCTCTACCTCCTCCCTCCTCCTCCCTTCACATTCCTCCTCCTCCCTCTTCCTCCTCATCCCTCCTCCTCCTCTATCCTCCTCCCTCCTCCTCCTCCTCCCTCTACCTCCTCCCTCCTCCTCCCTTCACATTCCTCCTCCTCCCTCTTCCTCCTCCTCCCTCTCATCCTCTTCCCTCCTTCTCCTCCCTCCTCCTTCTCCCTCTTCCTCCTCCCTCTTCCTCCCTCCTCCCACTCTCTACTCCTCCCTCCTCCTTCTCCTCCCTCCTCCTCCTCCCTCTTCCTCCCTCTTCCTGCTCCCTCCGCCTCCTCCCTCCGCCTACTCTCTCCTCCTCCTCCCTCCTCCTCCCTCTCCCTCCTCCTCCTCCCTCTCCTCCTCCTCCTCCTCCTGCGATCTCCTCCTCCCTCCTTCTCCCTCTTCCTCCTCCCTCCTCCTCCCCCTCCTCCTCCACCCTACTCCTCCCTCCTCTTCCTAATCCCTCCTCCTCCCTCCTATTCCTCCTGTCTCCTCCTCCCTCCTCTTCCCTCCTCTTCCCTCCTCCACCTCCCTCTTCCTCCTCCCTCCTCCATTTACCCAAGACAGACAGACATACAGATAGTCGGGAACGGGATCTTATATGACTACTTATATGATTTAAATGAGATGCTCTCCACCATGGGCTGGGCCGGGTCAGACAGACAGACAGACAGACAGACAGACAGATAGATAGATAGACAGACAGACAGACAGACAGTCGGGAACGGGAGCTTATATGACTACTTATATGAATTAAATGAGATGCTCCCCACCAGAGTCTGGGCGAAGCCGGGCCGTGTCAGCTAGTAACCTATATAGCTCAGGAAATAGAGGATGCTTTCCAAGAGAAAAAGCACACACTAGCGGTCTGGAAAGATTTAGAAAAAGCATTTGATAAAGTATGAAAGGAAGGACTGAAAGTAAAACTGCAAATAATGCATGTTTGTGGGAAAATGTATAAATGGATCAACCACTACCTTGAGAACAGAACTGCCAGGACAAAAGTACAAGGACAAAACAGCAAAATGATGCTGTTAGAGCAAGATGTCCCCCAAGGAGGAATTCTTTCACCAACATTATTCCTAGCATATAGCATGGCATTGCAGCTTGGGCAACAGCAGCTAAGTTCAACTTTAACAAAATAAATTGTCCAAAATCAAGGAATGCAGATTATAACTGGAAGCCTGAAGACAACGCCTATTAACGAACTTGAATAGATCACTTGTTTACAACCAATGCAGGATAGAAGAGATAGCAGAGCCCAGCAACAAGCAGAAAAATTTAGAAGATTGACAGACCACCCTATGTATAACAGATTTAATGGTTTTGGAAAGGGAAGACTGAAGCGTAGCAACTTTGTAGAAACTGCAAAACGAAAGATTAGGGCAGATCCTATACTTAACATATCAACAGTCAAACCCATTTACAATGCACACATCTCCGGCTTGGAGACAGCAGCAACTGCCTGAGATGATAGAAAACATTCCTGGTATTGAGAAAAATAACACTCAGAATGAAACAGAAAGAAGAAAAATAACTCTAAACTACATAATAAAAACATTACCCAAGTAGCAATTGGACCCAAGCATATACAGACGGATCAGCCAAATATTCAATAGAAAATGGAGGAGGAGGAATTCTCCTTAATTTAAAAAATGGAGTGGGGAAAAAAGACAGTCAGTGGCGGAAAATTTTCAAGTAACTTCAAAGCAGAGGTAGAGGCATTGAAAACTGCAGCAGAAATGCTCTTGATGGAGGAAAATAAAGAGAAGCAAATAGCTATCTTCACAGATGCACAGTCAGCTGTCTCAATACTGAAGAGCAAAAACAGCACAGAACTAGCAGGCCTAAGAGCAGCACTCCATGGACTATGTCAGAAATCTCAAAAAGTTGCAATACAGTGGATCCCATCACATTGCAGTATACCTGGAAATGAAGAGGCTGACTGGCTGGCAAGAGAGGGCGGACGACTACCCCAGCCTGACATAGACATTACATATAATGAGGCAAAGAGGTTTATATAAAGCACTTGTAGAACCAAATGGGAATCAGAGCACCAGGCCACGAGAAAGATGATGCATATTACAAACTCGGCCGAAGAGAACAAGTAGCTCACTATGAGGGCATCATCAAAGGTGGAAAAAGTGTCCTAGTGGCACGAAATGTAATATTGCTTGGATAGCAAATCCATTACTTGGAAAGTCCGAATCGAAAGCTCACTGTGTGGATGTCATCTGCAGACTGCATTCTTCTGGTTTCCGGAGGAACAGCTTGTGGTGAACGGGGGGCCCAATATATGGAAGTGAGACTAAGCAGCCATGTGCAGGATGTGACGATTCCTGGATGAGCCCAGTACCAGAGCGCTATGTGTCGGCTCTGCAATTATGGAAGCCTCCTTGGATGGCGGGGAATGCCCATGGTCTACCCCTGCTTTCCCTTGAGGGCTGACCATTATGTCTTCGGCTGTTCTAAATGGGCCAGCTGAGATGGGGGAATAACACCACAACAATGAGAGTCAAACGTCCTACGAAATCCCGGAAAGGTTAACACGGTCAACAAATGACCGCAGAAGACGGATGTGTCAGCCTAACGGCACAAGAACGCACCTCTGCTGTAAACAGACACAATGCAATCACGTCTGGGGAAAAAACTCTCCGGATGAACGCAGAAGAAGAAATATCTGCATGCTAGACACGTTACATCATCAAATGTATTCAAAACATAAGACAGAACATGAACCATTTTACTAGTTTGTCTAAGAAGATCTGGTCTTAATTACCTTTATTCACATTTTTATCTGAGAAATGTGTATGTATAATTCTGAAAGCTAGATGAGTAACAGTGTCATTACACAAGGAAGATTACAAGTGTTAATGTGGAAATGTAAATGCAGCGAGTCTTTCTAGTTGAAACTGATGTCCTTGGTGATGACTCATTTACCAACAATCAAAACAAAAACCACTCACCTCAGAAGCTGGTTCCAGTTTAATGTTGCTACTTGGTAAAAGGTTGTTTGATTCCAAGCTTCCTGGAGTCAGAAAATCAGAGAATTGGTTAAAGTTGAAATAATCTTATGATGTTTTGAGATATATTCTGTTTCCAACATTGATAGTGAGATTTTTTTTTATTAATCTTAAAAACAAACATCTTACTAGGTTCTTAATCAATAATAATTAATGCACAAGTCATTTAATGAAAACCATTTAACCAATGGTTATTAACAGTTTGTTAATTGGGCAAGAGAATATAGTATTGAAACAGGAATTTGACCTCTATGTTTGTTTGATCAGAGTGCACAATAAACTATATGTAATGTTCATGGTGCACAGGCCTTCAAGACTGGGTTGTATGATTTAATACTGGCCGTGGTCGTGAGGATTAATTTGCTGGCACTTGAAACTTCCTGTGTGCTGATGGCAGGACTGTGGGTTCAAGCCAAAGATGGTTCGGATAGACTAAAATGTGGACATCTCATTCAGAAAGCAATGGCAAACTACTTAACATAAAACTTGCTACTAAATCATCATGAGGTGGGAGTTACTGCAAACAAACAAAAACCAACAACATGCAGGTTAGCATACATGTCTGCTGGCACAGTGGTCATGTGTTTGAATCTCTGTCCAGGTGGAATTATTTAAAAGTGAACTTCACTCTCAGGTTGACACAGCCTAAAAATAGATGTCTGGAAATGTCATAGAAAGTAATGGCGACCAGTGTAGTACTGACTACATCACCCATCACGTGTCACTAGTCTATACAAGAGTTGAGTCAAGAACCAACATCACAGATTCCCATACATGCTCCATCCTCATCTTCAACAGCCAGCAAAGAGTCCAAATACTAATGGTACCAGGAGCAGTCTGATTATGTCTTTCCTCGGAGTCCTGAGTGTTGGCCAGATCCTCTAGTCACTCCCTGCAGCACCATTCTCTCCAAGCAGTGATGATCTATCTGTACTTCTACACTAGTGTTTCCTAACGTGGGGCCCACACCCCACAGGGGAGGCAAAACGATTGTTGAGGGGGGCAATTCGAAAATGGAAGAAATCGGCTGGATATAAGAAAACAGGGAGACTTGAGACTGAAGTTAACTAAATTGGAACCTGACATAAGATCTCTTTGCAGCAAGCATCAAGCGCAAGGATCTCACTAAATTTAAATAATAAATAATTACTAATAATGAAAATAATATAGAAAAATCATTCATTAACATTATTTTGTACTTGAATTTCAGTTCTCCATTATATGTTTTGAAAATTTACTTACTGTGTTTGCTCAATAATTTCCTAGTGATTTCTTCCTAAAACCTATCATTCAAGTTTCCTTAGTGAATATTTCAATTTTTAAATATTAAAAATAATGTATATGTGGGGGTAGGCATAAGAATTTTAGAAAGGCTTAAGGTGGGGCATAGCACAAAAAAGGTTGGGAAACACTGTTCTACACTATACCTACGATCCCAAAGGGTGCCGACCATGTCTGCCTTATCATGCACCAATACCCCACCACTGGTGTAGACTCAGCCAATCTATCTGCCTGTTCATTTCCCACCACTCCAGCATGTTCTGGGGAAACAATCCATCAGATGCTCTCTAGTTTTGATCATTGAAGTGAAGCCTGCCACTGTGCTTGAAGCATGCTTGCTTTTACTTTCCTCATCAAACATTGTGAGCCCGTTATAATCACGACATGCGTGTGCTGTCTATACAAGGATGTAGCTATCACTATTTACCCAATATGCTTCAAGACATGGATTCTTTACTTTACTTGTACTATTGATGAGAATTTGACGATCATTGTAAATATTATTGTGTTCCTATTATATCACATCTCATAAGTGATAACACCTAGCCTTGATTGCAATGATATGTTGATGCTAAAGGATTCATTAAAAAAAAAAAACAGTTTAATCATTTCAGATTCTATAATTACTTGGTCAATGTGTTCAGTTGGTCATGTTCACTTTACTTTATTATAGATATTGGCACTAAAATATTAACATCTCATCTTAGAGTCGACATGCAGGCTTTATTGGGATATTGTCTCGATTGGCATGACCTGTGTGGTGGTCTCATAAAAACCCATTTATTTTAATTATTATAAAATATGACCAAAGGTGTAGATGTGCGTGTGCTTTATTATTGTGTGTCCTCTGGGTGTAAAACTACCACAGTGCAGCAGTACCTAATTAATTTTATAATAATGTTTTGCATATCCTTTACCGGACATCGCTGTCAACAGCAGCATCTTTCAGCTGTCTGTTGATTTCTTGGCAAAATTACGCTCAGTAGTTTGCCATTGCTTTCTGAGCGGCCGGCTCAGTTATCTCGCAAGTCACCAGGGCGGGACGAACCGCTCCCAGTTCTCGCCCACTACGAGACTCTGCGTGATAAACGGGATTATGGAAAAAGTTGTGTAACCCCTCGGCCAGAGAGACCGGCTAATTAATTTTACATTGAAATAAAATACTGTGAAGCAAGTTATGCTTTTTTTTTTTTTTGCTAAGAAAAGAAAAGTAATCATTATTGGTTTATAGACAGGTCTGAAAACTGGCTTTCAAAATTATTTTCAGTCATGTCAGAAGGTGAAAATTTCTACAAGTACACAACACAGACAAATTACTTCTACAAATGAAACTTGTATTATGTGTAATGTTAGCAGTTAAATTGCCAGTTATAATTAAAAAATAAATACGGGTCCACTATAGCATGGGCAATGTGTATCGTGTATATGACTGTTCTATGCGTTATCATGCACCAATACCCCACCAAGCAGTGCAGACGCAGTCAATCCGTCTGCCTGCTCGTTTCCCCAACACCAAAAATCCAACAGATGCTCTCTATTTTTTAATCATTTAACATGACGGAATATATTTTTGAAGTCATTTTTCATATCTGTGTATGACCCGTTTCTGACAATCTCGCACTGACTGGCAGTACAATTTAACTGTATTAATATTATTTTAGAATTAACTGTAAATGAGAAAATACTGTTAGATGATTATTTTCTTTTAATCTGCAGCATTTGTCTTGTATTTTTGCATCTCTGATTATTGTTCGTCAATGGTAGCGTCTGTTTGAGACATTTTGTTGGAGAAGCGGATTTCTGAGAAATTCTTTGTTCAAGATTCCAACACTCAAATGTGAATATCTCCTCTTAGAATTGACGTATAGGCACTACTGAGGTACCATTAGATTTGGTTCTGCAAGGCCCATCTATCTGTGGTGGTCACATTACATTAGTGAGAGAGGGGTGGGCTGAGTGGTCTCGAGGTATGGTATCTGCCTCGAGTACTGGAGGTCCCGGGTTCAAGCACCAGTGAGGGCCAGGATTTTTTCATGTGTACTTCTAGTAACAAAATTTGCCCTGGTTTCTGGGTAGTGAGATCGGATGCGCTGTGTATTGTTGTGCACGTAAAATATCCCTTGGCAGTTGGAAATCGAAAAATAGTAACCTAACGGTGCTGCCCTGGCAAAATTTCGAGTTAAAAATCTACAGAAAGTTTGTCAGGATCCTCGCTGGTGCTATGGAGTTCGTGCACTGAGCTGAAATTCTCCGGACTCAGGCTTGAGTAAAGAGTAGAACTAAACACTTATGAGTTACACCCGTGTGCCATGATGTTGATCCGTCAACTAAACTAAACTAAACATTAGTGATCAGTTATCAGTAGAGAGTTCCATCGTGCCTTAACCAGAAATGAAAACAAAGTGATATACGGCGTCACCCCACGATGATTCACTGTGTCTCCATGTCTCCAGAAATCGCTTATGTATGACCATGCATTCTTTCGACGTCATTCATTCATTCAAATCTCACATGACAATAACACACGTCATCCTGGGTTTTCCAGGAAAGGTTTGCCTAATATTCCGTGCACAGCGATTGGTTGAAATCATCGTGACCTTTTATATAAATAAGAGTATATTACATACTCAAAGTAATTAATTTTTTTGTGTGGTGTTGTTGATAGAATTTCATCAATTATAGATGTATTTTTGTATTTTTGAATTCTGCAGACAATTTTAAATATATCTGGAAAGTTTCATTGCTGTACTTGCTTTATTTGTGTATGAAAACAACATTTTCTGCAAAGATGTGTTTTTATTCTTTGCGTATATCAATCGGACTGGCATGTACACTTTCACTTTTCAACACTCAAAACGTGCAATTTGACTTACTAAAGTTAAAGAGAACACAAGTTTAAAGATTATTAATAATTTATTTATATACTTGTACTATTTTTTAATCGTTGAATGTAACAGAACATATTTTTGAAGTCAGTTTTCATAATCCGCCTATGACCCATGTTGGTTGAGACAACCTCGCACGTGGGGACAAATGGAAATGGCACACTGAACCGTACTTTTTTTTTTTTTTTGCGCTTTCAATAGAACACCATCAATTGTAGATGGATTTTAGAATTGTGCATCTAATTTTACAGAAATGTGAAAAGTTTGATCGCTAAACTTGCTTTACCAGTGGTTGAAAAACAGCGAAGCTGTTAGACCATGATGAGTGCCTTTGTGAATGGGAAACCCAAAATGGCGGCTTGACTATATTATTAATCTTTGTGAAACAATCATTGTGTTCTCACTAGTGTAGTCGTAGGCATTCCGTCAGTCATGCGGGAGACCGGGGTTCTCTTCCCGAATATTTTTTTATTTTTTTTTATTTTTCAGAAATTTATTAGGTGATATAATAGAAAATATTAAACATTACGAACTAAAATATTATATAGAACTGAGAAACTGGAAGTTTGTGAATAAAGTGTGCTCTATGGATCTGTGCAAGCTGCCGACTGCCGGGGACCGCATCCCACAGAGGCATCGGAATGATCGCATATCGGTATCGATGAACCAAATAGATGTCTTTGTTTAATGTGAATTTTAATTGCCATATAAAATATCACCCCTGAATCAGTATAGTTTCATCGCTAAACTTGCTCGAATTGTGATTGAAAACCAGATTTTCTGCGAAGATGTGACTTTGTGAATTGGAAACCCGCGGGTCATGACGGATGCGCATATCGATCTGTCTACTCAAAATGTGCAATTTGAACGACTAAAGTTAAAGTGAATACAATTTTAAAGATTAATAATAATATATTTGTATGCTTGTACAATATTTTAATCATTTATTTACTAACATGACGGAACATATTTTTGAAGTCAGTTGTCATATCCGTTCGAGACCATCTCGCACGCACAAACACGTACAGACCGCTGGTGGTGGTAATGGACACACTGAAGAGTTCTAATATCAGATGAGGAGCATGAGAAATCACAACTCGTCTCACCTTCACTTAGAATTTACATACAGGCATCATTGAGGTACAATTAGATTTTGATTTTCAAGGCCTATCTACTGTGGTGGTCTCATGAGTAAATACTCAAATTTAAAATCGTGATGGGGCTGTCTATTATCAGTTAACGTTTCAGGGCAGGAGAAAAAGCTGGCAGCAGCCACCGTGGTGGAGTTTCGAGGTGGAGAAGGCTTGGGTGGATAAGCGTAGTGCTGTAAGGAGATGGCAAAATGCCAAGGAGAACAGAGCTGGTCATCCTAGTCCCTGCTTGCACTTAGAAAGAAAGATGCACACAAAAGTAAGCTATTTCAAAAAACTGGTCAAGGTGGTTAAAGGCGAAAAATGGGCAGAGGTGTGTCAAAGAGTAAGCACAGACAAGTCACTGAAATTGTTCTGGCAACTACATAAAAGCATGAGTGGGGTAGTCAAGAATAAGAGCATTTCTGACTTCCAAGGTGCTGACCTCATCTGGCAGAGGACTGATGAGGACAAGGGCAAAGCCCTCTTTGAACGCTACCTTGAGCAGAGCAACCAGACAGACATGGGAGGCCGGAATCTGGCCAAGGAGGTCACCTCAGACAGATGCAAGGCCCAGAACACTTCGGATGAAGACACAGTGACAGTGAAAGAAATCAAGGCTGTGCTTCGACGATCAAAAAACAGTGCTCCAGGTCCTGATGGCATAAGATACGACGACATAAATAGGTGTACCGACAATGAGCTAGAGAAACTAGCAGACATGTACAACAACAGTATAGGGAGTGCTAGCATCAAGGAGGAATGGTTACATAGCTATCTGATTCCCTTGCCGAAGCCTGACAAAGACCACAAAAAAATTCAGGGATATCGAATTATAATCATGCAGAATACAGTAGGCAAGCTGCTGGAGAAGGTAATTGCCAGGAAAATATCAAACCAACTAGAGAGGCAAGGTGTTTTCCCACCTACCCTGGGTGGATACCGTCCAAAAAGAGAAACCTGGACCAATGCAGCAGTCTTTGCCCATGATGTCTATGAAGGTTTCCACTCAGGCACTGAAACTGTTGCTGCAGCGATTGATCTTGAGGACGCATACAACAGAGTACCACTGGATTTTTTAATGTTTCAGCTTCTTGAACTAAACGTAAGTCCATTCCTCCTTAGTTGGATCGCTGCAGCCCTCTTCCAACGGAAAGTAGTTTTTAGATGTGGCAGTTGGACTTCGGAACCAACAACAATATATCCTGGCCTACCACAGGGATCACCATTATCTCCGTTACTATTCAACGCCTACACAGTGAGAATCACCAGTGAGCAGATCACTGGACCTGGCAGGACATTGTCATATGCCGATGATGTTTTAGTGTATCGTCAGGGTAAGGATAGAGAGGAGGTTGCTGTGGAACTACAAACCGAACTCAATCGCATAAGTACTTGGTGTGATGAAGCTGGGGCAATGGTCAACCCAACAAAGGCAACAGTGACTTGGTTCTCGTTGAATAATCATATTGTCAACACTCCAACACCAACTGTAATGCTGTGTTCAGAGACGGTGGAAAGAACGCAGGCAATGAATTACCTGGGGATACGGTTTGATCGAAGCCTTGCTTATAATGTGCACATAGACCAGGTGACCAGGTGATAACAAAGGCCAAGCGGGGCTTGGCAGCGATGCGGGTGATGGCGGCAGCAAACTGTGAGCAGCGCCATCTATGTCTTCTGTACGAGGGGCTGGTCATGTCTGTTTTGGAGTATGCAATGGCAATCCTGACTCTCAGCCATAAGCAGATAGAAAGGATGGAAAGGATACAGAATGAAGCTATGCGCATTATTCTTGGATGTACAAGAGATACAGCATGCAGGGCGATGCGCTACCTTCTTGATTTTCCAACCATTGAAGAGAGAATGCAAGTTTGCAGGGCACGCCCCTACCTCAGAATTAACGCAAACACACAGCATCCACTGCATAGTGAAATTAGGAAGGTGAAGGGCAGCAGGTTAAAAAGAGGACGGTCGAGGATGGGTCAAGCCGAAGACATTCTTCAACAGGTGTGTTCACTTGAGGACTTAGAACCTGGCGAGGAGTGGGTGCAAGTGCCAACAGACTTCTGCACATCCTTTTCAGTTTGCATCCAACTAGATAGAAAATGCAGACAAGAAAATCCGGCTGCTGTGGAGGCTGAAGTACAAGCGTTGATTTTCGAGAATTCGCTAGACAGTGACGCGGTCATCTACACAGATGGGTCGGTCGTCCGACATGTGAGAAGCTCATGGGCCTTTACAGCTCGGGCCGGAGGGAGAATTGTGAAGGAGGACTCTGGTGCTTTCACTGAAACCACAAGTAGCCTGACCATGGAAGTCATGGCAGTAAGTAAAGCAATAACATGGCTCGAGACACAGACATTCACTAGGGCTTGTTTCCTTAGCGACTCAATGAACATGATCAAGAGGATAGAGGAGGGGTCGATCCGAAGAGAATGGTTGCTGCCTTTGGAGCGGTCTCGGCTGGCAAAGATTAGTTTCATCTTCGTGCCAGGTCATGCGGGAGTACAAGGAAATGAGCGGGCTGACAAGCTCGCAGGTAAGGCTACTGTGGAGGGCGGACGCGCCATGGACCAGGCTGACATTCTGAATGCTCTACGAGAAGTGAGACTTTTGCAAGAACCAAGTGATGACTGTGAATCTACAACAATGGCCAGACTGCGAGAGCAGCAAATTAAAAGAGGGGTGGCCAAACAAGAACACTATGCAGGAAGCCAAAGAAGATTGATAAACCAACACAGAACTGGCGTCGTTAGCCGCTACACGCTGCGGGATTTGCTAAGGAGGGGATCCGAGCACTTATGGACTGAATGGTCCGATGTGCAACGAGGATGATCTGTCGACTAACTAACTAACTAACTATTATCAGTTATCAGTTGGGGTATTTTCATTGCACTCCGGGCAGGTCCATAGTTGCTCAGATCCTTCCCTCCCCCCCCCCCCCCCCCAGCATATGCATCAGCGTCGGTGGCTAAATAGTAATACTTATACTTATAATATTACTAATACTAATACTACTAATAGTGCCAGTTCTGTGTTGGTTGACGAGGCACCTCGTTTTCCCGATGTACCTCTCGCGTCTGGCCGTGCCAATTCTTACTCCCAAGTCTTTCACCCTGGACAGAGATTCTGATTAGTGAAATAATACTCAATTTGAAAATCATGATAATTTGACATCTGTATAATAAATCTCCTATAAATCTCCTGCGAAAATAATAATGAAATGAGAGAATAAATAAACACAGATACGTACTTTACAAAGCAGATCTCCACTACGGCAAACGTAAATCACAGGGGGGGGGGGGAAAATCAATAATGATATAAAAACAAAAACGTTTAGTCTAAGTCTAGCAGACAGACCACAGCTACAACTGTTGGGGATGTTTTCAATTCAAGCGATCAGAAGACAGCACGGGCAACGCATTTTGGTAAAAGGGCCAACGGAACAGGGTTGCCACTTTTTTTTTTGACCAAAAGTATCTAGAAATGGCCCAAAAAACATCCATAAATATCTAGATTTCGTTGGAAAGTATCTAGGAAAAATATCCAGATTGAGAAAGTAAGAAATTACATATGTATTGATGTGACTGCCGGTTTCCCTGGCGAAGGGTTTACGGCTGTCGCCTTAATCCCGTATATTCTCGTGAGTAAAGCAGCCTCACCCGAACCGGCAGCGGTTCGATTCGCGCTGGTAATTTAAGGGGTATGTGAACCGGTCGCTCAGAAAGCAATCGCAAACTACTGAGCATAATCTTGCCTAGTACATCAACAGCAGCTGAAAAATTCTGATGTTGACTGCAACGTCCTGTAACGGATATGCAACATAAAAAAAAAAATTGATGTGACTTACCTATAGGATCATGTCCTCATCTTCATTGAAGATGCACTCTCACAAGATGCACTTAAAGTGGATGATGAAGTTGAAGCTTCAAATTCAAAATGACTCTGGTATGCTTTAGCTGTTCCAATTTCTTTTAATACACGATCAGGGAGCTGATAAGTTGAACAGCATTTTCCTGCTCTCATCGGGCCAAATCTTATTGTCAAGATAGCATTTAAGAGGTCAAATTTCATCCTGTTTCTTAGTTTACATTTTGTATAATTCACAGTACTGAAAACTCTTTCCGCATCAGCATTTGAATGGGGTAGTATCATGGCAGACATCGCATATTCAAAGAGCTTACAGAATGGACTGTTTCCTGAGACATCTTTAAATTGTCTTACTTCACTCCAAAAAGCTTCAGTTTCTGTTTTGTTTGTCCATCAACCAAATTTATTTTGGTTAACTAATATTCAGCTTCCGCCACACTATTATCAGTAGCCCTTAAAAATGTAATAACTTGACAATATTTAGTTATGTCCTTTACTGGCTGAGATATGTTGTTAATAAAAAAGAAAGAAACATTTTTCAATACATCTAAATTTTTAGGAAGTCTCAGCTTCAGTTGATTGAATAATGAGACAAGAGAATCTTGACAGCGCTTTCTTAAGTTGTTCTCTTCATTTTCTGTTAACAGTCCTTTTGTTTTTAAACCATCAATTTTTGATTCGATTTGGTATCCTAGGTATGGTTTAGGAGCCAAATAGCTCTCTATAGTGCAATTGAGTGAAATAGCAAAATGAGGTCGTCAAGTAATTTAACTTTATCAACATTTTGAGATTCAAATAGTTTATTAACTTTTTGCACTTCACTTAAAATGGGTTGTAAAAAGAGAAGGAATGCCAAATTTTTTTCATCACTGCACATTCAATATAGTATTTCAGCTGTGTAGCATTTTTCACTTTGTCTTGTTATTTCGAAGTGCGTCTTCAACTCCAACCATTTGTTCAGTTAGGCTACTTCAACAGCTGGTTGAATTGATAACCATCTAGTTTTTTCAATATGACAGAATTTTCAGTGGTGGGGAACTATCATTTAATGCTTTATATAAATTGTTATTGCTGTTGTCTGACAGCTGATTTGGAGAACCAGTTATGTGTTTCAGCAATAAGGAATTGCAAATTCCTTAGTAAACATTCTGATGAGGCATGTGATAATGCTAGCTGCAAGGAAACGCACATTTTATGAGGATTAAAGATGAGATATCTTCCTTAAATTTTATATAAACGCTATGGTTGATATCAACCATTATCGAGGCATTATCTGTACCAGTTGCAGCCAAATTCACGTGAAAAGAATCACAAAGTCGGCATTACAACAGTAAGTCGCAGCACAGTGTGTTCACAGTTCAAATAATGTTATTATAATTTATGCGCCGTTTTACTCATTACCAGGGGGTTGCCAGATTGTTGAGCGTTGACCCAAGTCAGTTCAAAGTTTAAATAATGGCAGTTACCATAATTTACGCGCGTCCAGACCAAACATAAAATGGGCAAATGACACCGAAAGAAAAGTAAAATCTAGAAAGTATTCAAAATATCCGACTCCAAATGAAAAGTATCTAGAATTGCATCCAGCATCCAAATGTCAGAAAACGGTATCCAGATGCCGGCAAAAACCTCTAGATCTGGATATAAAATATCTAGAATGGCAACTATGCAACGGAAAGCCTCTGCGCATGACGGAAGACATTGACACCCCCTCTCCCCACCCTTTGTTTTCCCTTATCTGCCCCCTCCCATTTCACCTTTTAGAAAAGCATGCATATAAAACTGGACCTTAAAGCCATGATCCTATTTGGGCAACAATCAGAATCACTTTCAAATTAATATTGTGTTTGTGGGTGTCTGGGTCACGGGATTATTAATCTGAGCCAAGGGCGGAATCTAAGCCCTAATATAACTTCTCGTATGAGGTTGAATGAGGCAGGGGTAATGGTATAATGATAATTAATAGAAATGGAGGCTACACCAGGTTCTACAAGTGCGCGAATCTGACCAGACATGAAAAACAGCAACAACGAATATTAAATCCACACCAAGCATGAACCACATAGAATTCAGGAAGCAAAACGCGTAGTTCTGTTTGCATACGCAGAAAAGAAACACCATAAGGGCCGCCAAAAATAACTAATCGAGAGACCGACAGTTGAACTCGGCCAAAACACATCGCGAAAGAACATTCTATATATAATATTTTTATTATATAGCATACTGTTTAATAGTGCTACAGTCACAGTTTTTGATTGATTGATTGATTTAGGAACCGACATCACAGCATTCGGGGCATTCCCATAAGCGCTCCGTCTCCATCCTCAGAAACCAGCGAAGAGTTCGAACACCAATAGTTCCAGTAGCAATCTGATTATATGTCCGTCTCGCCTTTCCTCTAAGCGTCGAGCGTCAGAGAGATCCCCTCGTACTCCTCGCTGTCTCATTCTAGCCAGACCATGGTGATCCATTTGCGCCTCCGAGGTGTACACGTGCTCCCACAAGGCCGCAACCACGTCTGCTTGTCATGCATCAGTACTCCACCAAGCTTTGCAGAGCCAGTCAATCTGTCCGTCTGTTCATTCCCCACCGCATCGGTTTGCCCCGGAGAAAAGATCCAGGCGATGCTTGCCACCCGTGACCTCCGAAGCGAAGCAAGCCACTCTGCCTGAAGCTTGCCTGTCCTCACCCTCCTCGGCATGCTTTCTGAGTCAGTTACAATCACGATGTGTGTGTGTCGTATTCTCCATCCAGCAGAAAGCTGCACTGACCGCCTCCACCTCCATTCTTAAGCTAGATGTTGTGGTATTATATGCCAGGTTCTCCTGCACCAAACGTCGACCGTTAGCTTTTGCTAAGACTAAGAACCCCCAGGCACTTCTCCTACCTCTCAACACCGACCCATCTGTGTAGATAATCACATCACCCAAGGGAGCATTATCCTGAATTAGTTACTGGATTTCCACTTCCGTGGCCACTCCCTGCACAATGTGATTATAACTGCACAAGTCTGACTGCTCCGCTGGCACTCTGGCTCACTCCTCTCCTCGCCTAATGTTCTCCAAGATGCACACCTGTCTGATAGTATCCTCCGCCTGAGCCATCCATGATTTCCCTCTTATCAGTCGCTGACCTTTAACTGCGTCCAGCGCCTCATGCAACGAATGATTTCAAAGCTGGAATTATATATTCTAATGAATCCTGTACTGAATTTCTCAACAATAAAGAGGAATACTTATTTGAAGAAGAGGTTTTCATGTGATGTAAGTATATTTTTAATATATCTTTTTATTGGGCATGTTTGGCTTTTTTATTTCGTGACTTGGGTTGTTTTTTTTTATTACAGTGATCTGGCAACCCTGACCTTAACATGCTCATAAAGGCCCAATCTAGCATTACACGACATGAGTGGGTCGGCACAAATAGCACATCACAATAAGTCCAGCTAACTTTTATCCAGGTATGCCAACTCGACCAGGCCTAAAGGATAATGAAAGAGCCGTTCGGATGGCGGTGATCGAGGCAGAGAGGGCAATGGATGAGCCAGGCATCATCAATGCCATAGAGATAGGAGGCTTCATCATGATTTTCAAATTGAGTATTTACTCATGAGACCAACACAGAACGATATGCCTTGAAAACCCGAATCTAACGGTACCAAGATGATGCATGTATGTCAATTAGAAGCGAAGATATGCATGCATCTTTGAGTGTCGTGATCGTAAACACAGAAATTGAAACAAGATATCTCTGGGAATCTTTTTTTTTTTCGTGTCCGTGTCAAGGTCGTAGCATAATTTATCAAAATTTATCTTCTTACTGGTGTAGCATGTTTATGTTTAAATGAACATCTTAGCAACCATACATCATTGTGATCGGTGTAGAGAAGCCTAATTGCTCATGTCATCTATTTTTACATATGATGTAACGTTATCTAATTAGCATATAAAAATGACCGCCAATTAGTTGTTATATTAATTAATTACCACGTGCATTCTTTATATTAGCTTTAAACCCTGGCAAGTTGTATCTTGTATTATGCGGAATGGTGCAACGCACGAAAGATTATTTTATGGACACTAATGGAATCTTCTTCTCTATATAAGTGTATAGGGTAATGGAGATGGGGCACCGCCAGACATCAACATGTTAGTTAGTTAGTTAGTTAGTTAGTTAGTTAGTTAGTTAGTTAGTTAGTTAGTTAGTTAGTTAGTTAGTTAGTTAGTCGACAGATCATCCTCATTGCACATCGTACCATTCAGACCATAAGTGCTCGGATCCCATTGTAAGGTGCGTGTGTTTACGCCAAAGTGGGGTGAATGTACGAGTCAAGAATCTTATAATACAATCAAGGGTACAGGGGTCAGAGAAGAAGTATGCGGATGTTAGGTCAGAAAGGTGGAGTAAGGAATCCCAAAATAACGGTTGGCTCCCAAACACAATGGAAGGGTATATCACGGAGATGTCAGTCTGAGTCACCAGGACACAGAGAAAAACGTGATAGTAGAAGAATAGATAAAGAAACCACCAGAAATGTAATGTTGGGGGAATTTAGAATGGAGTTCAAGTGGTTAAATGGTGTCTCTTGGGAGGTCCAGAGAAGAGTGAATAAAGACAGCAGTCTGAGAAATTTATGGATCAGTTGAGTTTGGGCTGAGTGAGGGAAACCAGCCAAATAGTGTCATTCAGTGAGTGTTGAGTCTGGGGCTAAGCGAGGGAGGCTTAGCCAGATCGTGGAGTTCTGAGGTTTGGCCAGTTATTCAGTGTTAGGACTACGTTAAGGAGACTAGCCAGTTATTCATTATTTGGGCTACGTCAAGGAGATTAACCAGTTATTCAGTGTTTGGGTTACGTTAAAGAAACTAGCCAGTTATTCTGTGTCTGGGCTGAGAAGGAAGACTCAGACGAGCATTCATTTGAGTTTAGACATAAGAAAGGGTCTGATGCAATTAAGTTATAGCACAAGGCTGAGCAAAGACAGTATTGTTGATTTACATGTATAAAGATTGCTTCTGGGAATGGTGTCATGTTTTCATCATGTCTCTCCGTATTCAATAAAACTGTGTGGGCGAAAACGGTGTTATCTAGTGTCTATAGCTGTGCATAAGTAAACATGCAGTGTATTCATACAGACATACCATTAGTCACAACCACAGCCACTTCTATATGACAATAACCTTGTAACACCCCCCCCCCCTCAGCAAATCCTGCAGCGTATAGTGACTAACAACACCAGTTCTGTGTTGGTTTATTACTCTTCTTTGGCTTCCTACGTAGTGTTCTTGTTAGGCTATGCCTCTTTTAACTTGCTGTTCTCACAGCCTAATCATGGTTGTAGATTCCCAGTCATCGCTTGATTCTCGTAAACAACTTAGTTTTCGCTGAGAACTCAGAATGTCTGCCTGGTCCATGGCTCGTTCGCCTTCCACAGTAGCCCCCTACCTGTAAGCCTGTCAGCTGCTCATTCCCTTGTACACCCGCGCCCTGGCACGAGGATGAATCTAATCTTTGCCAGCCAATATTGTAGCACTTCAAGAGACGAGACTGGATGATTAGTTACTCCACATTGCCGGCTTCAGCAACTGTTCCTACAACAGGCGACATCAGGGAATGGCGATTCTCATTTGCAACAGTATGGTGGCTTCAGAGCTAGACATGTCCAGTTGGGACAATGATGACATACAAATACAGGCGGTTAGAGTTCAATCCAGTCTACCATTTGTGCTGGTTAATGTTTATACCTGTAACGCAAGAGTGGATTCCCAGAAGTGGCAGTGCTTAAGTGACATATTAGGTCACCAGAGAAATTTTATTTTCTGTGGCGATTTCAACGCTAAAGGCAGATCATGGGGAAACATTTCCTCCAACACACAGGAGGAGCTCGAGTCTGCACTTGAAACCATTGACCTGGTTGGATCAACAGTGGCTGTGTCACCAGGACAGCAAGTCGTCCAGGCGATGAGGACATTGCTATTGATCTGGAGCTGATTTTTCCTTCACTCACTATAGTGTGTAGATGGGGTGTCCTAGGATACCAGACATCAACATGCTGTCGAAGGAACGAAGCATTTGATTATCAACACAAAACTGGTGCGATATATCACTGTACGCTGGCTCGGAGGTCAGGGCATCTATGGAACTGTCTAGATTGCTATGATTACGATACTAATTCGTGGTATTCATTCTTCGAAATTAGCATCAGATCTGTTGCGTTTGCTGTAGTGAAGGTTTTGATTCATTCTCTTCATTTTCAGTATATTCAATTGTCTACCATATTGGTGAGTTCTTGTCCCTGTTTTGGTACTTTCTCCGGGTATTTGGAAGTATGTATTATTCTAATATAATAAACCGGTACCTGTGGCTTAGCGGTAGCGAACGCGTTTCAAATCTCACACATCTGCTTCGAAATCAGTTCAGAGAATTTGAAAGCAGACCGTCTTGATTTGATTAATAATGATGGTATGAGCGTCGGTTGTTTAGAAAGCAATTGCACACTAGTCTAGTCTAGTCTTTCCTCTTGGGCCTAAGGCGGCGCATAGGGCAGAAGTCGTGGCTCTCCATGTTTGTGCGCAGCGCTGACATTTAGAGCCAGAAATCTGATTCTGTAACAACAGCGAGTTTTATAATGGCGGATTGTCAAGCCGCCGATCAACCGACTTAAGTCAAGCTAGAAGAAAACACGTCCCGCCATCCTAACCCAAGCCGGAAACTCTCACATTATAGGGAAAAATGAACAAAAGACATTGGAAATATTGACTCACTTAAAGGAAAAAGCCCAAACAGATGGGACTGGTTATCAACCAAGATAAGACAATATATGGTAATTTCAAGAGAAGGAATGGCTAAAAACTCTGGCCACATACAAATAGATATGACCATTAAAAGAACGGAAACATACAAATGCCTGGGTACAATCGTCAACATCATAAGGGAAGAAATACAAACTAGAATCAATTCTGGAAATAAGTTATACTATGCACTACAACATCTACTAATGTCTACAACATCTGAATGTTCGGAACGACGATGGCTGGCTGTTGCTGGATTGACTGGTTTGCCTTTTCGGTTCACGAGTGCATCTTTCAGGAGACTCCTAGGAGTCGTCGCTGTAGCTACGGAGTTCGTGCTTTGTGCGGCGCTTTCGGTGGGTCGCCCTGCAGAAAGAGACCGAGCCATATGGGATTTAAAAAAACCGGTCAATGAAGTCTTTATGGTGACTGCCGTTTTCATTGACGATGAACTGTATTTTTCGTGGAGGACTTTTGTGTTGGCATTCTGGCGGCGGCATTATGCATAGCGTACCTGTGCGGGTTATTGGCTTGCCGACACTCCTGTCTTTTCCATTGTTCACATGGGGCAGTGAGGAGTATTTTGTGATATTCACTGGCACAGGAACGGAGCAATATGGGGATGACCCGTTGCCGTGAAATTGAAACCGCGACTAACTAACTAACATCTTCTAAAACCAAATGCGCTACCTCGTAACACCAAAATCACAATTTACAAAACACTGATCAGACCAGTTGTGCTGTATGGCTCTGAAACATGGAGTACAACGAAAGGAGACGAAACCTTGTTACAAACCTTTGATAACAAAGTTTTAAGACGCATCTTTGGGCCCATTAGGGATACACAAAGTGGAGAGTGGAAAAGAAGTAACAAAGACATTTATGATCTGTTTAAGTCCCCGCTAATCATTGGTATCATGAAGGCTAATAGACTACTATCGCTGGGGCATATAGAAACAATGGAAGATAATAGGGAAACAAAACTCGCTTACACTCAGGAAATAAATGACCGTAGACCAAGAAGACAGTGGAGAGATAATATACATACAGATCTACAAGCACTTGGAATCAACGACTGGCAAGAGAAGGCCAACGAGAGACGAATGTAGACGGATTGTATCTGCAGCAAAGAACCTCAATGGCTCGGAACGCTGAAGAAGAACACACACACACACACACACACACACACACACACACACACACACACACACACACACACACATTACGAACACTAACAGAAAGGTCAATAGAGACTACGAAAGGCATATATTTGTGCTTCATAGATTATACTAAGGCATTTGATAAAGTAAAATAGGATGAACTGGTTAAAATGTTGGAAGATAACGTTGATGAGAAAGATGTAACAATAATAAATATTTACTGTAACCAAGTAGCAGCAATTAAAATGGTGTCTAAATTATTAGTCACGCCTCCAGAATGATGTGCTTCATCTTCTCCGGGCCAATGTGAGACCATCACAACTTCTGCACAGCCTGGCAACGCACAGCTCCTGACAGATGTTCTGAACTACTGAATCTAAATTTGCCAAGAAAATAATAAACAGTCAACAAATGATGGGGGTTGATTGCGACGTCCAGTAAAGGACATGCAACTAACCAAGGATATATTTTAGGGATGTATTTGGCTGCCAACGGTCTTAGTTTTCTTTTGGAGTATCATTTTTGCACTACTGACATCTCCTTAGTTGCTCAGAACCTCCCCCCCCCCCCGATACAATGTACAATGTATCAGCGTCCGACTGCTGATAGTGCTAGGTTTGTGTTGGTTGATGAGACCACTGATTCTCTCGTGTCTGGCTCTGCCAGTTCTTACTCCCATGTTTCTCATTCTAGACAACGATGTGGATTCACTGGCGTCAAAGTCCCCTGCTCTACCTTATACTCTAAGGGCATTAAAAAAAATTAACGGCACGATCCATAGTTGGTCATCTGCAGTGGATGCAGAGCCAGCAAGTTTATCAAATGATCGTGTCCTCTCAACTCCCGCATATGCTAGGACAAAGATGAAGTTGGCTCTATGGGCAGTGTGGACCCACAGCGATTCAATCCAATGTCTACGTACAGACCCCACCTCGGCCTTTCTGATCATGCTTATTGAATCACTTAGGACACAAACATGAGTGTAATGCTGTGATTCCAGCATATGAAAGCCCATGTCACTTCCATGACCTCCACCGCCGTGCCGCTCATGGTCATAGAGTGGGCACCACTGGCTTCTTGAAGGGATCGGCCCACTTAACGTGCCGTGAATGTCCACTTTTGCTGCTTTATATAAGATCCATCTGTATAGAAAAACACATTGGAATAGTCTGAATGTTCACGCTTGAGTGCGTTGACCTCTGCTTTGACAGCAGCAGGAGTCTTCTCTCTACATCTCCTTTCAAGCGTGACAATACAGGGAAAGATGCAATTAAGCGTTAGACACACAGGCACCCATTCTCTGTCAGGGTTGATATGGGTAAGACAGCAGACCTGTCTGACAATATCTTCCGTACGACCCATCCATGATTAGTCTCTCTTTAGCCTGTCACCCCTTTTTCTGAATAAAGCTAGTTGCAGAGGATGCTGTCCATCTGTGCTTATTTTAAGATATGTTCGAGTCCTCCATACCTTGATCCTGTGGTTCATGGTAGGAAAGTCAAGGCGGTATCTCACTGCTGTACCTTGCCCTGTCGTGAACAGCCTGTCACAGAAGTCCCGCCATTTTGAAACTTCCTACTCCAGTCATTGATATCTTGTACTGTCAGGCATGCATCACCATACCGAACCTTAATTCACCGATGAATGTATGTAAGTTCCAACGCTTCACTGATTTAAAAAAAATGGATAACAGAACTCTGCTTCTCTTTGTAGTGGGTTGAGATTCGTTGCGTCGTTGCATTGATTCCCATATGTCCGCTGAACGGCATACTATGTCCCATCTGTATGTAGTTGGTACAACGAGTTGTGAGTACTCCTGTCCTAACTTTCCTGCCTTCCGGTGAAGAATTCCTTTCTTCATGTAGACATCACATTTCCTAGGAGGTGTATGTGATTTTAGCAGCTTACGAAAGCAAGGTCCAAGTGAACTATCTGTTGTTTGGTCTTGTTTTAAATCCTCTGGTTGAAAATTTGCTGGTGTCGTCGTTGGAGTTTCCTTTGTTTGTCGTCGTGTAGTCACCGCTGATACTATCACTGGCTCTACTGGTGATCCTAAAAAGACATATCGACAACCAAGCATACAGGGTAGATTGGATCTTCCATGATTGCTGATCTGATTTCTCCCTTAACATAGCATGAAGTTATGCTGACCTTGGCAACAGGTAGTGACATAGGCACGGAACTTTTCAGAAATTCCTGTATTTCGACGGTTTCATATTATCTTGCTCTGGGTTTACCAGTGAGGATTGTACAATTGCGTCAAAAAATAAACCTGTATCATAGAGGCATTGCAATGTTCATCCGTTCAAGTTGACAGATTCTATGACTGGCAGTTCTGAGTTGGTGTTCCGATGCGTCTCCTTTTTGGAACATGCATTTCTATTCACTCTCGCTGTTTTAGGTTTTACCATACAGGCTGTGGTAAGAGGTTGGGGTATCTTTCTGCAATTCTTTGTGTAGTGAGTTTGAGTTTTACAATGATTGCAGTAGGCCTTATTTTCCCATTTTACCTGCTGGTTCTGAGTTGTAGTGGTCTTAATTGATCAGTTAGATCCATATGGTTTGCTGGATTTCGGTCCTCCCTTATCTTTGGTCTTCTGAGGGAATTCACAAGGAAGATTGTTGATAGTATGTTGATTACTTCTCGCCTCTTTCTGCCACTTTTCATATCTCTCTGCCAAAGTAATGATAAACTGCAATCTATCAGCTCCATTTTGTGTTAGAAATGCTCTCATGTCCTGAGACATTTTCTCTCTAAGTTGATCTATTAGAAACATTTCTTGTAGATCTTGACACGTTTCGTCAAATCTAGACATGGCATGCTATTTATTTAGGTAGGATTTCAGTCATTCTCATATTGAGAAAAGCTCTCTCCAGCTTCCTTCCGAGCAGTCCTGAACTGTTTCTTGTAGTTCTCTCCATCTATTTCAAATCTGGAAAATAAGGCTTTCTTCAGGATGTCATAATTGCCCAACTCCTCCATTCGTATCCTAGAAAATACTTCGTATGTGATTCCGCAGAGTCCTTGAGCTAATATAACTGCCCAGTTGGTCTCATCTAATCCGCACATTACACACATCCTCTCGAATCTTGATAAGTTATTTTCGATGATGTTTGCTTGTTCGTTGAAGGGATCTCGTGGAAACGACATGGCATTCACTTGAATTGAAGCTGCTTTACCTGGTGGTTCAGCTAAAGATCCACTTTGATCTTTTGAGTGGTTATGTTGGTTCATGATTTCCATTTGTCATAACTCTTGTTTCATGGTACAGCCTCCTCATTTCCAGTTCATGTTGTTGTCTTCTTTCTTCTTGTTCTCTGTTTACCTGTCTATCCTTCTTATTTTCTAAGTTGACTTGTAGTTTCCTTTCCTCTGTTTCCTTCTCAGCTTGTAGCCGTCTTTCCTCTTTTTCCTTCTCAGCTTGTAGCCGTTCGTGTTTCTCGAACTCTTCGCTAACATACCAAGCTAACACCTTACCTATTAGGTCGCATTGCTTGCCTGTCTCTATGAAAAGTTTCCTCAGTCTGGCTGTCTGCCATTCTTACCTTTTTCTTGTCTTCTCTAAAGGTAATTACATTTGTATACTTTAAGCGAAACACAAATATCTAGGTAAAGCGATGTAACTAATTTTACCTATATCTAATTATATGATAACTTCTGACTAGGTGAATGCTACTATTCCAACCTGTTCTATCCCACTTTCTGATTAAAGAAATATCTGGACTTTCCCCCACTTGTCAGATGTGTGGCTGATGGGACAACCCCAAAGAATGAAAGGAAACTTCCTATTTCTCAATGTGATCCTGCCCGTTCTAATTAATTTAGCTGTTACTGGCTCAGTCTAGAGACCATCAATTTAAATAGAGTCTCGGAGAATCAAAGACTGCGTCCAGAAAACCAATGAAAAGTTTTCTCTGAATATCCAAAATATCCTTTTGTTGGTTCCTTGCCACTCCTCTACCAACTAAATAATTATTAATCTTGGGTTGTTAATTAGAACAACTTTATTACGACAAGAGAACTATCCCATCGTTTTAACAGTCTTCCCAAACCGGCTGCATAGAACTGCGTGCTCTGTTTTCTAAACCACATTTTTGCTTCACATTCAACTTCGGCGTCATTCACAAAATGTCTCCCGCCAACGCGGGTTAAGGAGAAGAAGAAGGAGAAGAAGAAGAAGAAGAAGAAGAAGAAGAAGAAGAAGAAGAAGAAGAAGAAGAAGAGGAAGAAGAAGAAGAAGAAGAAGAAGAAGAAGAAGAAGAAGAAGAAGAAGAAGAAGAGGAACAGGAAGAGGACGAGGAAGAAGAAGAAGAAGAAGAAGAAGAAGAAGAAGAAGAAGAAGAAGAAGAAGAAGAAGAAGAAGAAGAAGAAGAAGAAGAAGAAGAAGAAGAAGAAGAAGAAGAAGAAGAAGAAGAAGAAGAAGAACAGGACGAGGAAGAAGAAGAAGAAGAAGAAGAAGAAGAAGAAGAAGAAGAAGAAGAAGAAGAAGAAGAAGAAGAAGAAGAAGAAGAAGAAGAAGAAGAAGAAGAAGAAGAAATTGAATTGGATTAAAGTGAGGAAGAGTTGCGCAATTTGTCGACCTCACTCTCTCGCCTGTGTCCATCCGAGTCCAGTGGCAAGACAAGTCAAGACGACTGGAGACGAATACAGGTGCAGTGGATGACCAGGGCGCTCTATGTGCCTTGCCGTGCTCATTACGTTCCACAACGCTTTGCAGGTAAATACCGTCTTGCCCGTTGAATCAAGAATGATTTCTTCCGCGCAGTCTGCTGGATCCTATCTTCACATGCTGTGTAGGCATACCCTAGTTCACTGCTTGGTATGACACCAAAACGGCTACCCGCGTCTGGTTTAGCCAGCCTCTCACAGCTGTTGCCCGGGGGTGGCCGCTGTCGCATGCTGACAGCTACTAGGAGCTGGGTGGCAGGCTTGGACCAGTGGGGAATGGGTCCTGAAAAGGGCACACACACACACACACACACTCACACACACACACACACACACACACACACACATATATATATATATATATATATATATATATATATATATATATATATATATATATATATATATATATATAATCAGAGTCAAATAAATAGCAACATTATTCAAAATAATCGTTGATAACATTAATGTTAGAAATCATATATCTCAAAGAACGGTGGGTTTTTTTTTTTAAATAAAGAGATGACAACAAATGCATCAACAATAGTCAAAAGGCTTTAGTATTGCACAACCCATGAAAAAGGCAATCAAGAAAGAAATGTTACAACAGATTTCACCTAATGAAGAAATTAAATGAAATTGTCTTTTCATAATGACAGGATGCGATCAGACAGGTGTGCATCTTGGAGAACATTAGGCGAGGAGAGGAGTGGGTCAGAGTGCCAGCGGAGCAGTCAGACTTGTGCAGAGTTATAATCACATTGAGCAAGGAGTAGCCAGCAGAGGCCACGGAAGTGGAAATCCAGCAACTAATTCAGGATAATGCTCGCTCAGGTGATGTGATTATCTACACAGATGGTTCGGTGTTGAGAGGTAGGAGAAGTGCCTGGGGGTTCTTAGCAAAAGCTATTGGTCGGCGTTTGGTGTAGGAGAGCCTGGCATATGATACCACAACATCTAGCTTAAGAATGGAGATGGAGGCATCAGTGCAGCTTTCCGCTGGATGGAGAATACGTTATACACACACATCGTGATGGTAACTGTCTCAGAAAGCATGCTGAGGAAGGTGAGGACAGGCAAGCTTTGTGCAGAGTGGCTTGCTTCACTTTGGATGTCACGGGTGGCAAGCATCACCTGGATCTTTTCTCCGGGGCATGAGGTGTGCTGGGGAATGAACAGGTGAACAGATTAGCTGGCTCGGCAAAGATTGGTGGAGTTTTGATGCATGACAAGGCAGACGTGGTTGCGGCCTTGTGGGAGCACGTGTACACCTCGAAGGAGCAAATGGATCACCATGGTCTGGCAAGAATGAGACAGCAAGGAGTTACGAGGGGGTCTGGCCGGCGCTCGACACTCAGAGGAAAGGCGAGACGGACATATAATCAGATTATTGCTGGTACTATTGGTGTTGGAACTCTTCGCAGGCTGCTGAGGATGGGGACGGAGCGCTTATGGGAATGTTCTGAATGCTGTGATGTCGGTTCCTAAATCAATCAATGAATTATAATGACACACTCACAAAGTGGATTTTATTTAACTAGTTAGCTTCATTAACTGCAATAAAATAGTATCTCAACTACTACAGTTAGAGAATTGCTGTGCTGATCTGGCAGTTTCTGCAGCTTGTCTTGTTCCAGATTTAGTGGTATTCGATATCTTTAATCTGGAGTAAACTAGACAGGCTGAGAGATGGATCTTGCGGCATGGGCAATACATGGTCTGTACTATTCAGCCCTGGCTTTGTGCTATGGAGAAGTATAACTCCATCGCTCATCCACACCATGGCTATAGTTATTATGCCGTTTTTAAGAATAATATAAAAAAAACTATCGCCTGTCAAGTACAGTACAATACAGTTATATAATAGCAGATGCCTACATCACCAGTATGTTTCCAGGGCCGCAAAGGGGAAGTAAAGAATGGTAACTCTGTAGCATGTCATAAAAGATGACTAAACAGATGACTCTCTCACACCATAGAAACAAACTAGCCAACATCAAACCATTCATTAACTGGCCTACAAAGGGTTGAGCATGCATGATTGTGAGCCTATACACCACAAAGAGTCACAAGGGTCAAAAATGAAGAAGAAGAATAGACTCCTATGTCCTTTAACTGTTCCAATCTCAAACAATGCTCCACACTGAGATCAGCTATTGTCTTATGTACCAACCAGTGTTTCATGTGTTACTAACTATTTTATTTTTAGCCTGAGCATACTAAAGAAATCTGGCTAGTCATCTTATCGCTTTCAGTCCAAGAAGATTTTACAGATGAATACAATGGAGTGCTGAGAAAAATTATGAGTACATACCTTTCAAAGAGGTTAAATTCACACTGGAAGTGGCCACTGGAAATGCCAAATCTTTTAGTATACTCTTGACCAAATGTAGCAAATACAATACACATTATTTGATGGTAGGGATTTAAAAATAAGATCAATCACACATTATGCATCACTTGAGGACTGGAGAGAGCAACAAAGTATATGTTTCTTACAAAGTAAACATATAATACTTTTTAAAAGTAATACTTTGTTTCTTTTTATCGCTACGGCTACTGGTCATCTAGACAAACTATTTGTATTTTGTATCATTAATCTTGAATACCAAAATATCAAATTCACTTATATAGTTTAAGTTTTCATACGAATGTAACGTACAAATCCTTTCAGACTATAGACACAAGATGGAGAATAAACTACCATCAAGTGTCAAGATAGAACAACCTGAAGTCTGTGTAGGTCAAGGTAAGATTAAATGCAATATAACGTAACAGTTAGTTGAATATTCTTTACAGGATGTCGCAATCAACCCCAGCATTTACTTGCTGTTTTTGATTTACTGAGTAATTCTACATTTAGGATTTTGCCATTGCTTTCTGAATTGTTAAAGCCTTATACCATTAAAACCAACGCAATAGCAGAATATAAATCTACTCAGACACTGGGAAAAATAAGGTCATGGGTGTGACTGAGTGAGTATCCACCGGGATAAGTGTACAACTCTGCAATTAAGCAGAGCTGGGCACTATCTTGTCGTGACAATCAGAAATTGCTGTCAAAGGCAGAGGTAAATGACCATTGTGTGAATATGGAAGACAAGGGAAAACCACCACATTATCTTGCCAAGACAGTTTAAAATAGGAAGATGGAATGTCAGGAAATAGTTGAGATAGAAAAGTTACATAATGTTATAAAAGAAATTAAAAATATGCAGATTAATATACTATTCATGAGTGAGATGAGGTGGAGGAGATCTGGTAAATTAATAACAGACAAATAGGCAATAATTTTTTCAGAAGGTAATACATACAGAAAAGGAGTAGGACTAATGTTTGATGAGGAAACATGTAAATCAAGTAATGGTTACTTGATTGAATAAGATAGGAGTTATTATTCTCAAATTCAAAGCTAGCTTGGAGCATTTTGAAATAGGATTTTGTGAATTAGTTTGGCCTTATTATAAAGTAGGCGTTTGTGGAGTGGAGTCTGTAAGCTTATCACCATTGATTAAACACACCTTTTGTTATTGATTTGGAGCAATAATCAATATGTGTTTGTACGTGGGAAGTATAGAATATCTTTCTTGTGTTTTCGTCAAGGAAATTTTTAATTTTGACAAGTTGGTATACTTTTTTGGCTATTTGTTTAACTAGAGCATGAGTATGGGAATTAAAGGATAGATTTTGATCTATGAAAAGACCCAGTGCCTTGTGCTCGGTTACACTTTCTATAGGCATGCTACTAATGTGCAGCTGGAGAGTTCTCTTCGAGTTTAGAGTGTGAAGTCTTTGCCTGGTTCCTTTTAACATAGATTATGTTTTAGAAATGTTAATTCGCATGCGGTTTGCATGACTCCAGTTAGCTACACTATTTATTTCTTGTTGCAAGGGTAATTCTAGCACATTACGATCAATAGCGTTTGTATATACTGTGCAGTCGTCTGCAAATAGATCACAGGACGACGATAGACATAAGGGAAGATCATTTATTTAATGGCAAATAACAGCGGGCCAAGTATAGACCCCTGAGGTACTCCAATATTAATGGTAATGGCTTGAGATAGAGATTTATTGTGTGATACTACTTGTTTTCTGTCTAATAAAAATTAGTTTATTAATGTCACTATATTAAAGCTTACTTTCATTGTTTCTAGATTTTTTATTAGAATAGTATGATCTATCATATCGAATGCTTTTCTAAAGTCTATAAACACCGTTCCACATAGAGTATTGTTGTTAATAGTTTGATGCCAGTTTTCTATCATGTTTGTTAGGGCCTTATGACAAGAATATTGTCAGCGTCGACGCCTGGCAATTACGGCTAGGTACGCCTGTGAGCGACGCTAACTGCGCAGTGACGAGAACGGTCAGCCGTGGCTCGTGTGCTACACGGAGTCCACGCAGGGAGACAACCCGGCCACCGAAGACTCACTGCGAGTAGAAGCCAGATGGCATCGGACAGTGGTATTGGACAGACGTAGATTGAATATGTGCTTGTATCGCCTGTATGAGTGACAGCTGTGAGAGAGAGATTGCCTACTCGAGTATAGAAGACTGTGCACCTGTATTGTAAGTGTTTATTAATGCATTACATGTATGTATTGATTGTATAATGGCAGCACCATTGTGCTTGTAGTGCTTGTGGTAAGATAGAAGTGTGAATAAAGAGTTTATCATTGTATTCGCCGAGTGTCACGTATGATCTTTTGTGACAGTGTTTGTATCACATCTGTTAGTTAGTTACGAGCCAGTGTTTGCAAATGCAAGATCCTGACAGGTGTGAACGTGGGGGCTCGTCTGTGTTTGAACCAATTAAAAAGATAGGTGTAAACGTGGTGACAGCATCTGTGTTAGAATAATATCAAAGATAGAGATGGAAGCAAGGTGTGAACGTTGTTGAACGATTTAGAAAGCTGTAAACACATGTATATCATCCATTTTGTGCGAACCACACATAAAATAAGTGAACATGAAGTGCGTATCATCGGATTGTTGAACGATTGTGTCAGGTGTGCTAAGAAGGTGACATTGAAAGTGACATTGAAAGTGAGTTGAACAGACGACAGAACGACTAACAAAAATACTTGACAGAATACAAACCTACAAAACTTAGTTGACAAAGCATACACGACACATACAGACATATCCTATTTTTTTCTTCTCCAAAAAGCACAGGTTTTTGTGTCATCCAAAATTTAGACGATTAAAGATCATTTTTTGGCTGTAGAGGTCAAGCAGCTACCCTCTGGTACAGTGTTCCAACATAGTCCAGAGCTCCAAAGTCACTTAAGTATGTTTTCTCCTTATATACTTTTGTGTGAGTCCAGGCATAAGCTGTATTTTTGATAAATATTGTACACATATATTGTATCTACTAACACCAGATCATTATTTTTCTGTACATTTATTCATTCATTGTGTCTAAAATAATTCATCATGTCGACACTAGAACCTGGTTTGAAATTAAAGTTATCTGGTGTTGAATTGGCCAAATGGAGTGAGGCAAAATACACAGAGTACATCCAACGTGTAGATAGGGTAGCTGACAGGGAGGCTAAAACGAAACAAGCAGAATTAGAGGCTAGGACAGCAGAATCAGATGCTGAGATAAGGAAAGCTGAGATCTCTGCCCAAATCAAAAGAGAAGAGCTTGAAATCAATGCACAAACGAAAAAGGAAGAACTCGAAATGCAATTGAAGATTAAACAGTTAGAGGCCGAAACATCAGCCACTAAAGAATCTAAGAAATTTGAAAGACAGGAAAAAGAGAATCAGTACAAAAAGTACCAAGGGATCGTGAAAAATTTCACTACGGGCGACTGCATTGCAGCTTTCACCCAGAATTTCTAGACGATAATGGAGCATTATCAGATCCCAGTGACAGAGTGGAATATTATTTACATGAGAAGTCTTTCAGGGGAACCTCTCAAAGTTATAGAGACCATCCCCAAAGACCTTAGAAAAGATTATCATTACATTAAGACCAAGATTATGGCACACTTCTTGTTAGATGAAGCAGGCTACAGAGAACAGTTTAGTAAATTAGCTCCAAAACCTACACAAACTTTCTCTGACTACGTTTCAGTAGTGCAAGATGTGTTTAGCAAATATTTGTCATCTGCCAATGTAAATGATAACTTTGAGAAATTGAAAGATTTGATTCTTAGAGATAAGATCATCTCATCTATTCCACCACCTTTTTCCAAATTTCTTCAAGAATGTGAGTGTGAGAGTGTGCAACAAATAGAGAAACGAGGTTCGGCTTATTTCACGGCCAACAAACGTTGTTTCAGTAGTGTATTAACTGACACAGAGTTTGTAGCAACCGCTACCTATGATAGAGTGAAATCAGGTGCCTACAACAAACAGAAACCCTATAGGCAAGCTGCAACCAAAAACTATCAGTGCAGATACTGCAATCTTTACCATAACGAAAGTGGTATGTTCGATGAACACCCTGGTTACCTCACATACTTGCAAAACTATATAGATAAGCAAGATAAGGAGAGAAAGAGCTACAAACGACTAACCAAATGCTTCCTTTGTAAGGCTTTTGGCTACTGGCGCCATGCCTGTAAAGGTAAACAAATGACCAGAAAGGCTAATGCAGCCATGTTCGATAGCTCTTCCTCAGATGAGGAACAAGTAGTAAACAATCCAGCTAATGCAGCAGAGGCCATTGATTTTTTCCATCTGGAAAAGTGCACCACCTGCAATCAATTTCATGTAGATGGTTTATTAACATGTGGCCACTCGATTCCTATTGCCAATGAGGAGGCCAATTTGGTGATAAATTCGAAAGGTAAACTTAACATCCACCAAGGGTTTGTAAATGGCAAATCTGCCACAGTTTTACGTGACAGTGGATGTACTCTCATTGGTTTAAAGAGAGACTTTATTTTACCATCAGATTATACAGGCAAACATGTTACATGCAGAACTTTCTCAGGTAACATCGAGAAATACTCACTGGCATGGGTATCTATTGACACCCCATTTCTTAAAGGAAAGGTTAAATGCGCAGCATTATCCAACCCTGCTGTGACATAATTGTGGGCAACCTTCCTGAAGTAAATGATATGCCACATGACTATGTAACATCTTCTGCTGAATGTATTTTTTGACAATGTAATATCATCTTCGAACGAATGTATGTTTGCAAATGTATCAACATCATCAGATCATTGTCTTGTTTCAAATTTACCATCATCCTGTCATATTTCAAATGTATCAAATGCAGTAACTAGATCTGCTGCAAGAGTGCTAGATCAAATCAATCAAACTGAGGCTTTGGAAATGTTAAGCCCAGTCATATTACCTCTCAACACCACGAGGGATAATTTCATAGAAGCTCAGAAATCTGATGTATCATTGCACAAATATTTTAACTTGATAGGCCAAAAGCCAAGTATTACAAAGAATGCAAGTTGGCTTTTTGCTCTCAAACATGGTGTTCTTACACGGTATTACACCAAAGATACTGAGCAAACGGTGTTACCAACAGAATACCGCAGAAAAGCATTGCAACTAGCACACGATATACCCTTTGCAGGGCATATGGCTTATTCAAAGACAAGAGCAAGATTACTTACCCAGTTCTACTGGCCGAAATTCTGCAATGACACCAAATTATATTGCAGAACTTGTGACATCTGCCAAAAGCTGGTGAAAAAGGGTAAACACCCGCAAGCTGAATTACAAGTAACAGATCTAGCATCTAGAATTTTTGAAAAGATATCGGAAGATATCGTTGGTCCTCTGAACCACATTTCATCTAGAGGAAATAAGTACATTGTAACAATCATTGATTTATGTAGTAGGTGGCCTGAGGCGATTCCACTTAGGAATATAACATCTAAGGACATAATGGAAGTTTTCTTCCACATTTTTTCAAGGGTGGGGTTTCCTGATACCATTCTGTCAGATCGGGGAAGTCAGTTTATTGCAGCAGCTACTCAAGCCTTTACTAGAATGTTAGGGGTAAAGCAATGCTTTAATAGCCCATACCACCCTCATTCGACAGGCATTGTAGAGAAGATGAACGGGGATCTCAAGCATATGCTATCTAAGGTTACCGTTGAACATCCTGAAGATTGGGACACTTATCTTCCTGCCATTCTTTTTGCATATCGCGAAATACCTCATTCCAGCACAGGGTTCTCACCATTTGAACTTGTTTATGGTGCTAAACCACGCGGCCCATTAGCTATGTACCAGTCTATGTTAACTCAAAGTATAAATGAAATCAAACCAGTGTCATCATATGAACATGTAACATCATTACGAGATAGAATCATGCAATCTTGTATTTTGGCTAAAGAAGCACTGAAACATTCTGGTGCTATTTACAGACAGTACGCAAACAGAGGAAACAGGACAATAACACTGACACCAGGACAGGACGTACTATTACTATTGCCAAGTGACAGACACTTACTGACAGACTCATGGCAAGGACCATTTAAAATACTGAGACAAATTTCGACAGTTGACTACGAGATTGCAATAAACAACAAACACAAAATATTTCACATTAACATGTTAAAACCTTACTACAACAGAGACGGAGACCAAGACGAGACTGCAGCAAGCATGACGATAGTGGACCATACAGACCCTGACGAAACAGACGAAATACCTGTTCCAGCACTGGACACGACAGACAATCTTCAAAACATCAAAATTAATCCTAACCTATCTCAGACAGAGACTGACAGTTGCAGACAATTGTTACAAAACTACAGTAGTATTTTCTCCAACCACCCAGGACAGACAGACTTAGTACATCATCATATCATTCTGACATCCAACACACCAATAAAGTGCAGACCATACTCCATACCCATACACTACAAAGACAAGCTACATCAGGAAATTTTAGAACTGGAGAAGAACAACATCATTAGAAGATCACAATCACATTTTTGTTCACCGATAGTGATTGTTAAGAAGAAGGACAACATCTTTACGACTGTGTGTTGACTATAGGAAACTCAACAGTATTACACAGCTAGATTTAGAATCAATGACGAACTGTGAAGACATACTGACGGAATTGACTGACGCTAGGTACTTTACGAAACTGGACATGACGAAAGGGTATTGGCAAATACCAATGCATCAAGACAGCATCTGGGGCCTATACGAATGGTGCAAACTCCCATTCAGGCTAGTTAACGCTCCTGCGACATTTGTACGTATGACTAGACTACTGCTGACAGACATTCCAAACATAATTTCTTACATGGACGACATATGTGTTCATACAAAGACTATGACAGACCACTTAACGACATTACAGCAGGCATTTGAACGCATCAGACACCACGGTCTAACAGTAAAACCATCTAAAGTTGACATAGCCTTCCAAGAAATTTCATTTTTGGGTTATAAGATTTCCAATGGCTGTGTCACGACTGACGACAACATTGTTTCAAGGATTTTAAAATTATCCCTTCCAACCACAAAGAAGGAAATACGCAGTGTCTTTGGTTTACTTAATTACTACCGACAATTTATTCCAAATTTTGCTACTTTGACTGATTGTTTCACCAATTTACTAACCAATGATAAACCAAAGAAAATTGTAAACAGCGAATGCCTGAGTCTAGCATTCACAAAAGTTTTGTCTTATTTTTCTAGAAATCCCATTCTTAAATTGCCAAATTTGGACACTATTTTCAGATTAAGAACTGACGCGAGGTCCATAGCGATCGGAGCCGTATTAATGCAGAACCATGATGAAATCCTTCACTCCGTGTACTACGTAAGTCGTAAATTACAAGCAAGAGAGAAAAATTGGTCGACCCCTGAGGTTGAGGCCCTTGCTCTCGTGTATGCAGTAAAGAAATTATCTAGGTTTCTACTGGGACGACACTTCACAGTGGAGACAGACAATAATCCTCTCACAATCATCACTACTGGGACGCTGACAAATCACAGGATAACAAGATGCGCTCTATTACTCCAAAACTTCAGCTTCCAAGTGAGGCATATCTCAGGGTCTCGAAATGCGTTAGCCGACCTTCTTTCCCATTGTCCGTACGACACATCCGAAAGTCTACTAGTGCCTGAGCGCACGCCATAAAGCATCAGTAAATTGTAAGTCTTTATAGTGCTTGGCAACACAGCGAATATTGAATTTATTTCAGAAATGCTGTGCAATAATTGTGACAGGGACAATGTCCCCATGTATATAATATATATTTTATTAATGTAAATGGAATGAGTATGTGTGTGTATGCGAAAGAAAGGGAATATTATTGTAAATACTATTGAACATTACAATGAACAGTACTACGTTGGATTCAAAACCTACCTTACATCAGCTGGTAGCCTATCCGTAGTATCTGTGATCAAGAACACTGTGGAACACTGTTAATATATTCCTAACAGAAGTGTTCGAACTTTTCAACTGTGAGAAAGAAACGACGACATTTATATCCAACAGAACTCTGTAATCCGTATTTCGGAAGAACATTAATCCAACAGCTGTGATTCTGAAGAGTGTAATCCATTCGTCAACAACAGCGAGACGACGTAAGAACATTGTGTTATTGACACCTTAACACTCCAACTGTGTACTTCCAGCTGTGTACTTCCGGAGTTTATAGAATTAATTATGACTAATTTAGAAACTAGCAGACGATGTAAATATCCTCACAAAGAATTGACGACTGAGATAAACTTTGTGAGCCGAAAATTTGCATATTTAAATTGTACGAAAATTTTTTTGATTTTTGTAATCTGAGAATCAGAGATTGATCAACTTGTTCTCAATAGCAACGTCTCGTTAACTATTAATAGGAAGAATCAAACTTTGACGCTTAGAACTTGAATTACAATGTAATTTATTTTCTTTGAAAGAGTGTGAAAATTATCGCCCATAGAATTTTGTATTGTTTTACCTGTTACATTCAAGGGAAACAATTTGAACTATGGTTAATTTGTAAGAGTTATACAAAACCTTCCTCAGGTTGCCAGAAGGGTGACACATCAAGATAACATCAACTATGCATGGAAGGGTTACTAAAGTTGTAGACCTGCATGAGACTAGCTTACCAGATTGGGTTAGAGTCAAATGTTAGAGTCTTCTTATAAGGAAGAGGACTCGCGGCCTGACATGTCGTGTTTATAATTTTTGTTAAACTGTTGAGAAGTAGTTGCATTGCTTGAAAGAAAACATAAATCGCTGATAGCTACTGGACTGGCTGTGTCAATTTACAACTGGCGTAAACATCCAACTAATGGATTATACTTGATGAGTTTGTCTTAACAGCTTCATTGACAAGACTATGTATATAGCATGCAATTATCCATAATTTTTCAAATATAAACTAAAGTGTCACGTCAGATGACGAAAAATTGGTCGATTCTGACAGGTTTAAACATAAACCCATATGTATATAGCCATCAATGAAAGGATACTCCTTTCATTAGAGAGGAGGGCGGGAGAATGTCAGGATCTCCCCAACGTATCTGCCGTGACTTCTTCGTCGTCGCCTGGCAATTATGGCTAGGTACGCCTGTGAGCGACGCTAACTGCGCAGTGACGAGAACGGTCAGCCGTAGCTCGTGTGCTACACGGAGTCCACGCAGGGAGACAACCCGGCCACCGAAGACTCACTGCGAGTAGAAGCCAGACGGCATCGGACAGTGGTACTGGACAGACGTAGATTGAATGTGTGCTCATATCGCCTGTATGAGTGACAGCTGTGAGAGAGAGATTGCCTACTCGAGTATAGAAGACTGTGCACCTGTATTGTAAGTGTGTATTGATGCATTACATGTATGTATTGATTGTATAATGGCAGCACCATTGTGCTTGTAGTGCTTGTGGTAAGATAGAAGTGCGAATAAAGAGTTTATCATTGTATTTGCCGATCATGTATGACAGTGTTTGTATCACATCTGTTAGTTAGTTACGAGCCAGTGTTTGCGAATGCAAGATCCTGACAAATATTTTGGCCGAAATCCTGACTGTCAACTATTAGTTTGTGGCGAACTAAGTGCTCTTGTGTTGTTTTGTGGATGCACTTTTCTAGTGGTTTGGATTGTGAGGATGATATGGAAATTTGTCTATAATTACTCATGAGACGATCGTCTAATGAACCAGCTTTTAAATGAGGATACACATTAGCGATTTTAAAGGCTGTTGGGAAGTGACCTTTGGTGAGACATTGATTATATATAAAAGTTAGTGACTCGCAGATCGCCGTTGCAGTATAGCGAAGGATCCGATTACTGATTCCATTTAGTCCTGATGAGTTATTGTTTTTTAGGTTACTGAGATGAGTAAATACTTCAGTGGTCGTCATTAGCGGTATGTTGGAGGGAATGTCACCATAGCATTTGTTCTCACAGAATGATGATGATAATAAAGATATGTCATGAGGTGCATTTGGTATTGCAGCCTTCAGTTGGTTTATGTCGGACTGAAAGAATCTACTGAATTGATCGCATGTAACCTGATTTGATGGTAGTGGTTGTGATGATTTGTGTTTGTCAAGGTATTAATTGTTTTCCATATATCTTTAGTGTTGGCTTTATCTATTATTAAGTTCTTAAAATAATTTTTATTTTCCTTTTGAATAACATATTGAACTTTGTATCTCAGACTACGGTACACGGTTTGTATATGTAGAACTAGATAATACATATGCTTGATTATCTCTTCCAAGCTCTCAACATCTAGAACGTCAAGAAGATATAATATTAGCCCCTCATCATCAGATCTATCTGCATGTCCATCAAGTAAGATACTGACATATGGGTTTTCCTTTATTTCAATATCAAATCTTCACGAATATATGAGGCAATGTATGAAATAAACTGTTTTTGTTCTCCCCATTTACATACTCATTTGAATCAATCACATTAAGCTTGGTTAACAATGCAACCAAACCTTCAAAATCAGTGTAGGGTCTGTAATTGTTAGCATTACAGTACAATGCGAAGAAATGTACATTCATTTGTTGCAGCATATTAGCATCCATGTTTTGTTTTCCTCATGTCAGAAGTAGCGGTGCCGCCGCCAAGGTAAATGTATTATTCACTGGCGAGCAACCCCACGTTTTCAGAAATTGACTTGGGACAAAATCTATATGGCTGAAATAAAGATTACGTCCCTGAATATTCAAGAGTGCAGCTACCACTGGCTCGTTAAATTAGCTGGTCTAAATATTCTCCAAGGAGTGGGAAAGAGAAGGTTAGATGGGCTAGATTTAAGTCTACAAATTGACTACTAGCCCAGTGCAGGTTTTCCCCCTGATGTTTCCCCTCCCTGGTGTCTAAGTAAACCCCCACCAATGTACACACACAAACACATTTGCACAATTGGAAAATAACAAATAACTATGAGTTTACAACAAACTACACATCCTTTAATTACTATCAATCAGTTAACATATGCTGGTTTACTAGATGATGATGGTGAAACTCAATGTTTATGTACCACAACAATCATGTAAGTGAAATGATGAAGAGAAAAGTTTCTTGTATCCTGTCTGAATCTGTGGTTGGGTTACCAGTGAGATCCGTGAACAGTAGGGTTTTGCTTAGGTCCAGTAAACACCTAAGCTCCACTAGGAACGTCTCGCCGGTTTTCTGATGCCTGCCACTGCTATCTGGTCATCCCTTGGTCTTGGGATCTGTACCTAGGAGATGTTGTTGAGAGCTTGGAAGAGATAATCAAGAATGCGTATCATCTAGTTCTACATCAGTACAATCCTAGGTAATACACACAATCTATCACCCCGATACACACACTCCGAATGACATGTCTGGTCGTGTCTCTCTTCCAGCTTTACTGCGTTCACTCTCCCCTTTCTCCGTCTATATCTCTGTTCTACGGTCTAGTTTGGGAAGGACTTTTCTAGTCTAAAACGCTGGTAGTTATTACAATTTCTGCCATCCCTTATGTCATCCCATCTTGAGGAATGAAATGTCCTGTCACTAATTCGGACACCCAGTTCCCCACAGCCACTCCGTTAAACAGTTGGTTTAGCAGATCACAGGGTCTGTAGTGGTATCCTAAAAGTATCTGATCTTTGGGCTCAAGTGCCGTGATCAGTATCTGTGAAAGGCCTTGGTGAGATGATGCACACTCATGCACCACACACTGGAAGGGTTAAGTACAATATACCCTATACCAATTATGGGTAAAATCCACACCACTACACCTATGCGTCAACCCTAATCACTAGGCAATGTACCAATGTGTGCTGCGCCTAAGAACACAATAGCATACCACTATTCATATTGGTAGGTTTTCATATGACCAATAAATCTCTCACATCAAATAAAGTATACCAAATCAAAATAGACATATAATGATACTCAACATAATAGCGATTCTTGTGATAAAGATCCATAGAAATCCAGCAAACCATCTGTCTTGAATTTCTCTTTTAAGTCATGATCTACTTGTAAGTCAAGCAGCCCCAACTGTATGTCCTCTGCGGCTGTATCAGCTTCTGCACTAAAAAGGGAACTGGGAATATTGAACTGTGGCTCCAAGTTCTTGAAATCTTGGAATCTCCATCCAAATTCTTCAATCAGTGCATCTAATTGGGCTTTGTACTTTTCAGTCATTTCACCAGAAATGGTTTCTTGTTTCAGCAAAGGGAAGTGACAAAATATTTTTTCACTTGCTTGTCTCGAGAACAGTGAGAGTTTTGCCTGAAATGATTTTACATGTACATACAATTCATGTGCAAACACACCATTGCCCTGAAGTTTGACACTCAACTCATTTAACTTTTCCATAATTTCAATGGCAAACATAAAGACTAACTGCCACTCTTTATTGACAATGTTAGTAGTAAAGTCACATTCAATGCCCTTCATCTGTAGGAACATCACTATTTCTTCTCTGAGTTCCCACACTCGCCTCAACACCTTGCCGAGACTCAGCCATCGAACACTGGTGTGGTACAGGACATCGGAATGTTCAGTTTCCAAATCGTCAAGTAATGCCTTGAACTGTCTGCGATTAATTCCTCTTGATTTGAAGGGCAACATTGCAGTTATAGACATATTTAAGGTGAACGAAAGAAGAAGAAGCATTATATTACGAAGGTCAAGGGCTGTTTACAAAAATAGATAATTAGAAAGAAATTTTATTAAAAATGTTAAAACAATCATAACGGTACATGAAGTTCTTTAAAATTCAACAAAATAATGTAAAAACGAAGTTAAACTTTTTATTCCTAAATGCCCTCGTGGGACGCATAAAATCAGTTGGCGGGCCGCATGCGACCCGCGGGCCATAGTTTGCCCACCCCTGGCATAATGCATGAGTTAGTACCAATATTGTATACATACAAAATGAGACATATAAACAAGTCTCATTGAAGTAACCATCCAGGACAGCCGCATTGCTGGTCTGCCCGGTTTCATCACTACTTAGCCACTGCCGTGGTAAGAGGTAAAAGAAATGTAGTTAATTGACTATATTCTGTACAACACCAAGCTGTGGGAAATTCTTAAACAATATGGAGTGAGTACACATATAACCAACATATGTAGAATATTATACAACAACAGTGAATGCATAGTGATAGCAACTGGAGGACACTCAGAACCCTTCACCATAAGATCTGGAGTACGACAATTTTGTGTCCTGTCCCCTCTCTTGTTCATAACATAAATAGACAACATATGTAAAGAAACCAGCCAAGCAGAGACAGCAAGAATACCGCATGACGAGAACACAGAAGAAGAAGCTTCTTCTCTGCAAATCTAACCATTAGAGAACTTCTGTTTGCAGACGACCAAGCACTAATAGCAAAATCAGAAGCTGAATTACAAGACCACATGAAAAGTCTAAACGAAATGTCTAGGGAACATAACATGAAAATTAGCACAAGCAAAACAGAGGTAATGACTATAACTAAAGAAGAACAAACAACAACAATCCACCTAAACGAACATCCCTTGAAACAAGTAAAGAGCTTTAAGTACCTAGGAAGTATAATATCATCAAATGGCAGATCAGAAGACGAGATCGAAAATAGGTGCAATAAGGCAAACCAACTCATTGGACAAATGACACCAATACTAAAGAACAAACATGTATCAATAACTACTAAGAAAGCACTTTACAACACAATCTTCCTACCAACTCTATGCTACCAATGCCAAACCTGGACGATGACAGAAAAAGAGAAAAATCACAACAGAAATGAGATTCCTGAGAAGAATACTCAACGTATCAAGAAGAGATAAGATCTGAAATGAAGAAATCAGGACTAAAGTGGGGGTTAAAGCAGCACTTGATTTTATTAGAAAGCAGCAAGTCAAATGGTTTGGCCATGCATGTAGGTTACCAGTCAACAGCATACCACAACAAGCAATGATGTACAGAGCAGATGGAAACAGAGGAAGAGGCCGACCACGTAAACGTTGGACGGAGGGAATAGCAGAGTCCATGGGAATATTTATATATGAAGCCCATAATTGGGCACTCTCATGATGTTTATACTTCACCTCGACACCGCAAGGTACAAGAGGAACATACTGAGATGAGTTTATGATATTCTGTATAATGAATGCACACAACAAAAAGAGACCAGGCTAGTTCAGATAGAAAAAACACAAGACGGTAAATGTAAAGGCTGGTGAATAGTGACTATGAAATACCATTCAGAGAAGATCCTAGAGAACATGAGGATCAGGCTTATGAAATGTACACATATAAAAAGTCACTTTCTGTTACCTGTTTCATAACTAGGCACACCTACTGAGACTGACAAAGCCCCGTCTACTTATGCCCGGCTGTTAATTACTCCTATCTAACTTTAATAATTTAATCTACATAGCCCACAGTGTCCAGAATCCTACACCCGCCGCTCTTAGCATGAGGTGTTATAAATCTGGGGTGTTTCTGGACTCTGGCGTAAATTCCAATTCACACCTTTTACAGTGCAGACTAAATTATCTCCCAGCATGTCCGTCATGAATTCTTTCTGAACTACTAGCCATCACACCCATAACTGTGTCAGTCTCTATTCAGCCTTACCTTCTTACCTTGTGTGGTTGAGAGGTCTCAGTATGACACTGTTTATCCCGGGGAGTCTTATCAAGCAGTGAGTTCACACCTTGCACCTCTAGTATGTTTCACAAGGCAGTCAGTCGTCATGGTCAGCTGGACATCTGGGTCTTGACACTTCTACCTGCATTAGTTTAATTGCCCGCCCTGGGACAGTTTCACATTCCATTAGGTTGGCATTCCACACTTTGTGTTTGTGAGTAATCTTACGTCACGGCTCAGTGGTCTTGTACAATGCTTGTAATAACCTTGCCCCAGTTTCTTTATCATAGAGAATGTCATTTACTCTTATGTTTATTTCTCTAAGTGGTCCCTCAGATGGGCAGACCAAGAAAGTATTCTTTGATGTTAACGCAGTGTTCTGTGACACCCTCTTACGTTGATAAATTAGCACATTCAGGATTCTTCTGTGTACTCTCAGCCTTCTGACACTTGAAGTACATATATGATTTGTCATGCTTTGTAAGTTTCTAATTTAAATGTTCTCAAACATCCAAACACAACTTTAGAATTTGTGTCTGCAGTGTTGGTGGGAAACTTATTGCTCACTTCGCAATTCTTTCTTCATAGAGCAGCAGTGGTAGAGGTTCCAAGTATGATTGCTGAAATTCTCATTTGCATGACTGGGAGAATTTAGAAACACTATCTTCAATGCAAAATCATCAGTTAACAGCACTGGTGCTACATCAAAGATGATCTGATACAAGAGCAAGAGGATGCCCAAGAAGAAAATGGACTGACGGCATCATAGACTTTGTACAATCACATGGAAAAACACTATTTAAAGCCACTAATTGAGCACTGGAACGTTAACTTAACTATTCCTTCCCACGACGCTTGATGGCCAGCATGGAAAATGATGATGATGATCTTCAATGATAGGTTTTTCATTGCCATCACAGATCACATTCAGAAAGCAATGACAAACTACTAAACATAAACATACCAAAACATGATGGGGTTGACTGGGACTTCCCGTAAAGGATATGCAACTAACTATATCACAATAGTTCATTGTACCATTGTATCATCTTTTTAAATTACAAAACACACTTGGATTTGCTGGCTTCTCACCTTCGTTCTCTTCCCTTTTGCAACATGATACATTTTCAGGCAAAGTTTGTACCCATGATTGGTGAAATCTCAAACAAAATCACTAGAAATAGAAATAATACTTTGTGTCAAGAGGGTACTATGTAGGTCGGGGGGGGGGGGGGGGGGGGGGATTATGACATAGAAGAGACTGTAACACAACAACATGGCTGAGTTTAATGCATTTACCACAACTCCGGTGGCAGCTGGCATATAGTTTATTTCTGAGGATACCCAAATAAACCTCCACAGCCAGCAGAGTCACTCACCCGTACTTATGTTCATGGAATTCTCATACACAGTTCACTGTGGACAGAGTGATTAGTGGCCCTTTATACAATATGTGCTCATGGGATACTTTGACACACTATAGTTTAGTTTAGTCAACAGATCAACATCATGACACACGGGTGTAACCCATAAGTGCTCCGTTCTACTCCTAACTCAAGCCTGAGTCAGGAGAATCTCAGCTCAGTGCATTAACTCCGTAGCACCGGCAAGGGTCCTGAAATACTTTGGGTAGATTTTTAAATCAAAAAATTTTGCCCGGGCAACGCCGTTAGGCTACTCTTTTTTATTTCCAACTACCAAGGGAAGTTTTACGTGCACAACAATACACACGAGTGTCTGATCTCACTACCCAGAGACCAGGGGAAATTTTGTTACTAGAAGTCCAGGTGAAAAAACACGTGAAACGACACCATACCTCGAGACCACTCAGCCCCCCCCCCTCTCCGATACACTATAATATCTCTCTAGTACTGTCCCAAATGCTAGCATACAGTAGTCGTTATATATAAAACTCGACAGGATCGACTTCATTGGACCAGGTTTTACCCCATATGGCTCGGTCTCTTTCCAGAAAGCGTCGCACAAAGCACACACTCCGTAGCTCTAGCGACGACCCACGGGAGTCTCTGAAAAATTTCACTCGTGAACTGAAGGCCCGGGATCGAACCCACAATCTTCGGAGCCAGAGTCAAACAGCTTGACCGCTTCACCACAGAGACTCCCTGTAGTCGTTATATATACTTGAAGGCAGAACTTGTTTGTAGGGTACCATTGCCGACAATCATTAATGTTCTCTTTCATCAAACAATCATTGATCTTATCTCGCATCAAACACCAAACTTTCCATCTCTCAGTTGATCCACAATATATATATATATATATATATATATATATATATATATATATATATATATATATATATATATATATATATATATCACACACGCACGCACGCACGCGCACACACACACACCAACAGTCCTTGAATGATTACGATGTTCATGAAAATACACTTGAAATATAAATACGGTATGTGTAGTTGATGCTTTCCAAGTGATATAAAGTACTTGTAAATATGTCCATTGCATGTCAGCTTGCATCTAATATGTAACCTCTCTAACTTGTATGACTCCTAGACTTGTATCATTTGTCGCTAGGCTGGATGACTTGTCGCTAAACTGCCTCATGCCTGAATTAGGCGTTATTTCTGTCCGATTTGGCACAACAACTCTGGTCATGAACTTTCCATCATACTTATTTTACCTGCACTGTGACAGTTATATAGAACCTGTCTTACTGTATGAGTGAACTAGGCAGGCCGAGAGTGGGATCATGCTGCATGGGCAACACATGATCTCTATATTTTAGCCCAGGCTTTGTGCTATGGAGAGGCAATAACTCCATTCCTGTATGGCAGTGAATCATGGAACATGAATAAACAAATTCAGAACAGCTTAGAAACAACGGAGATGTGGATGCTGAGATGAATGTTGTTAATATGTTCGACCTGAAGTGTAACTTACAATGATTGCCTAGTAAAGGCTAATGCCACTAGAACATTATATACAACCATATGAAAGAGACAAACATCATTCTTTGGTCATGTAGTTAGAAGAGGGAATTGAAAAGACAGTGATGATTGCATGCTGGATGGACTGAGACAGTGGCATGGTGGGATATCATCAGTAGGTTTGATTCTGAGCACCAGGGACCGAGATCTGTGGAGAAAATATGAATGTCTACATCAGCCGGCAAGGCACATGATAATGATGAATGTATGAGTTTAGTCAGTGAGCATCAGCAAGTGAGCAGTGGTTTCATAACCTTGTCCTCAAAAAGTTTAATCTAAACAGCTGGTGTTTCTGCTAACCTAATGGGAAGGTAAACACCTCGTGGAATTGTGAAGTTCAGTTCACTGTAGCAGATATGTTGACCCAAAACAGGAACAATAACACTGAGCTGCATTGAAAAATACAAAATTTGAGTTAGAGTGAGGAAGTTTTATTTTTAGACATTCTGACATATCTCAAGTGGTTTTTTATTCTTCTGACATGCCATGTTAGTTTGTGCTCTTTAATATGTCACCTTAAACTGCACCATAAATGCAAGTTTCAGGCAGGAGACAAGAACTCCTAATTATGACTGTAATGAAAAATCAATATTGCTTTCTGTTATAAGTTGTTTAGTAGAGATAAAAACAAATGTCTGCATATCCTTTACAGGACATTGCTGTCAACATCAGCATCTTTCAGCTGATTGTTGATTTCTTGGCAGGATTACGGTCAGTAGTTTGCCATTGCTTTCTAAGCGGCCAGCTCACAAACCCCGTAAGTTACAGACGCAATTCAAACCACTGCTGATTCTCACCGTCACGTTACTTACGAGAGTATACGAGATTACGGAGAAAAGTCGCTAACCTCTAGGCCAGGAAGCCGGCTAGTAGAGATAACTGCACTTAAAATAGACCTCATAAGTGAAAAATGTCAGTAATACATTAAACATCAATATTGCTTGCTGTTATAAGTTGTTTAGTAGAGATAACTTTCATCTTTTAATTCACATGTAATCAGCCACTTCATTTGTCTTAGATCATTCATCAGCCTAGATCATAATCATCCTAGATCATACATCAGCTTAGATTATACATAAGCACATTAATAATTCTTATCCATCTATCATTCACATGAAATTGTCTATAGCTGAAATGTTTGCCTGTTTCATTACATATACACATCTGTTTAATACCTTGTATATCCATAAGGATATTAATTATTTACTTTGGTGTGTTTCAGAAACACACTCATGGTCTCCAAGTAGTACTTACCTCTCCATACAAGAGCAATCACAAAAGTGGAAATATGACAGCATAGACATGAAGGTTGTGAAACAAGAACTGTTGGATGTTCTGTATGAGGACAGGAGTCATAGCTTCAGTAATATGGTAGACATAGCTGGGGGTAGCATCATTCAAGAAATGACAGAACACAGCAAATCAAAATCAATAATGGTTGAGAACAGTTGTAAGGCATCAGTAACACATGAAAATTGTTGTCAAGTGTCAGAAAATGTGTCTTCTGTGATTGATACAGACAATAAATTATCTCTGGCTATTGAGAATTGTCCGCAGCAATATAAGGAAGCACAAGAAAAACATACACAGAGCTTTGCAAAGTCTCTTGATGACATTTGTGATTATGCCAATTATAGCTCTCAAAGAACTCGCACAGGAGACTTGTCTGATGTTTCTAGTCCAAATGTTTGTGTATACAGATATAAGAGAACACATTCTGAAGGGATGCCAAACAAATGTAATGAATGGGATAGGCTTTTGTTTCAAGGTGACCATCTAGAGTGTCAAAAAAACATGAAACACAAGAGAAAACATACAGGAGAGAAACCTTATAAGTGTGATTATTGTGGCGCTTCTTTTATTGAAGCTGTCAGGCTGAAGGTCCATAAGAGAAAACATACAGGAGAGAAACCATATAAGTGTGATGATTGTGGTGCTTCTTTTACTGAAGCTGGCAGTCTGAAGAAACATAAGAGAACACATACAGGAGAGAAACCTTACAAGTGTGATGATTGTGGCGCTTCTTTTACTGAAGCTGGCAATCTGAAGAGACATAAGAAATTACATTCAGGAGAGAAACCTTACAAGTGTGATTGTGGTGCTTCTTTTTTTGAAGCTGGCCGTCTGAAGGTCCATAAGAGAACACATACAGGAGAGAAACTTTACAAGTGTGATGACTGTGGTGCTTCTTTTACTCAGACATATAGTCTGAAGTACCATATGGGAACACATACAGGAGAGAAACCTTATAAGTGTGATGTTTGTGGTGCTTCTTTTATTCAAGCTAGCAGTCTGAAGAGACATAAAAGAACACATACAGGAGAGAAACCTTAGAGGTGTGATGTTTGAGGTGCTTCTTTTACTCACACTTCATTCAGTAGCATGTCCTTTGCAGAACCTCACTCCCATAGCAACCTTCTGGAAAACCTCTCGATTATAAGCAATATGTCCTGTGCCCGATACACCCATCTAAATATCATCCGCCACATCCTGCACCCATCTTCTCTTTGGCCTTCTTCTTCATTTCTACCCAGGCATATACCCCTCCATGATTGTTCTCTCCAAACTTTCATGACGTTTTATGTGACAAAAATATTTAAATTTTCTTTATTTTATCGTCTTTAATAGTCAGCCTTCTTCAGTATTCAACTCTTGAAGTATGGATGCATTTGTTACTTTCTTTATCCAAGATATTCTTAGAACTTGTTTCTATAACATTTATATTCCGGGACATTTATACGCTGTTTAGCTTGTTTATTAAGTTTCCAGGTTGCACAGGCGTTTGTTGCAATGGGAAAGATGCTCACGCTGGCAGTTTGAAATACCACAAGAGAACACATAGAAGAGAGAAACCTTGCAAGTGTGAGATTGTGGTGCTTCTTTTACTCAGACTTGTAATCTGAAGAAACATAAGACACTGCATCATCATCATGTGCTCTGCCAACTATCATAGGTGTTCATGTATCTCCTCAGATCTCGGTCCCTGTTCAGGATCAACTCTGCTGATAATATTTCTTTGTACATACAGTCCTTCCATACAGTCCATCCATCTTTGAGTCTCCTCATTTCTCTTTTCCCACTGATCTTTCCAGTTGTCACAATGCTTTCCCACACGTCTCTTCTCATCACAATACTAAAGAATGTTATTGTCTCTTTCTGATAGTTGTACATACTGCTCTGCTTTCATTAGCCTCTTCCAGGCAATCCTTGTTAAGTTACTCTGGTAATCCAAGTTTTCGCGACAACCATCTCAGGAACCACATCCAATCAAATTATATTTAGATCCTAAAGTCAGCAACCCTTCGGAACTGCATGCAAAAGTGAGGGAAGATATTCAGTCACTTTTCTATTGTAAATACATCAGTGAGGCAACTGAACAGTTAGTCATTCCACACCCCCCCCCCCCCCCAACTTTATGGCCTTCCCAAATTGCACAAGCCTGTGGTACCATTGAGACCGATTTAATCAATTCTCCATGCCATTATGTTCTTAGGTTTTTTTTTCTCATTCAATCTCTGGTTTGTTCCACTCACGACTCTTGGCACATTTAATACACTGCAGACCAACTGACGAAGGACTGCGTCCCAGCGATTGCAACATTAATTGAACACACCCCACTTTTCATACATCATACTGACCCAGTTGTACCTTACTGTATTCGTAACATTCCCAGTTGCTAAGTTATGATGGCATGTTGAGGCGGCCCTAGTTGATTCTTGTCTGTTGTCAAGGTACCCATCACTTGTTAACAACAGCGCTGCCAAAAGTATTGCACAACAAATCTACTTATGAGTGTCAGCATCTGAAACACTGCCACTATGCACATTCATTTGGGTTCACTCAAATAATAAAATATCACCACGTCCCATAGTATCAAATTGGCAAATAAACTGACTCCTTAACCTGAAAATAGTTGATGGTCATAATTTCTTCACCGTAGAGTGTTTGATGTTTCCAATCTGACCCTGAGCCACTGAGTGAGAGTCAAATCACTTTCACTCTTCAGCTGACCTTTGGTCGCTCGTGTATCACAACTCTCACGAGATACTTATGAGCTGTACTTGCCCAGCCTCAGTAACTTTAGGTAAGGGGAATCTAACTCTTACTGGTGTTTCCCCGGTTTATCTCCCTCGCTTCTGCCCACCTATCCTGGTGCATCCTGCCATTAAGGTATAAAACTTCCGCTCAATTAACTTCTTCTGGATTCCTTCCCTTACACTACTTGCTCTCTAGCTTCTATACTCAAGTGTCTCATGGCAATATGCCCCCCCCCCTTCATTTTCAAAATGTGTTTACACATTTTGACAGTCTTGCGATCTTGTGTCTCTCTTGACATGAGACATTGGATGTCTAGTCTGGTCCTAGTATTATGTTTAGTCTCTGACATACCTGTTTTGTACATTATTGTTATGGTAATATTTTGAGTGGTGATAGCAAATACACCACACACATACACACACATTTCTAATTAGTTTATTGGGCACATAACAACCTGTTCAACCCACGTGAACGTCGTGAGGATTCAGTCTCCTTTTCCCATCTTAGAACTGAAATCCAACTGCTATGAGATCCAATGTCTCTACAGACATCCTCATGCAGTCCCGCATCCTCATGCTTTCGCATGGAATATAAGTGTGTAGTCGTTTAACCATACTCATTACCATCCATATTTCTTTGTACTTGGGTGTCTCTCTTTTCTGAGATGATGACCTTTGACAATCTCTCTTTTGTTTAGTCTTCTGTGTTGGTCACACTCTGACTGTTCATTGCGTAGCAATCTTTATGGGGTTATGCCCCATCTAATGATAGCTCAATGCATATTTTTATCATTCATCTGTGTCTCTTTAGTCTGGTTGTTTGCATATTTTCATATTTCTTTTGTATCTCTTGAATCGTTACCTTACTTGTAACATTATTCTTTATACACTCTGCTCTATCCTTTGACTTGGTTAAATGTTCATAGTCAATCATCAATTTTGGCCAATACATAAGCAAAATAGAAAATATACATATTAACTTCAACCAATACTTCAACATTCAACCACACAATTGATTATTATATTCAACCTCGTTATTCTTTTGTTACGTTTCTTAATTTATATCCTCTTTTGCATTATCTTATGCAACAAGATATGTTTTTTTTTTCTGTGTTTCCTTATTATTCTATTAGTTAATCCAACATTTTGTAGCATTTACAAATGTAGTTCGTTTTTATTTATTTATTTATTTTTTTTTTTTTTGGCAAAATTATATTTTGGATGTGTTACATGCTCATGATGAAAAATGATTTTGATGGTTTACAAGGATATGCGTGCAATGAATATAGATGGTTTACAAGCATCTGTAAGACATGGAAGAATATATTCTTATCCATGATGATCGTGTTAAGTTGTGTCTGTTTATATTTGTATGCATACTTATTTCCCTCGGATTATAGCAATAGGTTCGTACTGTTCCTGCACTGTTCCCACATTCTGGATAATCTCCTATCAGCATTGTGAGTTAATCTCTCATATTTTATTTTCCTATACTGTCTGATGATAATCAGAAAGCATTATACAATATTTCACTCTCATACAAGCTGCACTGGCGATCTATGGTCCCAGATGCCAACGTGTTAGAGTCCCTGTCTAACGATGTGTTCATGATTACCTTTAATCATTTACCATGCGACAACAATATATTTTGTAACATGAAATAGTAAACCTGAAATGGTAATATAGTAATGTTGATTCTATAACCTGAAATAATAATATAGCAATCTAGTATAACAATTGTTTATATGAATATTCCTTGATTATGTTAGATGAATAATGATCTTTTTTTGTCCCCCCCCCCCTTTTTTTTAAATGAAATTCTTTATTTGTTACAATGAAATTCTATTTTGACCATATACTGTCAACTTGATACTCGTAGAGCTCCCTTATACTAATGTTGTTATTTCGGTTAGTATTCCTTGCTTCTCGACTTGTACTACTTGTACTGGTACTGTCACAATATAATGAAAGATCTACTTGTGATTTTAACTTATCTGAAATATTTTCAAACAACATAGGATGTATATATACATATATATGAAACATACCATTTTAATACCAAATATGCATACCTGTGTACCTGTGGTACCCCTGGGAGGATTTTGTTTTCCCAACTTGGCTTTGTATAGTCCATGCTATCTGTTTGTTTTATTTTAAATTTCTTTTTTTTTTTTCATGCATTGCTGTTGAATTTTTTAAATTTTCACAGTTATCTTCTTCATCTGAGGAAGTGCTACCACCACATGGTCGACCTATAGACAATGCATTTGCGATCATTATTTGTCTTTCTTTCTCCATCTCATCACCGCCTGTTCTGTACATGCCTGTCCCTATGTCTGATCCATCGTCTTCTATTTTAATCTGTCTTCAGTCGGGAAGGTGAAAGATACATAGTTACTTTCTGCTATGTTCAGGATCCCCCCCCCCATTTTCTATGTCTTTGTAGTATGCTCTTTCACATCTGGGATGCCCCACTATCAGTTCCATTATAGGTTTTGGTAGTGCCGCTATAGCTTTCTTCATCATTGGTAATACGCGTAATTTATGTCCGTCCATGCCACCTTATATTTCTCTAATGTACCTCCAAATGTTTTCTACATGTCACCTTTTCATCTGTATAATCTTTGTCTTTTGTGAGTGTCCGGTCTACACTAATAATTGACGTTCCGGTGTCTCTAACCATTCTTACTGCTAACCTGTTAACTAAGGTCAGTGGAACATCTAAGTTTCCGTCCGTTCAATAGGCAGAATTAGCTTCTTGTATGTAAGCTTTACTATTATTACCATCATCATATCTGTTATATATGTCAGCAGCATTAGTTTCTTCTTGTTCTTCTTCATCACTGCTTGATATGACGTCCACCATGTTTGCTTCTTTTACATATCTTTTAATTTACACTGGCAAAATGGCCATAACTTTTGCAAAGGTAACATTTTAACTGAGATTTATATAAAAAAAAAGTATACCTGTCAGTTCTTCTTGAACACATATTTTTCAAATATGCCTCACATTTGGGATTTTTGTCACACATCTAATATAACCCATGTGTGTGTTTGCAAAATCTGCATACAATTATTGGACCTATTTTTGATGCTTTTATATAACCTTGATTATTGGTTTTGTTGTGGTATTGTGGATGATGTGGTATCTGTTGGCTATATGGTTGTTGTCTTGTCTGACTATTATCTTTCTGTGTAGAGAATCTGGCAGACACTTCTATTGCCAGATCAGGCTGAGTACATTCAGCAAAGACTTCGCTGTGGGTGTTGTAATAGGCCCTACCTTTGGATTCCATCTCTTTTATAGTATTGCACTTGATTTTGTGAGGAATGTAGATATCACATCAGGCACCACTGAGATCAGCTTGTCTCTCCACACGAGGTCTCTATGCTTGTGAAAGTCTTCCTGAATGTTTGCTGACTCTAGCCATATATCAAATAACAACTGAGTCTCTGAGACAAAGTCAAGAAAGGTCTAGTTAACCTTAGGAGTTAGAGTCCTGTATGCTGTTAGTAAACCAGCCTTGTCTAAACTGAAGTGGCTGAGAACTATGCTACATGTACTCATAATTGGTATGCAAATCTTCTGCAATAGCTTCCACCATCTTCAAAGGTTAGAGTGCGAGATGTTTATGAAAAAGTATAGCCCATTCATCGATGGCAACTTTGTAGTGTTTCATCAACACTTCAAATTTTGTGATCCATGTTAATATTGAATTACCAGCTGTATAGTTTATAACGATTCCTTGGTACCGTTTGATGGGATACAAAGTTTTTACAGCTAGTTTAGCTTGTGCGATTTCAGAATCATTATCGTTCTCTAATTGTTTAACCTTTAGATTCCCCTCAATCTCTTTATCTTTCAAAATTTGCTCATCTGCCAGTTTCTCTCTTCTGAAAGCCAATTTTTGTTCCTTTAATGCTAACTCTCTTTCTGCAGTGTCTTTCTGTAATGCTAACGCTCTTTCTTTGATCTCTTTCTGTAATGCTAACTCTCTCTCTCTTCTCTCTCTCTCTCTCTCTCTCTCTCTCTCTCTCTGTTTTCTCTGTTTCTCTCTTTAAGTAACCTTTCTTTGTCAGCTTGTAATTGTATCGCTGTTTTGCATGAGTACTTGAGTGCTGGTGTGATGGATGTAAGGAAAGATGCATGGATGTTAAATGAGACACGGGCACAAATGGGATAGGAGTCTTCTTGCAAGTCTATTTCATGAGTACATAAGAGTTGCAAGAGTACTCACATAATGAGTATTTGACTGGCAACCCAGGCCAGCCGAGCAGTTCGGTCATGGCCCAAGGCTAAGCATCTTGGGAGGAGACCAGAACCGGAGGGTCCCCTTGAACATGTGGGGGAAACTTGTTTTGAAATATATTACTTCTTGCCTCTAGAAAAGAGGAACAGCAAGAAGAGTTTCGCTATGAGGTGGGAAGGGTACCCCACTAGCAAAATATAAGGACTTTACATTTAATCTGTTAATGAGTTATTAATTGATATTTGATGCATTAATTAATATGATAACAATTATTGTATGTCCGATGAAAAGGGGGGGGGGTCTAGGGACCTCCTTTCTTGGAGATTTAGTTTATATGTAATATATAGAACTATTGAGATTTAGTTTATATGTAATGAATAGAAATAATGAGATTTAGTTTCTATGTAAACAATAGAAATATTACAGCTACGCTGTTAATGAACTCAATACGCCTGTTATAGTTTGTACAACAAATTGAATCCATTATGCCTGTTTATGTTAATCAACGACTAAACTACATTGGAAAGATCGTGATATGCTCGGTCCAGGGAGACTTGCCAAGTTGGGGTACTGTCATAGCTCTGGGAGCACATCAGTTCCATTGCCGTTGTTAACAGCCGCCTAAACGTCGGAAACGCCAGGTAGTACTTGTATGCCCCTACATGGGTGCTGTAACTACGTCTGAAAGAGTGCCAGGTCAACACTAGACCCACACCTATTGGGCGTCGTATTGTTACTTAGACTTCACAGGTACAATAGGTTCAGCTCATAACTGATCCACTGAACAATCGAAGTATTGATCTCAGACTCATGTGTGCTACAGAACTTGATCGTTAGCAGAGTCAACGAACAGTGACATTATTATGCTTCAGTAACCACTGTGTACAAAGCCTTATTATCATGTGGGATTATAATCCGGGGGAGTCAAGTCAATCTTGACTGGTCCAGCTGTTCTTACATCATCTGCTAGAGTTTATAGACACTTTTAAGAACTTTGTTTAACTTGCTGCAGAGACTGTATGTTACCCAACCAGGGGTATGAGATCATAGTCCATGAATAAGGTGTTCATCTTTTGCTATAACTATAGATGCCAAGACTAATGCTCACCTGGGGGACACCTCAGGGTAGGGTGTCTCCCAGCCAGGCTGAAACTGGAGAACAGTCTTAGTGACATTAGCCAGTGACTCATCGTGATATTGCTGAGGTGAAGTTCTTCTAGTCAGCTGTGGTCCGAGTGTTAACTCCATTTATTGCTTATCAAGCTCTTGGGACGGAGTGGTCTCCAATGTTCCAGTCAACGGTACTGGGAGGGAGACCGGTGAGTTATCGGACCAACTGGACAGAAAACACACAGCAAATCTGCCTCTCAGCCTTATGAGGAATCTGGACTCATCTCTGACTCTGTCTGTACTATATTCTCTGTATTGAAAGTAGATTGTATTCTATCCGGGTGTTCAATTTCTTCCTGTGTCTTTAGTGTAGAATAAACTTTGTTAATGTTGACATGTTCTTTTCTACATTTATTGAGTGTGGTCTCGGACGATGCCTCAGAGTTCATTGTCCCTAGGTAGAGGGTAGATAGTAGAGGTCTAGAATCTGGGAGGGGCTTGTAGACTCATAACATTTAAAGGTGGTCAGTAGCAGAAGTCATAGTGTATCTACCTATCCAGCCCCTGGGGTTAGTATACACGTGAGTACAAGGGATATCTCGGGGTTTGTGTTCATTCCCAACAACCGAGGCGATCCTGTCGCACTCAGTTAGGTGAGGGCTCGTCCGGGGATGTTCCAGGGTCTTTTCTGCTGTACTGACCTCTCGTAGGGATACTGCCTAGGACTAGGAAGAGGAATATGTATATACTCACAATGGTTGACTGCTGTTCCATGTGGGCGGAAGCCATACCGTTGGCCAATACCGACTCGAAGTGGGTGGCCGACACACTTATCGAAGCCTTCACGCCATTGGGTTTCCCAAATCAGATCCTAACGGACAATGGGTCCCAGTTTTGTGGGAAATTGATGGAAGAGGCTTTCCGGATATTTCATGCCTGCCACATTCACACCAGCCCATACCACCCTCAATCAAATGGGCTAGTCGAGAGGTTCAATGGGACGATGATGACTATGCTCAGAAAGCTGGCCCAAGATAAGCCTGAGAGATGGGATGAGTATATCCCGGCTGCTCTCTTTGCTTATCGAGAGGTTCCCCATGGATCAACTGGTCTGCCGCCGGCTACCTTGCTGTTTAAGTGGCAGATCAAGGGACAACTGAAAGCCTTGCTGAGATCTTGGACAGAGGATCACACTTCCGAGGAGGTAGTGTCCTCGTCTAAGTATGTCGAAGAGTTAAAACAAAAACTCAAGACCGGGTGGGCTTTGGCCGCGAGTAACTTACGGAAGGCGTGGAAGAGACACGCCGCCTATTACAATAGGCGCATGAAAGAGCTGTCTCTACAGGTTTGAGACAGAGTGTTATTGTTGCTCCCCACCGGGGGTAACAAGCTCGAAGTCGGGTGGCAGGGACCTTTCCCAGTGGAACGGGTGATATCCCGCACCAACTATGGGATTAAGATTTGCGGAAAGTCTAAGATTTTCCACATTAATCTCCCCAAGAAATACGAGGAGAGGTCCGATGAAGAATCCTCCCACCTCATGGCGATGACCGTCCCAATGGAAACAGAGACAGGGCCGGACGCCGGTACGGAATACCCTTTACTCTCTAGGGCAACCCATAGGGACGTTAAGGTAAATCCAGATCTTTCGTAAGGAGATAGAAAGAGAATCGGCCGTCTATTAGAGTCCCATAGTGGTGTACTCATTGACAAGCCAGGTCGGACGGGGCTAGTCGAGTTTGACATTACCCTGACTTGCACGGACCCCATCCGGCAACGGGTCTACCCAGTCGCTTTCTGAAAAGAGGTGGCACTGGAGGCCGAGATCCAGAAGCTTCTGGATGATGATATCATTTCGCCCTCGACATCCCCCTATAATGCGGGGGTTGTCTTATTGCGGAAACCCAGCGGGGAACACCGACTGTGTATCGACTACCGGCTGTTGAACAGCCATACCCAATTCCAATTAGAGACTGCCTAATCCAACCCGGCTGTTCTATCGACTGCATAAGGCAAAATATTTCTCCAAGATTGATTTGAGCGTGGATATTATCAAATCCCAGTGAAGCCCGAAATACGACCACTCTTAGCATTCAGTACCCATAGCGGTCACTATGTGTACAAAGTTATGCCGTTTGGACTGAATAATGCTCCTAGCGTATTCACGCGCGTGATGCGGCTTCTTCTGGATCCCCTTCATGATCCATCAATCTGTAACAGTGTGCCACTGTTATGGATTCGTAAGACAAAAGGTCGGGGTTCCAAAGGCAAAGCAAAGCACTTAATGTGCAAGATGAAAAATGGGCTGTGAACGATTGAGCACGGTCTCCTGATGATGCGTATAGGAGAGTCATAGGGTATGACGACCACTTGGTTACGAGACAAATATTGCTTCCACCGATTTACATCATGTCTTTTGACTTCTCCTGCGATTGACGGCCAGCACTGTTAAAGGGGATCTACTTCATGGATGACATACTCATTGCTTCTGACAGTTTGGAGGATCATGTGGCTTCTCTAGACAGCATCTTTGGGAGGTTAAGAGAAGTGGGGCTCACGGCCCGCCCAACCAAGTGTATGGTGGGGTATCGGACATTAGAATTCCTGGGCCACACAATAGCTCCCGGGCAGACGGGACCGGCTACGAGGTTTATTCCCGCCTGCCACCAGGACATGAGAACAATTATGACGAATTGAAGACGGCTCTGCTGAAACGATTCGAGGTTACGTCACATACCTACCGGAAAATATTTTGAGCAGCGAAACGTGAACCGGGGGAGTTGTTTGCCGCCTACAGTTTGCGCCTAAAATCCTATCTCCATAAGTGGATGGATTTGGCTGGGTTTGCACATGACTATGAGAGTCTGGAAGAGCTCATGGTGGTCGACCAGCTGAAGAAGCAAATGTCAAAACCTCTCAGGACATTCCTGGGAGAACAAGGAGCGGAACGTATTGACCTCGTGACAAAATTAGCAGAACGGTTCGTCGAGGTACATGGGGAGGCAGGGGAAAACCTTTCAACCAACACCAAAAGTCAGGAGAAACATGACAAGAAGAAAGCCAAAAACTCAGGAACCAAAAAGGGGGAACCTTATGTAAAAACTTCAGAGGATAGTTCAGAAAAGACGAAGGAGGGAAGCAAGAGCACCTTGAGCGCTACACCAAAACGACCGTGGTCGGAGAAGTGGTGTTCAATTTGTAAGTCACCCTCTCACAATACGAGGGACTGCAAATCGAAGGCTAAGAGCTCTCACTTCGCAGCATGTCAAGTGACTTCCAAGGAGGTTGTCACGGAAAATGCCAAGGTCAACAAGGAAGCTCGCCACCAGGAGAGCTCACTCAAGGCCGGCACTAGAAAATCTAGGACAGGGAAATGGTGCAACCAATGCAAGTCAAACACGCACAATGCTATTGACTGCAGGGGCAAGTCAGGAGATTCTCAATTCGTCGGGTGCCCCGGGAGACCTAAGGTGGAGCCCACTGAACAGGCCGAGGCCGAGGAAGAGACTCCAGACCAGGAAAAAACCACCTGTAGTGGAATTGGTAGAGGTTAACGATCATCAAGTGGAGTGTTTGTACGACACAGGACTGGACGGGGAGGCCGTGATTTCTGCGGATCTGGTACACCCAGAACAATTCACAGGTGAGACCATGGAGATACAGCCTGCACAGAAGAGTGCTGTGGCCATGAAGTTGCCCATTGCTAACGTGGAGATTCGGTCAAGATATGTCACCGACACAATCAAGGCTGCTGTATTGACCGATCCCATTTTCCCCGTCATACTCGGTTGCCGATATGTCTTTCTGGGAATGCCCAGGGATCCAATCCACATGGGAGCAGTACAGACTCGCTCTCAGACGAAAACAGAAGAGGCAGAAGCAATTGTGACTAACCCAATGCCGGGGGTGCTACGAACTGCCCAGAGTGAGGATGCTACTTTACGTCCTTGCTACAAAAAGCTGCAGAGAAGTGCTGATCCGCCAGGACGTGGGAAGTACTACATGAAGAATAGGATACTCTACAGGAGAGCAGGAAGGTGAGACAACCTATACGGTCAGTTGGTCGTCCCGAAAGCTCACCGGTCCCAGATTCTTCATATGGGGCATACCATCTCCTTTAGTGGACATATGGGTATTGCCGCCACCATGCAGCGGATTTCCTGCCACTACTATTGGCCGGGAATGAAAGGTGATGTGCGTCGGTATGTAAAGTCATGCCTTAGTGCCAGAGGGTGGCACCAAAACACTGGACAGCACCGGTGGTCTTGGGTGAGATGCCCATCATGAACTCTCCTTTCGAGAGGGTAGCCATCGATATCGTGGGTCCACTTCCCAGGACGAGGAAGAGGAACATGTATATTCTCACAATGGTGGATTGCTGTACAATGTGGGGTAAAGCCATACCGTTGACCACGATTGACTCGAAGCGTGTGGTGGACGCACTGATTGAGGCCTTTACCAGATTAGGCTTTCCGGATCAAATTCTGACAGACAATGGGTCCCAGTTTTGTGGAAAACTCATGGAGGAAGTATTTAGGGTGTTCCACTCTAACCACATACATACCAGCCCTTACCATCCTCAAGCCAATGACAAAGTAGAGCGTTTCAACGGCACGTTGATGACAATGCTCAGGAAACTGGGACAGGAAAAACCTGATAGGTGGGATGAATATATCCCAGCAGCACTTTTTGCTTATTGGGATGTACCTCATGGCTCAACAGGACTACCACCCGCTACGTTGCTGTTTGGTCGTCCAATTAAAGGACCATTGGAAGCCATGTTGAGGAGTTGGACTGAAGGGGGGACGTCAGAAAAAGTGATCTCCTCTTACAAATATGTGGAGGAACTGAAAGAAAAACTTCACAAGGAATGGACTCTGGCAAAATCAAAACTTGAAAAAGGCCAGAAAAAGACATGCGGCTTACTACAACCGTAGGTCTAAAGACAGATCTCTAGAGGTGGGAGACAAAGTCTTGTTGCTACTCCCAACGGGAAACAACAAACTGGAGATAGGTTGGCAAGGACCATTTCCCTTGGAAAGGGTGATATCCAGAACCAACTATCAGATCCGGATCCGGGGAAAGTCGAAGATTTTTCATATCAACCTCTTGCGGAAATACGAAGAGACACCCAGAGAAAAAGCAGCTCACCTCATGGCAATGGCAGTTGCAGTGGAGACAGAAGTGGGAACCAACGAGGGCAGGGAATATACCTCGGTACAGCAGGAAACCTATAGGGATGAGCAAGTGAACCCTGATCTGACTTCCCAGGAAAGGGAAAAGATTACCCAGGTTCTCGAGTCTCATCAGGAGATGCTGACTGATAAACCAGGACGAACGAGGTTGGTTGAGTTCGAGATGACTTTGACCACACAGGAGCCTGTTCGCCAAAAGGTTTACCCAGTGCCATTCTCTAAGGAAAAGGCCCTGGAGGAGGAAATACAAAAACTGCTGAAGGATGACGTGATTGCACCATCCACATCCCCATACAATGCGGGGGTAGTTTTGTTACGGAAACCAAGTGGAGAACACCGGTTGTGTATAGACTACCGACTTCTGAACAGTCATACACAATTTCAGGTGGAACCTTTGCCGAATCCAACGCAGTTATTCGCTAGGCTCCATAAGGCTCGGTACTTTTCAAAGGTGGATCTGAGTCGGGGGTACTATCAGATACCAGTCAAACCGGAGATTCGACCACTGTTGGCCTTCAGTACACCCAGTGGACACTACAAATTCAAGGTCATGTCCTTTGGACTCAGCAATGCACCTAGTGTGTTTACGCGCATGATGAGGACTTTAATAGATCCCTTACAGGATCCGTCCATCGTATCCTTCATGTATGATATTCTGATTTCCAGTGACAGCTTGGATGACCATTTGCAATCCTTGGAGAGAGTTTTTAATAGACTCAAGGAAGCAGGGCTTACCGCTCGTCCAACCAAATGCACCATTACTCCAGGACAAATTGTCCCAGGGCAGAAGAACCTAGAAAAAATCAGAAGTGCACCAAGGCCAAAATCGAAGAAGGATGTGAGATCCTTTCTCTCGTTATGTGGGTTTTACCAAAAATTTATCCCACATTATACTGAAATGGGAGCTCCATTGACGGAAACCTTGAAAAAAGGATTCCCGGACCAAATCGTTTGGACACCAGAATGCGAGACTGCCTATAGTCAGTTGAAGAAGGCCTTGATCAGCAAACCTGTGTTACAGCTCCCTGACCTTTCCAAACCATTTGTGTTGAGAACGGATGCGAGTGGGGTTGGGATTGGGGCAGCTTTGTTACAGGAAGGAAAAGACGATGCTTCGGTTTTGAAACCTGTGGCATATGCAAGCAAGAAACTTCTCCAGGCTGAGAGTAATTATTCGACCGTCGAGAAAGAGTGTTTGTCTCTAGTATGGGCCGTGCAAAAATTCCAGCCCTATTTGTATGGAGTTCAGTTTCGGGTCCAGTCGGATCATCAGCTCCTGATGTTCCTGGCTACTTCTCAGAAGCTCAACGCCCGTTTGATGCGGTGGTCGTTGTTACTTCAACCCTACAATTTCACAGTGGAGTACATTCCTGGGAAGGAAAATGTTGGAGCGGACTTCTTGTCAAGACACCCAGCTCCTGAAGAAGAGGAATGAATCATCTGGATTGAACTCACAGTGGAGAAGAGTGAGATGGACTACTTTCTTAAGAGGGGCCTATGTCATGAAATTACTGTGGATTAACCAGATGATGATAATACAGACAGTCTGATTCACGGCATGTTTTCAGGGCCACAATTGTTTTTAATAAATACAGAAAAAAACAAGTCGGGTCCAAGTAGAATTGCCCAACTTGGGAGATGAAACAGTCCCGTCTGTCATTGAGAATTCTCCGACATCAAACGAATTGGCGGCTTGTTACTGAAACCCGTTGTTGGGAGAATGCAGGAATGCACTACCTTGTTTTGGAAGTTGCAACAAGGGGAATAACTCTTGCATTGATTAAACTAAGGGGACATAAGATTTCTAGAAATAGTTAGTGCCCGTGAAGACACCTGCGTGACATCAAAAGAACCTCACTAGAACACTCCCAGCTCTTGACAGATACAAGACTTGTGTACATTAGTGTGGCCAAGGAAATTGACTAGAATTGACGTGTTTTGTTACCGCAGTTATGAAGTTCGGAGAGCTCTACAGTGTTAGATTAATTAAAAATTAAATAACATGTGTCTTTATGGCAAAGTGTAGAGGCCATCCAGGAATGATGCGGCATTGCATAAGGTAGTATTGATAGTATATTTAAGCCTAATTAATATAAGCAGTGGCCTTGGTAAAACTAGCTAGAGTAGTGAAGTGATGATTAGCTCTGCTAGTGTGAATAGTGTAGCAGGGTGATATTTGGAGAGATTGGGAATTGGTTGGGAGGTGGGGAAAGTGTCCAATAGTGGAATCTTTCAGTGGGTTGCCCACGGGGGTTCTGCACTCCGTTATTGATCTTTCCTTGTCTTAACCTGATTCATAATTAAGGGATGAGCCACTCTGATCCTTGACAGAGTTTAGTTCACTGATAACTCTCTGAGCAAGACAGTAGGCCTACAATCAGCTAGTAGGGATTAGTATCAGGCGGCCTTCACCAGATGTGGTCTCCACCAGATGTGGTCTCTTTCTCTGACAGGTTCCCCTACGTCTATGAGGAAGCTCTACACTGGGTTTGATGGAGGTCAACTCTCCTTAAGAAGAACATCCAACTAACATTCACTTTATTTTATATGATGAATAAATACCCAGAAGAAAGTACAATCAGCACTGTTTATGCTAGGCCTAGGGTCCAGAGGGTCCATACGAAACTGGCTCAGTGGAGTAAGACATTATAAACGATTCATTTACAATAGGGATTTACCCAGGTCGGGTGATACTCGTTTCTTCACCACATACCACTGAACATTAGAGTCTAGAGAAAGACATTTGAACATGAAGTTCTCGTGGAATAATTTAGTGCAGTGAAGAAGTACTTTAGAACAGTTTGTATGTGACAATCTATGAACATGGATTAGAACAAATGTGAGACTTGTGACATTGAAACCTAGTTTCACAGTATAGCGATCCGTACCTATTTGAGTTATAGGGCCCTTAGTCATTATAGTGAGTGACAGATCCATAATTGGGGTTATACAATAACAATTCTTGGTGGATCATGCATCTAGTCGACCCAGTGGATCCCGGAGAAAGTCAACGTCTGGAAGAAGAGACGCATCACCGGGTGAGGTGTACACGTACTAAGCTATCATGCTGTGGCGTACCCATGATATGATGATCATCTGACTCAGCTCCGGATCTGCTGCTCTGAATCTACAGACACAATAGAATTCGACATACATTCTACACATTACACACACACACACACTTCTCACACACATACTCTTTGCTTAATAAATTATTTTGTATTTATTTGTTAAAGCTAGAGTTGTGGAGTATGTTGTGTTGGGGAGGAGTGAGAGGGGGCATGATCCAGGGGTGAGTGAGAGTAAGAAAGAGGTGTCTGCAGACCGACGGAGTTTTGTGGACGACGTCTAGTGGTTTCTCTAGGACAATAATATTGGGTTAATAAAAATGTGGGTGTTGATTCCCCTCACTCCAGGGACGACACTAAAGTAAGAAGGGATAACTTACGACAACTGGCCTCTTTCCATGTTTTTCTAATGCTACAATCTTTTAAGATATGCCCGTAGGAATTAGACAAAGCATTTAATACTATTTTTGTAAGAAGCATACTTACTGGCCTTCTCAAATATTAAGTTCTTGAGGTAAGAGTCGTAATTAGGGTTCTTGTCGCACATCTCAAGCAAACCATGTTGTAATCTACAATGTGGACATTGCATGAAGTAACCCTTTTCTAAGTCTGTCTGGTTCTCTCTGTGTGTTACCTCTCATGTGGTATGGACATCTACCTCTGTACTGCTGACCATATTGTGAGAATCTGTTCGGTCTGCTGTTGTATCTTTGTTAGGTTACTCTAGCACTTGCTCCTATAACTAACTCCAGTTGAGCTCCTTCAGTAAACACATCCCTATGGGCATTGTAATATGCCTCCCCTTTGGATTCCATCTCCAGGACTGACGTACACTTGTTCTCCACCAGAAATGTAGACATCATTTCTGGCACTGAAGAAATCAATTTGTCTCTCAGTATAAGATCACCGTTTCTTAAAATCTGAACCCACATCAGCGAATTTAAGCCACTTATCAAAAAGAGAAGTTGTTTCTGAGACATAGTCTAGAAACGTCTGGTTTGCTTTTGGTGCCAAAGTTTGAAATTTAGTTCGTAAACCAGCTTGGTCCAAAGAAAAATGTGACAAGACTCTGTCTCTAATATATGTGTAGTTGGTATGTTGGCATTCAGGGATCACCTCCACGACCTTCAAAGGTTCCAAAGCCAAATGACGGTGAAATAGTATCTCTTCGGTTGGTACTTTGTAATATTTCATTAGCACTTCAAAATTAGTTATCCATGCTGAAATGGAATCACCTTGTGTAAAATTCCCGATCAGACCCTGGTACCGTTTAATGCGGTCTACTGATTTCGCTAGTAATTTTGCTTGAGCTATTTCGGCTTCCTTGTCTTTCTCAAGAGTCTTGACCTTTAAGTTCCCTTCTATCTCTTTGTCCTTCATTACCAACTCTGCTGCTAGTTTTTCTCAAATGCAAGCCTCTCCCTTTCTAAGGCTAGTTCTCTATCTTTTGCGGCCAGTTTTTCTTTTTCTAAAGCTGCTTGTAATTCCCTAGCCTCTTTTTCTCGAGCTACTTCTAGTTCTCTAGCTTCTTTTTCACGAGCTGCTTGTAATACCTTAGCTTCTTTTTCAAGCAATGCTTGAAATTGTCTAGCTTCTTTTTCACGAGCTATTTCCAATTCTTTAGTCTCTTGTCTGCTGCTCTTTATTCTCGTTGCTGTGCCTGGAATTCTTTTATTTCCTGTTTAGCCCATGCTCTAAGTTCATGACTGGACAATCCGGACTTCTCGCCCATATCCATAAAATCTTGTAATGATGACATGGTGCGATAATATTATGTAAACTTAACAGCTGAAACAAAATATGTATGTGTGTGATGCTAAATCGTGTGGAAGGTTGAAAGTAGTCGTGTAAGAAAAGAGTAACAGACTGAATAGAAAGCCAATATGATTAAACATGCTATAAGACGATGTTAGAGACCAACGATGTAGCAAGCCCAACGTTGAAATTAATATTGGCCTTACCTCAATGACGTTGTTCTATTCCAAAGTGTTGGTATTGTATATATGTATAAAAGAAGATTACACTACGGGACACACGAAAACTACTATCAGAAACATATACTAATTTTCATTTGAACAAACATATTTATGTACATAGAAAGTACACAGATGATGCATAGAAACAAGAGATGTAGACTATTACAATACAACATTGGTCCTAAACAACGGTGAGGTCGTCACATTGAAATACTCGTAACAATCTGACCGATGTCAGCACCGAACGTACCTTTGTACCGACAACACAAATTAACAGGTACAAAAGTAGCCCTACCAACCGCCTGCACACTTACGTCGCATACAAACAGGCCATGGAGAGAAGTTCCAAATAAACTGCTTCTAAACCACCGAACAGAATGCAACAAATATCAACAAACAATTTAACTTGCTCGATCTTCCGGTTCGGTGTCCAATGGAGCTCTAATATAAATGTCCGTTGAGACAGAAATCTGTGACATCCTCATAGCGTTGATAATCACTGTCTAAACTATAAGATTTACGTGATATGCGCTCCGTTTAACTATATTGGGAGCTTCCACATGGCCGTCTCCGTTATCATGGTTACTGTTTACATTTTGAATATTTCTGTGTAATGAGACTTTTAATGTCGAAACTTGAACATTTTCAATAGTGGCCATGATAAATAGTTCTATATATGATATATTAGTATTTATATCTGATATATATCCACCTGACACTGTATATTAATAAAGAAACTAACACTTGACACTGACTATTACAAACACAACGTGGTCACGGTCTGGGCTGACATATTAATTGCTAGTTGATATATGCGGCGCTTCCATTCAATAATATCAAACAATAGTGTTGGTAATGGCTTCTCCAGTTATTTTACGGTCCAGCGCTCCTGTTCCAAGTGCCACCCATATCTACCAGAATGTTATTTTGCATTATTCTCAGCTCGCCGTCCAAACAAAACAGTTCAGCAGAATAACAGGAGCAACTTTAATAAATATCAAACGACTTAAGGCAAGCTGACATTTCTTGCAAAGCGATATTTCTTTGCATAGAATAGCTTGTGACATCATTAAACAATAAAAGTCACTGTTCCAATGTTAATGGGAGGGCCGGCAGTATGTGATTAAGCATACGCATAATACGGATCATATATATATATATATATATATATATATATATATATATATATATATATATATATATATATATATATATATACATTGGCACCTTTCCGTCTTGACAGACGATAGTTTGGTACATTGTGCTTCAAAAAGGCTTAATAACTGTCATATGGCAATAACTACGATCCATGGCGGTGGCGGGTGCGGCTGGTAAAGCCGATTCTTGCTGCAAATGATTGCCCACAGTAGGTGCATGTGAAAACATGGCCATTTCCACCATTTTGCACCATCTTACGTCTCTCACGCTCTGTGTGTGCTTTATCTGCAATCATTTTCTCCTTTGTCTTTATTCCATTTCTGATAGTTGCCCTCCATGCAACACGTTCAGCGGCGACGTGCTCCCATTGTGCATTATCAATGCCTGTATCAATCATGTCCCGCTTACACACATCTTTGTATCGTAGTAGAGGCCGACCCTGAGATCTCCTACCCGTCTGTAATTCACCAAAAAAGATGTCCTTTGGTATTCTACCATCATCCATCCTCCTAACGTGTCCTATCCATCTAAGTCTACGAAGACTGAGCATGGAATACACCGTCACACAACCTGATCTTTCCAATACTTCAGTATTTGTGATTTTGTCTTGCCACTTAATACCAAGTATTCTTCGCAGACACCGCATATGAAAGCTGTTTAAATGTTTCTCTTGGCGTGAGTAAGTTGTCCAGGTTTCACTGCCATAAAGAAGAGTACTAAGGACACGGGCTTGGTAGACGAGGACTTTTGTTTTGGCAGTAAGCTTCCTGTTCTCCCAGACTCTTTTTGCTAACATGTTCATAGTTGTTGCTACCTTGCCAATCCTGATGTTGATTTCCTGATCGAGGGATAATTTGCTATTTACCTCTGATCCAAGATATGTAAAATGGTCTACTATCTCCAGTTCGGCGTCGTCAATAAAGATTGATGGTACACCATGTGCACCTTGTGACATAATCTGTGTCTTCTTTTTGTTAATTGTTAAACCAAATTCAGAACAAGCATTGGAGAATGCAGATAGTAGATGTTGTAATTCTTCCTCAGAGTGGGTCGTAATCGCAGCATCATCCGCAAAAAGCAACTCTCTGATTAGTACCCTGCTAATTTTGATCTTGGCCTTCAATCTCTGAGCATTATAGAGGCCACCATCTGAGCGTGAGTGAATGTATATACTGTCATCCTGATCACGAAAGGCATATTTCAGTAGAAGTGAAAAGTATATCCCAAAGAGGGTGGGGGCTAGTACACAACCTTCTACCATTCTAGCATTCTCCAATGCTTGTTCTGAATTTGGTTTAACAATTAACAAAAAGAAGACAGATTATGTCACAAGGTGCACATGGTGTACCATCAATCTTTATTGACGACGCCGAACTGGAGATAGTTGTGTGCATACAGCATGCAGGGCGATGCGCTACCTTCTTGATTTTCCAACCATTGAAGAGAGAATGCAAGTTTGCAGGGCACGCGCCTACCTCAGAATTAACGCAAACACACAGCATCCACTGCATAGTGAAATTAGGAAGGTGAAGGGCAGCAGGTTAAAAAGAGGACGGTCGTGGATGGGTCAAGCCGAAGACATTCTTCAACAGGTGTGTTCACTTGAGGACTTAGAACCTGGCGAGGAGTGGGTGCAAGTGCCAACAGACTTCTGCACATCCTTTTCAGTTTGCATCCAACTAGATAGAAAATGCAGACCAGAAAATCCGGCTGCTGTGGAGGCTGAAGTACAAGCGTTGATTTTCGAGAATTCGCTAGACAGTGACGCGGTCATCTACACAGATGGGTCGGTCGTCCGACATGTGAGAAGCTCATGGGCCTTTACAGCTCGGGCCGGAGGGAGAATTGTGAAGGAGGACTCTGGTGCTTTCACTGAAACCACAAGTAGCCTGACCATGGAAGTCATGGCAGTAAGTAAAGCAATAACATGGCTCGAGACACAGACATTCACTAGGGCTTGTTTCCTTAGCGACTCAATGAACATGATCAAGAGGATAGAGGAGGGGTCGATCCGAAGAGAATGGTTGCTGCCTCTGAAGCGGTCTCGGCTGGCAAAGATTAGTTTCATCTTCGTGCCAGGGCATGCGGGAGTACAAGGAAATGAGCGGGCTGACAAGCTCGCAGGTGAGGCTACTGTGGAGGGCGGACGCGCCATGGACCAGGCTGACATTCAGAATGCTCTACGAGAAGTGAGACTTTTGCAAGAACCAAGTGATGACTGTGAATCTACAACAATGGCCAGACTGCGAGAGCAGCGAATTAAAAGAGGGGTGGCCAAACAAGAACACTACGCAGGAAGCCAAAGAAGATTGATAAACCAACACAGAACTGGCGTCGTTAGACGCTACACGCTGCGGGATTTGCTGAGGAGGGGATCCGAGCACTTATGGACTGAATGGTCCGATGTGCAACGAGGATGATCTGTCGACTAACTAACTAACTAACTAACTAACACAACCTTGCTTAACTCCACTCTTGATTTCAAACTCTTCTGAAGTTGAGACATCAAACTTGATTATACCCTTCATGCCTGTGTGGAACGATTCCACAATGGACAGAAGAGTTGGTGGACAGCCAATCTTCTTTAGTGCTTTGAACAGACCCTCACGACTGACCAAATCGAATGCCTTTGTGAGGTCGATGAAGGCAATAAACAGTGGCTGATTTTGTTCCCGGCATTTTTCTTGCATCTGTCGCAATGAGAATATCATATCAATGGTAGACCGGTTCTGACGGAAGCCGCACTGTGATACGGGGTAGACTTGATCTCCCAGGACTTGAAGTCTGCACAGGACAATTCTGGCAAATACTTTCCCAACAATACACAGAAGTGAGATACGCTCCGATCTCCCTTGTTCTTGTACAGCGTTATGATGTTTGAATCTTTGAAATCCTGTGGGACTTGTCCTTCTCGCCAGCATAGCTCTATTAACTGGTGGATCTGTAGAGCGAGGGTGTCTTGCCCACTCCTGATCACCTCTATTGGAATCCCATCCTTACCTGGAGCCTTGCCAGATGCAAGCTCATTTATAGCACACTTAACTTCTGTTATAGTGGGAAGTGTGTCCAGGTGGTCAAGAGTTGGCAGGGCCTCTATGGCGTTGAGGGCATCATCCGCCAGCTTGGTCTCACTTGAGTAAAGCTCTAAATAGTGCTCGACCCATCTATCCATCTGCTGTTTCTTATCAGTGATTATTTCTCCAGTCAAGGTTGTCAGCGGTGCACTTCTTTTGATCATTGGACCACAGGCTTTCTTTATCCCTTCATACATGCTTCTGATGTTTCCCTTATCACTTGCGATTTGATTGGACTCACATAACTTGATCCAATAGTCATTCGCACACTGCCTGGCAGCCTTTTGTACATCCTTCCTCGCTAGCTTCAGCTCACTCAGAGTGTTACGCGTTGGTCTTTCCTTGTTTCTTAAGAGAGCTATCTTCTTTTTATCAATCAAGGGCTGCAGTATCTGGCTGTTTGCCGCAAACCAGTCCTGCCTCTTATGATCCACAGTGCCGTAAACCCCTACCGCTGTTTTATAAATAGTTTCCTTAAGTTTACTCCATTTATCATTTACTATACAATTTTCTGATGTATCATTGAAAGCGTCCTCAAGTTGCTGTTGAAATTCAAAGCACTTTCCAGGATCGTGAGTGTTAATAATATTAATCCTGGGGCTAGACTTGTGTTTAGCTGTGTAGATTCTCTTTGGTCTCAGTCTAACCCTTGCAACAACCAAAGAATGATCTGTATCACAGTCAGCACTGTGGTAACTTCGAGTTAATGATGTATGGTTCAGATGTTGTCTCCGTGTGATAATGAAGTCCAGCTGATGCCAATGGCCGGATCTTGGATGTTTCCATGTGACCTTATGCATCTCTTTTGTTTTAAAAAAGGAGTTTGTAATACATAGGTCATTTCTAGTGCAATGCTCCAGCAGCCTTTGCCCATTATCATTCATGCGACCGATGTTGTATTTTCCAAGGCACACTGGCCATGAACTCGAGTCCTTGCCCACACGAGCATTGAAATCACCGAGCATATAAATGTAGTCGGATTTTGGAACTGCCTTGATCGCAGAGTCTAGCCGCTCATAGAACGTATCTTTCACATCATCAGAGGAAGTGAGTGTCGGTGCATATGCAGTGAGAATGGTGGCAAATCCACAAGAGGTTGCCAAGTGCAGTGATAATAATCTTTCATTACCTCCAGCTGGGATATCAATCATTCCCAGTAGCGAATTCTTCACTGCAAAGCCCACACCGTGTTGCCTTTTTTCTGCCTGCCCTCTTCCCTTCCAAAAAAAAGTGTAATTGTTTTCCCTGAGTGACCCTTCCTCAGCGAGGCGAGTCTCCTGCAGGCCAGCAATATCAATGTTAAGACGATTGAGTTCAGCATCAATCACAGCCGTTTTTATCACATCGTCAATATTTGTCAAGTCAGTGGAAAATCCTGGACACATGGTTCTCACTTTCCAGGTTTCTATTATTCTTTTTATTAGTACCTGGTGCATTGGTTTTACAGCCTGCGATTCAGATTTTGTCCTAGCCCCAAGCACCCATTGAAGCAGGCAGGCTGTGGCGGATCAGCACCCAATTGGCCGGGGGCTGCCCAGCTTGAGGCGGGCGGTAGCTGATCAGTGACACCTGTAGGTGTCTCCCACCGTCAGAGGCAACGCGTGGCGCCCCATGTCTACGCCAACTGACAAGGACTTATAACCCGTAACAGTTGCATCTCGCTTTGATTCCGAGACCGGTTAAGACCATGGATGGAGTTATTGCCTCTCCATAGCACAAAGCCTGGGCTAAAATAAAGAAACCATGTGTTGCCCATGTAGCATGATCCCTCTCTCGGCCTGCCTAGTTCACTCCAGAGGAAAGTTAACACCTATACATCTGGAACAAGACAAGCTGCAGAAGCTGCCGGATCAGTAAAGCAATGCTCTAACTGTCCGCCTGTCGGAGCTTCGATCCTAGACCAGCTGCCAACCAAGGCTTAGGGCCTGGTCTGCCCTGCCATGACTTATTTTGTCTTTGGGTTGCATTTCCTCGCACCAGGATAAGGCTAGTACCCTCCCAATTGCGCTCTTCCGCCCGAAGCCATTGGCACAATGTGGAGTGTCGGGTTTGGTAAGCGCCGCCCAACATTCGGCGCTGACAGAAAGCAGGTAGTACCGTCTACTGTCATACGGTAGCTCAGTCATATCTGACTAAGACCTGACTCCTATATATATATATATATATATATATATATATATATATATATATATATATATATATATATATATATATATATATAAATTCGCATATCCTTTTACAAGACATCGCTGTCAACAGCAGCATCTTTCAGCTGTGTGTTGATTTCTTGGCAAGATTACGCTCAGTAGTTTGCCATTGCTTTCTGAGCGGCTGGCTCAGTTATCCCGCAAGTCACAAGCGGGGGACGAACCGCTCCCAGTTCTCGCCCGATACGAGACTCTGCGTGATAAACGGGATTACGGTGAAAGTGGTGTAACCCCTCGGCCAGAGAGACCGGCCTGATCATATATAATTAATCGAATGCCACGACAATGCCTAACCGCCTAACGTTATTTAGGTTGCATCCTTGCCGCTTATCACAACAATAACTACTTACAAGAACTCATTTTCGATGACCACTTGCTAACCTTGAACCATTCCTTCGAATTTTGGTTTAAATATTCATGGCCAATCGTCAGTCCTGACTTTAGAGTGTGCCTTGATGATCTATCTTACATAAATGGTGGTTCACTTCTACCATTTCCATCTTCTGGAGAATTTATGATAATAATTCGCCTCTGACAATTTTATGCCGCCTTCTTGTTTGTCAGCCGCAGACCTAACTGGCTTTTGTGATGTAGTACGCTGTGACGTTATCTAGCAACTTGTGTATTACTCCGCGTCTTTATTAACTTTCCTTGTACCGTTTGCCACAATTTTCGTATCTTATTCTAAATCATTGTCCTTTGCCTCCGACGCTACATGGCAATTTGAGACTTTGTTTTTCTGAGTTCACCATAAAGACGTCTGCTAGAATGGGACCTAGATGACTTCCCAAGACTACTTTGCCAATTTGGTGGTACAATGTTTCAAAGAAAAATGAATGTAATATTAGATGTGCACAGCAATAGTAATTTCTTGATTTTGTATGTCGGTAGGCCTAACTTTTGATTCTTTTATTTTATGCGAACACAGACGATGATCACTGTTTCTTCCATGGGAACATCAGTGAAAATAGAGGCAATATCTATTGACACCAGTTGCATTAGTTTAAGATCAATAGTATCCAGTAGTTTGGCCAGTTCTGATTAATCTTTAAACAGTAAGGGGTTGAATGATTGTCACACTGGTTTAGCAGTTTCTGCAAGCCGTTTCACCATCCTGTTTTGGATTTAGGAAGGCCATAAAGTTTGGGGTTTATGAGCCCCGCGAAATGACTAACTGTGCAATCACCTCACTGATGAATTTACTATCTAAAAGTGCCTGAATATCTTTCCTCACTTTTTCATCCAATTCCGTAGGGTGGCTGGCTTTAGTATTTAAATAAAATTTGTTGAATTTGATAACACGTCTACTATTTTGTGGGAAGCATCAAAGATGTAACTCGTGAGATGGTTGTTGTGAATGGCTTGGATTGCCAGAGTAACTTAACAGTGATTGCCTGGAAGAGGCTAATGAAAGTAGAGCATTAAATACAACTATCAGAAAGAGACAATAGCATACATTAGTACAGTGGAGTCTGCATAAGTAGAAGTCACGGGGGCCGAAGGAATTTGTTCTATTTATCAGAAATTCTACTTATCCAGACTGCACTAATTTACACTAATACCATGCAGTAGCATTGAGTAAAATGATTGTACCACTTAGGAAACTCAGTTAGTGAACAAATAAATAGCAATACAATATCAGAAATGTTTAATTATTTTAGAAAACGGAACATTCGTCATGAAAATTTCTAAATTAATTAAAGAAAAAAGTATTTCATTTTTTGAAACGATCCAACCAGCAAGCACTACAATTCCAGTCTGTCTGACCTCAAAATTCTTCCACTTTCGCAATAAGTAAAAGCCCATTTACTTGTACATTTGCCGATCTAATTGCAGTGAACCATTTTAAAAGGGCAGCATCGAAAAACAATTATCTGTAGCGGTCTTTATGTTGTAAAATGCCGAAAAGTGTCCATGTTGGAATACCAATTCTCTAGCTATATTCACTTTCTTCTTCCAGCTATGTTCAGCCTCTTCCAACAGCTCAATCTTTCATTCTAAAGTTAAAATAGTAAGCTTTCGTCCACTAGCCGCCATTGACATGTAGCGAGATATCATATGTGCGAGATTGTTGTTCTCCGAGCTGACTAAAAAGAATTCTTTCGCGAAACAATTTTTTTTTTTTTTTTTTTTTTTTTGGGGGGGGGGGGGGGGGGGTGTGTGTGTGAAATAAACAGCTCGACATAAATATGAACACTTATATAGTTGGTATTCATTTTTATATTCGACTAATCCGAAAATCCGAGTCAACCGAATTTGACTTATCAGGACTTTTTATACAATGATAAAGAAGGATAATAGCCGGGACTAAGCCAGTAACGTCGACTTAAGCAAAATTCTACTTATCCGAGTTCAACTTAAGTGGACTCGACTGTAATGTGATGAGAAGAGAAGCGTTGGAAAACATTGTGATGACAAGAAGGATTATTGGGACAAGAGACATGGGCAAACAGAGAAAGATCATGCTGGATGGACTGTATGGCGACATTGAGAAATATTATCAGCAGAGTTGATCCTGAACAGGGACTGAGATCTGAGGAGATACATGATCACCTATGGTAGTTGGCAGGGCACATAATGATGATGCAATCTCATGTTTCTTCAAATTACACGCATGAGTAAAATAAATTAACTGTTAAATTATCTGTTAAATTTATTCAGACCGCCACCTTCGGTAAAAGAAGCACCACTGAATGTGTTCTCTTATATCTCTTCAGATGACCAGCTTGAGTAAAAGAAACACCACAAACATTACACTTGTAAGGTTTCTCTCCTGAGTGTGTTCTCTTGTGGGTCTTCACATTGCCAGCTTGAGTAAAAGAAGCACCACAATCATTACACTTGAAAGGTTTCTCTCCTGTATGTGTTCTCATGTGGTATTTCAAACTGCCAGCTGCAGTAAAACAAGAACCACAATCATCACACTTGTAAGGTTTTTCTCCTGTATGTGTGGTCTTATGGTCCTTCAGTCTATTAGCTTGCATAAAAGAAGCACCACAATCATCACACTTTTAAGGTTTCTCTCCTGTATGTGTTCCCATGTGGTATTTCAAACTGCCAGCTTGAATAAAAGAAACACCACAATCATCACACTTGTATGGTTTCTCTCCTGTATGTGTTCTCTTATGGCGCTTCAGATAGTCGGCTTTAGTAAAAGAAGCACCACAATCGCCACATTTGTAATGTTTCTCTCCTGTATGTGTTCTCTCATGGTCCTTTCGACTGCTAGCTCGAGTAGAAGAAGCACCACAAATATCACACTTGTAAGGTTTCTCTCCTGTATGTATTATCTGGTGGTATTTCAAACTGACAGCTTTAGTAAAAGAATCACCACATTCATCACACTTGTAAGGTTTCTCTCCTGTACGTATTCTCTTGTGGTATTTCAAACTGACAGCTTCAGTAAAAGAAGCACCGCATACATCACACTTGTAAGGTTTCTCTCCTGTATGTGTTCTCTTATGTCTCTTCAGACTGCAAGCTTCAGTAAAAGAAGCACCACAAACATCACACGTGTAAGGTTTCTCTCCTGTGTGTGTTCTCTTATGTCTCTTCAGACTGCCAACTACAGTAAAAGAAGCACCACAAACATCACATTTGTAAGGTTTCTCTCCTGTGTGTGTTCTCTTGTGGTTCGTCAGATTGCCAGCTTGAGTAAAAGAAGCACCACAAGCATCGCACTTGTAAGGTCTCTCTCCTGTATGTGTGCTCTTATGTATCTTCAGACTGCCAGCTTGAGTAAAAGAAGCACCACAAGCATCACACTTGTAAGGTTTCTCTCCTGTGTGTGTTCTCTTGTGTGTCGTCAGAGGGCCAGCTTCAGTAAATGAAGCACCACAGTCATCACACTTATAAGGTTTCTCTCCTGTGTGTGTTCTCTTGTGGTTCGTCAGATTGCCAGCTTGAGTAAAAGAAGCACCACAAGCATCGCACTTGTAAGGTCTCTCTCCTGTATGTGTGCTCTTATGTATCTTCAGACTGCCAGCTTGAGTAAAAGAAGCACCACAAGCATCACACTTGTAAGGTTTCTCTCCTCTGTGTGTTCTCTTGTGGGTCGTCAGAGGGCCAGCTTCAGTAAATGAAGCACCACAGTCATCACACTTGTAAGGTTTCTCTCCTGTGTGTGTTCTCTTGTGGTTCGTCAGATTGCCAGCCTGAGTAAAAGAAGCACCACAAACATCACACTTGTAAGGTTTCTCTCCTGTGTGTGTTCTCTTGTGGTTCGTCAGACTGCCAGCTTGAGCAAAAGAAGCACCACAAACATCACACTTGTAAGGTTTCTCTCCTGTGTGTGTTCTCTTGTGGGTCGTCAGAGGGCCAGCTTCAGTAAATGAAGCACCACAGTCATCACACTTGTAAGGTTTCTCTCCTGTGTGTGTTCTCTCATGATTCTTAAGACTGCCAGCTTGAGTAAAAGAAGCACCACATACATCACACTTGTGAGGTTTCTCTCCTGTATGTATTCTCTTGTGATTCACGTTCTGTAGGCACTCAAGATGGTCATCTTTAATCAAAAGACCATCCCATTCATTACATTTGTTTGACATCCCTTCACTATGTGTTCTCTCATATCTGTCTACACAAACATTTGGACTAGAAACATCAGACAAGTCTCCTGTGTGAGATCTTTGAGAGCTATAACTGACATAATAAAAAATGTCATCTAGAGACTTTGCAAAGCTCTGTGTATGTTTTTCTTGTGTTTCCTTACTTTGCTGCTGACAATTCTCATTAGCTAGAGATAGTTTATTGTTTGTATCAATCACAGAAGACACATTTTCTGATATTTGACAACAATTTTCATGTTTTACTGATGCTTTACAACTGTTCTCAACCATTATTGATTCTGAGTTGCTGTGTTCTGTCATTTCTTGAATGATGCTACCCCCAGCTATTTCTACTGTATTACTGAATCTGTGACTTCTGTCCTCACACAGAACATCTGATAGTTCTTGTTTCACAACCTTCATGTCTATGCTGTCATATGGCCACTTTTGTGAATACTCTTGTATGGAGAGGTAAGGTCTATTTGGGGACCATGAATGTGTTTCTGAAACACACAAAAGTAAATAATTAATAGCCTCATGAACATACAAGGTATTGAACAGATGTGTATATGTATTCAAGCAATCAAATATTGCAGCTATAGACAATCAATTTCAAGTGAACGAAAGATGGAGAAGAAGAATGATTAATGTCATTCATTCATTCAGTAGCATGTGCCTTGCAGAACCTTGCTCCCATAACAACCTTCAGGAAAACCTCTCGATCATAAGCAAGATGTCCCGCGTCCGACACACCCATCTGGAGAACATCCACCACATCCTGCACGCATCTTCTCTTTGGCCTTCCTCTTCCTCTCTTCCCAGGCAAATACCCCTCTAGTTCTCTCCAAACTTTCGTGACGTTTCAATTGACAAAAATATTTCAATTTTCTCTGTTTTATCGTCTTTAATAACCAACCTTCTTCAATTTTCAGCTCTTGAAGTATTGATGCATTTGTTCTTTTCTTTACTCAGGTAATTCTTAGAACTCGTCTATAACAATTACATTCAAAGACATTTATGCGCTGTTCATCTTGTTTATCTTTATGCGCTGTTCATCTTGTTTAGTAGTAAATAAGGCTTATGTTGCAATGGGAAAGATGCATGCTCGTAAAAATCAAATTTTTGTAGTTCTGTCTGTCCAACTTCATAATTTATTGTTGTTTTAGTCTTTGAAGAGTAATTGATGGTCGTCGTTTAATTTCTTTCATTGTGTCACCGTTGTTGGTAATCAATGACCCAAGATATTCAAAATTTTCCACCACCTCCAATTTTTCCTCATTAACATATATTTCTTTCTCCATAGTAATTTTATCTGTGTGCATTATCTTTGGTGCTATGTTAAAATATAAGTTGTGATTTTCACTGTTCAATTGGGTTGAGGCTATTAGGTTTTCTATACCATTCTCTATTGTGGATAGCAATACTGTATCATTAGCATATCAAATCTCTGGTATGTGACCACCGATATTGAGGGCATCATATAGCTCCCTGTTTATATTATATTACTAATGTGCTTCATGCATAATCTAAGTTGATGTATGATCTAGGATGATGTATGATCTAGGCTGATGTATGATCTTAGAGAGATGAAGTGACTGTTTATGAATAAATTAACAGATGAACATGTACTGCATGTTTAATTTATCACTGACATTTCCCCGTATGAGGTTTATTTTAAGTACAGTTATCTCTACTAAACAACTTTTAACAGCAAGCAATATTGATATTTCATTACAGTAATAATTAGGAGTGCTAGCCTCCTGCCTGAAACCATCATTTATAGTGCAGTTTGAGGTGACATATTAAAGAAATCAAACTAACGTGGCATGTCAGAAAAAAGTAACTTGAGATGGAATGTCAGAATGTCTAAAAATAAAACTTCCTCAGTGTAACTCAAATTTTGTATTTTTCAGTGCAGCTATGTGTTACTGTTCGTCAGTTTTTGGTTCACACATTTGCTGCAGTGCACTGAACTCCACGAGGTGTTCACCTTTCCATTAGGTTAGCAGAAACAGAAATTTAGATTAAACTTTTTGAGGAGAAGGTTATGAAACCACTGCTCACGGCTGATGCTCACAGACTCATATATTCATCATTATCATGTGCCTTGCCGGCTGATGTAGACATTCATATCTCTCCACAGATCTCAGCCCTGGTGCTCATAATCAAATCTGCTGATGATATCCCACCATGCCACTGTCTCAGTCCATCCAGCATGCAATCATCCAGTGTTTTCCAATTCCCCTCTTCAAACTACAAGACCAAAGAATGATGTTTGTCTCCTTATAGTTGTATATACTGTTCTAGTGGCATTAGCCTTTACCAGGCAATCATTGTTAATTGCTCTTGAGGTCCAACGTATTCACAACATTCGTCTCAGCATCCACATCTCTGTTGTTTCTAAGCTGTTCTGATTTTGTTTATTTCTGTTCCACTATTCACTGCCATACAGTAAGACAGATTCTATATAACTGTCACAGTGCAGATAGAGTAACTATGATGGAAAGTTCATGGCCAGAGTTGTCGTGCCAAATAGGACAGAAATAATGCCCCATTCAGGCATGAGGAAACTTAGTGACAAGTCATGTAATTTGCGGAGTCATGCAAGTTAAAGTTAGTTGCATATCCATTTCAGGTGTAGCAGTCATCCCCAGTATTGTTTGGCTGTTCATGACTCCTTGGCAAGTTTATGTTCAGTAGTTTGCCATTGCTTTCTGAACGATCGGCAACCATACCATTTCATAAAAACCAACACAGTTGTGTTTCGAATGCGGTATGCGGGATTACGAACTGCATCCGTAACTCCTTAGCTGCGGAGCCGGTTTCCATACAAGTTAGAGAGGTTATAGAAATAACGAAAAACCCGTATGTCAGTATCTTACTTGATGGAAGTGCAGACAGATTTGATAATGAGGGGCTGATGTTATATATTTATTTTATCAGAGAAACAAACTGAAGGAGACATTTCTTTCTATTGTACCACTGTATGATGCAACATGTGATGGGCACTTTACATCTCTAGAGATGTGTGAATAACTTAAGTGATCTCATGATATCTTTGACTGGATATTTAATGGCTCATTTCAAAATATGTAGCTTTATCTTCATATTTTTCTTAGCCTGCATTTAAAAGAAATAGGCCGACTTCTGAGTAAAAGGGCTGAATCCTGAATCATGTTTTCATTTTTCTACAGTCACCATTTCTACTTTGTCATAAAATGTTTGTAATTTCACTTCAATACTGCTTGTTTTTGGTGCATACAATTGTATAATAATTATATCTCTTGGTTTGACTTTGACAATAATAACTCCAAGTTATCATCTACTTCTGCTGAGTCAGTCGGGTTGCTGAAGGCCAAACTGGTAGATTTAGAACACCAGTATCGCACAACCCCCTCTAAGCAGACATGTCCGCTGACCAACGAACACCTTACTGCCTTAAAAGAGTTAAAGGCCAACACAACCCTCGTAATATTGAAACCTAACAAAGGGAGTGGTGCAGTACTGATGGACATATCAGACAACCAGAGAAAAATGGATGATATATTATCAGATGCATCTAAATTCAGATTAGAGCAAACAGTCAACAAGTCGGAGGACCTGGATGCAAACATGAGGAAAGAAATCCGGTCACTTGTGAATGCGGGACTCATCAGTGAGGCCACTGCAAAAACGCTCACACCGCGTGGCTCCCAAACACCTCAGATGTACGGTCTACCCAAGCTTCACAAGCCCGGCATCCCGACTAAGACCGATCCTTTCCATGGTTAACTCGGCACAACACCGAATGGCGAGATGGCTAGCTGAAATTTTAAAGCCAGTACGACAGTCCTTCGATCCAAGAATACTCAGAGATACATTCGAACTGGTGGAATTATTGGATACTATGGACATAAACAACAAACACATGGCATGCATGGATATTGCCTCTTTATTCACCAACGTTCCATTAGATGAGACCGTGAATATAATAAGCGAACGCATTAGAGACAAACAACTAAAACTAGGCATACCATCAGCTATTCTAGAGAGGCTATTAAAATTATGTACTGCCAACATACAATTCAACTTTCTAAACAAGTCATATCGCCAAATTGAGGGAGAGGCCATGGGGAGCCCACTTGGACCTATTCTAGCGGACATCTTCATGGCACACTTAGAAGAAAAGAGATGCTCAGAAATCAATAACTTGGCCTTTTACCGTCGTTACGTGGACGATATACTAATTATCACCACAGACGAGCTACAAGCAACGTCGTTCCAGGCCACAATGAACGAGACACATATAAACATCTCTTTATCTATGGAACACAAACACAACGAAGCGTTGCCGTTTCTAGATATCCTAATGAGACGTAGAGCAGACGGCACAATTCAAAGATTGGTGTACCGCAAAGAAACATGGACTGGCCAATACTAAAATTTTCAGAGCTTCGCACCTGTCCAGTACAAACGGGGCTTAGTACGGACCCTGTTTGACCGTGCTAGGAAGATATGCACCCAGGACACACTGACAGAGGAATTTGAAACTCTGAAGAATGCCTTAGACCTGAATGGGTACTCCACAGGATTTATAAAGCGCCACTGCCAACAACCCAAAACGAAATCAGAAGTAACTATAGTCCCTAAACTCAAGGTATTCATCCAGCTAACCTTCCGAGGAGATGACGTAATGCAACGTCTGCGGGACCAGCTCACCACAGCAGTCGAGCGAACATTCTGTGCTGCAACTCTAGTCATCAGGTACAGAAACACACCGATCCCTGTCCAAGCAGTAAAAGAACCTGTAGCTTTGTACGCCAAATCAAATTGTATTTACCAATTTACATGTAGATGCGAGGCCATCTACATAGGCAGAACTGAGCGACAGTTACATTGCAGGGTTTCGGAACACATTTCGAATTGGGTGGACAAGATACTACACACAGAAGATGGTAGCCTAGGCAGGCCGACACACTGGAACAATCCGGCTTCATCGGTCGGGAAACATGTGATCGAGAGCGGTCACGTAGTTGAAAGAGACAGTGCCTTCTGTGTGTTGTTCAACACACAAAGTAGTCGATTGTTAAAGTTTGCTGAAGCTATAATAATCAACCTTCGTAAACCGTCCTTGTGCAAGCAGAAAGACATGTTAGTCAGTTTAAAATTACCTTGGTAGACAATCGACATTACTGTGCGAACATGTGTATATTTCAGTTTGAAGGATTTATCTAATTAATTCACGTAAGTTGTGTGATTTCTGCAGTATGTACCTGACGAGATGCAGCGAAATATGCCAGGCAATAAATCGTGCAATCTATTGTTTGTGTCTTCGTTATTCAAATAATAACTCCCATCTGGTTGAACCAAAGAACCATGAACTAATTTAGCTGTTTCCTCATTAGTCATTAGTCCTACTCCTTTTCTGTTTGTATTATCTCTTGAACAAATTATTGTGTTTGTCTGTTATTACTTTTCCAGATCTTCTCTACATCATCTCTTTCATGCCTAGGATATTAATCTTCATATTTTTCATTTCTCTTATTACATTATGTAACTTTCCTATCTCAACTACGTCCTGACATTCCATGTTCCTATTTTAAGAAGATAATGTGGTGGTTTTCCCTTGCCTTCCATATTCACATGGGGGTCTTTGACCTCTGCCTTTGAAAGCAATTTCCGAATGTGAGAACAAGTCAGTGCCCTGTTCTGCTCAATTGCAGAATTGTACACTAATCCCCAAGGATACTCACTCGGTCACACCCATGTCGTAATAAGTGTCGTCCCTGGGGTGATGGGAATCAACACCCACATGTTCAACTGCATGTTCAGAGTGATGGCAGGTGGCTATGTCCCAGAGTTGACCGGTTTTTGCCTTATGCAGAAATGCGTGGCTGCTGGGCTTCTGGTTGACTGCCACTGCCATCAGCGATGAACTGTATTTTCGTGGACTGTGTGGGTGAACATCTAGGAAACATTCAGATAGGAAAATGACAGCAGATTACATCAGAGATGAAGTGGGTGTTTCGTGGGGGACTGGTGTGTTGACATTCTGGTGGCGTCATTATGCACAGTGTATTTGTGTGGGATGTTTGTCGAGACTCCTGTCTTTTCCACTTTTCACATTGGGCAGTGGGGAGCGTTTTGTGTGATATTCACTGGCACAGGAATGGAGCATAATGGGGACGACCCGTTGCTGTGAAGTTGGAACTGCGACTAACTAACTAATTAACTAACTAACTAACTAACACCCACATTCTTTTAACCCCATATCATTATCTTGAGGATGTCCTGGATTTATGTCCACAACACCCCATCAGTCCTTGGATCTCTCTCTCTCTCTCTCTCTCTCTCTCTCTCTCTCTGTCTCTCTATGTGTCTCTGTCTGTCTCTCTCTGTGTCTCTGTCTCTGTGTCTCTCTGTCTGTCTCTGTCTCTGTCTGTCTGTCTCTGTCTCTCTCTCTCACTCTCTCTCTCTCTCTCTCTCTCTCTCTCTCTCTCTCTCTCTCTCTCTCTCTTACCACTGGACCATGCCCCCTCTCTTTCTTTTCCAAAACATACTACACAACTCTAGCTTCTAAAAACATGACAAATTACTTTAATAAAGAAAAGTGTCAGGTATGTCCAAAGTGTATATGTGTAGAATGTCTGTCGTATAATCTAAAGTGTATGCAGAATCAGACCGAACAGCTCAGGAGCAAAGTCTGCTTTCATCACGGTACCGGCCACACAACAGCACCATAGATTAAGTACAGAAGGACCTCACCAAATGATGCGTCTCTCCGGCCAGGTGTCGACTTCCTCCAGTGGCTCTTGGATAGTCCGGATGCCTGGTCACCAATAGTGGATATAGTCCAATACTGACCATGAATCTTACACACACAGTGTAACTAATATGTCACTAAAAGTTCTGTGATCTGATAACCCTTGTACAGTAAAATAAATGTTTACTATCACGTTGAAACAAAAATGTTAAGTGTTAATTTCACACAGGAATTCACCATTTAGAAAACACAATGTTAATTTCTCACAGGAATTCACCATTTGAAAAAACGCAATGTTAATTTTCAATTTCTCTATATAACTACTATTGTTCCTGATACTGGTGGTATTGTAAGTATCTTCACTCTACCATGATGAGAACTACCACTGAGGAATCAATCTTAAATGGTCATCGGTTCCCGCTCAGCAGAGGCCAGGTTCTTGCAGACCCTCTGGGTTATGAGCCCAGTGCAAAAGCCGCTGAGTAAAAACTGCCTTCAATGATCGAGCCATAATCTTCTTCTATGACTTTTCTGCTGGCTTTTTGGAAAAAATAGTGGAACCTGTTGAAGAGAGAACACACCTGGTGAGAGCAACCCGATTCCGACCTTTATTAGGTGAGTGTAGGCCGACGGCCGCACTAAGATATTTTACAGAGAACTAAACTCTGTCATAAGGCAGAGGAGCTCATCACATCGGTCTGAGTCATGGTAAGACAAGGAAAGACTAAAGGAAAAGCGCAGATACCCAGTAGATACCCTACTGGAAGATCCTACCATTTTACATTTCCTTTATTCCCCCCCCCCCCCAACCATCCATCTTCAATCTCCCTAAATATCATCCCACTACATTGTTCTTAACTGAGTTAATTGATATCTCACACTAGCTAGTTTAAGCAACGCGATAGCCGAATGTTGCCGACGCTCCTATCATACGTTCTCACAACGCACATTACCACTCTAGACTCCCAAGAATCATCTAATTTGGGTCTATGTAATTAAATACCATATATTTATTCCTGTTTGAAATCGAGACTACTAAATCTCACAATGGATAAATGTCCGCCGATGTAAATCAACATAAGACACTGTAGTCTCTCTCCATAATCAAACCAGAAACATCACATACGCCCTTGTTGCCTCACAACATTTGGTCGACTCCCGCCAAAGTTGTTTATCCAGACTGTTTTAATACTGTGTCTGAATGACGTCACAAATCTGAATAGACACTAGGCGTCGAGAAGCTATGTTTTTATCTCCTTTTTCGACTCGATGTAAACAACTGGCCGGCTGTCCCGCTTTAATCTGGGGAATTGTTCCCGGTACTCCAAAAAGTCTTGCCGGCCTGTGATCTGGAGAATCTTTTCCCCACAACAAAAGATCTTGCCGACTCCCATCAGGACAGGCTGTCTCCAACATCAAAGGATGGTGGCCGCCTGTAGACGAATGGCGCGACAGTCTTTCATCGATCGAAAACTCCAAGAATTTCCGCGACAACCCATGACCTTATTTTTCCTAGTGTCTGAGTAGATTTATATTCTTCCATTATGTTGATTTTAATGGTGTAAGGCTTCGGCAATTCAGAAACGAATGGCAAACTCCTAAATGTAGAATTATCTAGTAAATCAAAAACAGCCAATAAATGCTTAGGTTGATTGCATAAAGGATATTTAACTGCAATTAAAATCTTACCTTGACCTACACAGTCGTCAGGTTGTTCTATCTTATCTAGTTTATTCTCCATCTTATGTCTACAGTCAGTCTGAAAGTATTTGTAAGTTATATCAGTATGCAAACATAAACTATATAAATAAATTAGATATTTTGGTTTTCAAGATGATTAATGATACAACATGTCTTATGATTACTTCAAGACAAGATTTCTGATATGTTATTTCTCAAGTTCCGTTTAAGAATTTGAGTTTGGGTATCTACCACAGTGTTCAGTGTAATGATATTGGTTTATCATGACAAAAATAACATAACAATGCATGATAGCTTTATAGAAAATCCTTATCACTTGCAAAGCTCAACCGAAACATTAACAAATCTAAAGATCAGGAAGGAAAGAACACCCCAACAAACTAAGGGGACATAAAGCTCTTCTACTGTGAGAAGTACGCAGTGATACAGAGAAAGCCACAAGGAGCATGTATTACCACCTTAGTCAGACGGCCTTACTTTCTAATAATATGAGAGAGATATGGAGGAAGCTGAAAGGATCAGACTGCTCACTCTTAAATTTCCTGTAGGTTGACAGTAGGGTAGTGGGTTCAAACTCTAAATCAGTTAGGTGGATTAATATGTTGACTTATGGGCGTAAATTACAAGTCGGAGTGCGTTTGTCTGATGGCGGAAAACAAAGGTGATAGGGAAAGTAATCCACATGCAAAAAAAAAATAAGTTCAGTGCAATCCACAGCATAGAAACTACTTGTGGTAGTGTATTGACTATGCTCGAGTTCATAGCGATCAGAAAGAAAAAAGTGTTGAGTTGAGTTAAGAACTGACATCACTGCACACAGGACATTCCATACGCGCGCCATCCCCTCGTTCAACAGCCAGCTAAGAGTCACACTACTAATCGTTCCCACCGCTATCTGACTGAAAGTTTTCCTTGTCATCCCTCTCAGGTTTTCGGTTCTTCCAGAACCCCTTGCCAATCCCCCTCAATCTAATTCTGTCCTCATTAGGGTTCTCAATCTGTTCCCCCACCTTCTACACCTGGTTCCACAGGCAATGACCACCTCTCCCTTATCCATGGTTAATCTACCGGAATGAGGTGCATTGCCTGCCAATCTATCATCCTGTTCATACCTCCACAATCCCGCATGGCCAGGGCAAAAAAAAAACCATACAATTCTCACAATCTGTGACCTCTGAAGTAGGCACTGCGACTACTTTCTCCAGTAAGTAGCATCTTGTGAACTGCCTTGTCTGTATTCAATGATGTAGCTAGCAATTATTTTCCTCTCCGTGATTCCCATTCTTTGCCTTGATTTAGTTCCACAAGACGCCTAGTAGAAAAAAACTGTGAGTCTGTGAAGTTTTAGGACAATCACATTATTCAGGCCCTAGAAACACAAAGACAGCCTGGCCACTGTTGGGTGAGGATCTGTGCTTGAATGGGGGATAAAACGTAGATAAGAAAACCATGGTAGTCATTGCCGCAACCACTCTCAGTTTCCTTGATGAAGAATGCCCACAGGACCTCTGGATCCGAGTCTACACAGATGGGTCAGCACAAAATGCTGTTCGAAATGGAGGAGCGGAAGTGTACATAGAACACCCTAAAAATACTAGAAACACGACCAGAGTACCAACAGGAAAGTACTGTCATAACTATGATGCTGAAATTGAGACAATCAAGATAGCAACAGAGAAATTACTAAAAACCAGCCATGGTACACAACCTGTGGTACTATTGACAGATGCAAAATCAGTACTTGAGGTACTCATGTCTAAGAAATTGCCAGTACTAAGAACACTAATTTTTTAACTTAGCAGCCAGCGTAAGGTCACCATACAGTGGATACCATCTCACTGTGGAGTACCTGGAAACGAGAGAGAGCTGATCGATTAACTAAGGAAGGAGCAAAAGAAGAACAGCCTGATGTGAACGTTACATACCACCAAAAGAAGAGAATGATCAAATCAATCAGTAAGCCAACAAAACCTGCTCAAGACAACAACCACATTAAGGACAGAATAAAACAATTCATTATTCTGCGCCTCAGAACAGAACACAATAGATTACGCAACCACATGTATACAAAATTCAAGATTGGTGAATCAGCCATGTGCACATGTGGATTGACATCGCAAACAGCAGATCACATACTCCAAGACTGCTCAAAATACAACATATCTAGGCAAACCTTCTGGCCTAGAGAAACAACAGTGGAAGATAAACTCTATGGACCACTGAGTGAACTTTAAAAAATGGTTAAATTCATACCAGAGACAACATTGCAGAGAAAGGAGGAGGAGGAGGATTTGGAGGAGGAGGAGGAGGGAGGGGGGAGAATTGGCAGTTTCATTTTACAATTGTCCATAATATGGCTCTTCCACTGTTGTCACTGTGAAACCATTTATTGTCTGGCATATTTCACTCCATCTCCTCAGGTGACACTGCAGGGTTATATCATATAAAGTAAATAAATGAATAATACTTAGGCTGAAATACTTAAAATACATAACCACGAGTATTGCTTAAATGTAGAACATTTGTTAACCCCACGGTAATGTAACATTTTAAAACAAAATCTTTTCTGTCTGCACAAAACTGGCTGTTCAGCACCTTACTGCTAAGGCCTCACTATATTTGAGTAATTGTTTATTGTTTGTCGAATACAGAATACAAAATGTTTTATTTTACTTTGTTATCTTTATGACCGTAGTCTGTGAGTTGTTGGAAAATTACTCAGTAGGGTGTTTTATGGCTTGTCGACTGTACAGAGATTTCTGAAGATTTTCCACCCACACTGGTATATGTTTGGTTACTTGTCTTTTTATTTAATCTATGTAATTTGCTCGGTACTTTCACTGGATTTGATAAATCGTTTAAATTCACTAAGGGAATACACAATTTTATTCATATTTGCATATGCCACTGCAATTATTCTTCTGTTATTGCTGTGACATTGCTGTGTATGTATAATGTGTATTGCTGTGAGGAACTGATCACTAGCAAACAGGAATACATTACACCTATTGTCTTTAAAAGTTATTGTTACTTTCTTGTGTAGATGAGGAAATGTTGACACAGACAATGAATCACTGACATATCTTGGTCAAGCATATCCATAGACATCTCTGGTACACTCTAACTCAGGGAACTACAGCAGTGAAGTATGTAGCACACTTGGCTACTGGCCTGGTGGTCATGTGTTTAAAACTCTATCAAGGCAGGGACATTTCCAAAACAGATCTGTGCTCCCAGGTCGAGCGAGCCTGAAACGAGCGCCAGGAAATGTTCATGAAAGTGACAGTGACTGGCATGATTCTGACCACATCCCCCCATCTTGTCTTGTCTTGTCTTGTCTTTCCTCTCGTGCCTAAGTTGGCGCATGGGGCAGAAGTCGTGGCTCTCATATGTTTGAAACATTTGGAGCCAGAAATCTGATTCTGTAACAGTTGGGAGTTTTATGATGGTGGATTGTCAAGCCGCCGATCAACCGTCTTTAGTCAAGTTGACCCAAGTCGGAAACTCTGTATTATAGTAACTCTTTACCGAACAAATGGTAGCCTAGAGTCTCGTGCAGTGACTCTTTGCAAATAAAAGGTAGCCTAGAGTAAATACACTGCAACATATTCGCGTCGCAAGCCGACACCCGAGCGAATAATTCCATTATTCCATGCACCATTATTCAGGCAGCCGAGGCCTGCTTTGAACACTCTATTTTTCGGTATCCTTTCAGTGCCTATCTGTTTATAAAACATGGGGTCAGCACCATATACCCAATACAGCTCCAGACATGGAAAAGGGGCACTTGACTTTTACTTTCTTTTACATTATGATTGGACAACTTCCACAGTTTCACATCAGTGAATTTCAGTGGTAGAGTAAGACACACCGACATGATTAAAGTACATGCACATCTACACATTGACAGGAAAGTGTTTACAGGTACACAGAACATATGTTACAAACAATATTCTTCCACACAAATATATAATGAATACTCATGAATTAATACAAATAAATAACCTTTTCTTCTTCTTCATTGTTCGTTCAATATTTATGGTTTTGGACACAACTGCACTGTGACAGTTTACAGCAGAGCTGCCTTATTTGCAACTGTAGGCTGACATATTCTGCTGGCATTTGTTGATTGGGTTAGCCTTCCCAGTCGTTTTGTAGGATGTTTTACGCTCACAAGTTTTAACATCATCTTTGTCCCTCTATCTACTGGTGACACCAATTGGCCAATAAGAGACAGTCGCATGCATGCTAGTCTACCCCTTAACTGATTCTCTGCCGCAGACTGAAAGGACGGTTCCATAGACCTAATTTGGCACCCGCGAACCGACCTATCGGTTCGGTATATATAGTGCGTTTATTGATCCATTTCTCATTTTTAGTCCACAAATTTTAGTGTCCCATTGAATTACAATTTACAACGAAAGATTTAACTTCCGCCCATGTGCAAGAGCATGCCAGGCTCTATTTCTTGTTTAGGAGAAATTGAGTTTGGTGTGATTCGAAATAATTGTTGTGATTCGAAATTCGAAGTGACAATACCTTCTGGTACTGGACCTCATATATTTTAATAAGATTACCTTTTTAAACAATTTTATATTATAGTTATTGTGATGTAAAGGACTTTGTGAAAGATTCTAAAACTTATACCACATGCAGTAGTCAGTTAATTTAGAAGACGCTCATAATTGCTAATGAAATCTAACAGTGAAAGTTCCTCATATTATGATGGCAAATGCTGACGTAGGCTTGCGCTAATAGGCCACACATGTGCCACTAAATTTACTTTGCCTATCACAAAGTATTTAAGAAGTATTTAAATAATTAAATTTAGAATAATAATAATTATAACTAAATAGAAAATAGTGTTTATTTTGTTTCTCAGTACTCTACTCCTCAGTAATCTGCCTGGTGTGTTCCTGACATTTTCAATTTTATGCTTCAAAATAATATGTTTTAATTATGCTGTATTGGTGTTGTGGTGCAGTTCTTGTGATATTATTGAACAAAAGTGGTGTATATAACAATATTCAGCAAATGTAACTGGATTAGCTGCTGTGGATACAAAATAAAGCCTTGGTAAGTGACATCTTCAAATATTTTTTACATTTTAAATTTCAATTGTTATTACTAAACCTCTCATTATTGTCATAATATTTCTAACCTATCAATTAATTATTAACACAGTCATGTTCCCTGTGCAGTCCTCTTTAATTTGATATGTAATACAATTAGTATAATGCAACAATTAGTAGATGCGGTTGATGTACACAGTGAGCAGCTGGGGTTGGAATTAAATTGTAAAAAGACACAGGTTATGGTCGTCACTAGGAAGAACGTAGTACCACAATGTAACATACAAGTAAATGGGATTATTCTTCAACAAGTGAATCGGTACAAATATCTTGGAACAGTCATAACATCTTATGGGAGATGCCTTGAAGAGATTAGAACAAGAATCGCCATGGCAAAAGTTGCCTTTAGCAAGATGAAAAACATACTGACCAATAAAAAGAAGTCAATTGAAACGAGAAAAAGAGTGTTGAGAGGATACATAGAGCCTGTTCTTTTGTATGGATGTAAAACTTGGACAATGTGCAGTCAAGCTGAAAAACATCTATCGCTGCAGAAATGTGGTTCCTGAGGAAAATGCAAAGAATACCATGGACAGACAGAAAAACCAATGACCAAGTACTACAGGAGAAACATGAAAATCGTAAATTGATTAGAGAAATTAGACGTAGACAGTCAACATTTTTTGGACATGTTATGAGAAGAAATGGATTGGAGAACTTAGTGACAACTGGCAAGATCGAAGGGAACAGACTAAGAGGAAGACCGAGAGGAAAATACCTGGATGGCTTGGCCACATGGTATGAACGAGATAGGAACAGTGAGCTGATCCACGACTCTGGTGATCGAGTGAAATGGCTAGTCATGATCGCCCACGCTTACCGGCATGGCACGTGATTGATTGATTGACGCAATATATCTGCTACTATTTTATCCATTTTAAAAGCATTATTGTGACACATCAGGCATTCATTCACATCAGGCCACCACGTCGTCCTCAAGGGGTGAAAATGCGAAAAAAGCTTAATGTAACCCACCTAAACAGCAAGAAAATGCAGCAGTCGTTTGAAAATATGCTGGAAGACCGCCTCAAGCCCAATGCTGCAGCTAAACAGGATACAGAAACCGAATGGAGAGCCCTAAAGGACATAATTTACAACACTGCTATGTAAATCCTGGGTCCAGCCCCCCGAAAGCATAAAGACTGTTTTGATGAAAATTCCGAAGAATCAACCAATTGCTAGCCGAGAAACATCTTCTTCTCAAGGCACATTTGAATGACCCGAAGTCAACATAAAAAAAGATGCCTTCAAGAACATTCAGAGAGTAGTGCAGCAGAAACTTCGGCACATGCGGGACTCCTGGCTGAGCAGCAAAGCTGATGAAATTCAGGGCTTTGCTGACAGACATGATATGAAAAACTTCTACGACTCACTGAAAGCGGTCTATGGTCCTACATCACCAGGCATAGTTCCCCTCCTCAGTGCAGATGGGGGAACATTGGTCACCGATAAGAAAGAAATCCTTCAACGCTGGGCAGAGCATTTCAGCAACATCTTAAATGCAACTTCCTTCTTCGATGATGAAATCATCAACTGCCTTCCTCAAGTTCCCACCCATGAGACACTTGATGACCTGCCAACCATAGTGGAAGTAAACAAAGCCATCCAGCAACTCTCCAGCGGCAAGGCACCTGGTCCTAACTCCATCCCAGCAGAGATATACAAGGCAGGTGGGCCGGTCCTAACAGAGCAGCTTCACCAAGTCTTTACAAACATATGGGTGAACGAGACCATGCCACAAGATTTCAAGAACGCGTCAATAGTCCACCTTTACAAACGAAAAGGAAACCGCCAATCCCGTGACAACCACCGAGGCATCTCCTTGCTTTCAATTGCAGGGAAGATACTCGCCAGAATTCTTCTCAATCGCCTCACGGCCCATCTCGATCAAGTGTGGCTTCAGAAAAGAACGTGGAACTGTTGACATGATTTTCGCTGCAAGGCAGCTGCAAGAGAAATGTCAGGAACAGAACTGCGAAATGTTCTCCACTTTCATTGACCTTACCAAGGCTTTTGATACAGTCAGCAGAGAAGGACTGTGGAAGATTATGGCAAAATATGGCTGTCCACGAAAGTTTGTCCAAATAGTGCGGCTATTTCATGATGGCATGCAGGCAAGAGTACAGGAAAATGGTGAACTGTCTGAGCCCTTTCCTGTCACCAATGGAGTGAAGCAAGGATGTGTCCTGGCACCAACACTGTTCAGCCTCATGTTTTCAGCTATATTGACGAATGCCTTCGAGAACAACGACATTGGAATAGACATCAACTATCGCATGGATGGAAAGTTATTCAATCTCAGAAGGCTGAAAGCTAAAACCAAAATTGACAGCGACACCGTCAGAGAGCTGTTTGCTGATGATTGCGCTCTATACGCCAACTCAGAAGCGGACATGCAACATAATGTTTCAGCTTTCTCACATGCCTGTGCCAACTTTGGGCTCAATATCAATTTGGAGAAGACTGTAGTTATGTACCAGCCAGCTCCAGGGAATAATCACACTGTGCCGAATATCAAAGTGAATGGACATAGTCTAAGTGTTGTGGACAAATTCACCTATCTTGGCAGCACTGTGTCACAAGCTGCCACAATTGATGATGAAGTTAATGCAAGAATCTCCAAGGCCAGCGCGGCTTTTGGCAGACTGTACAAGAATGTATGGGACAGAAATGGAATAAGCCTGCAAACAAAGCTGAAAGTCTACAAAGCAGTTGTATTATCCACACTGCTATATGCTTGTGAAACCTGGACTGTTTATCAGCGACACGCTAGGAAATTAAACCACTTCCACACAGTCTGCCTTAGGAAGTTACTGAAGATCAAATGGCAAGACAAGATCCCAGACACAGAAGTCCTAGAAAGAGCGTCCATGCCGAGTACCCACACTCTACTAATGAAGAATCAGATTCGTTGGGCTGGTCACTTGACTCGCATGCCAGATCACAGGCTCCCTAAACGAATTTTTTACGGCGAGTTGCGTTGTGGTAAACGCTCCTAAGGCGGCCAGAGGAAACGCTTTAAAGACACTCTGAAAATCTCACTGAATGCTTTTGGAATTAATCATGATAACTGGGAGACTGCAGCCAGAGACCAAAATTCGTGGCGTACATCATTACGCAAGGGTGCAGTCACTTGTGAGGCAACCAGGACTGCAAGAGCTGTGAAGAAAAGACAGAACAGTAAAACCACTGCAGAAAATCCTCCTCCAGAAACGTCAAGCATTCTTTGTCCACATTTTCAAAGAATATTTCGAGCCAAAATAGGCCTTATCAGCCATCTTAGAACTCATGGCTCCATACTTTCAACCCCACTGGATGAAATGAATGGTCATCATCATTCTTGATGGACAAACAACAGTATTGGTAACTCCTAGCAGGAAATGCTTTTTATAATTCCCTGGTCCTCATTCAGTTTTTACATCAACCCACATTATTCCATGAGAGCCAATCTTCGTGTGATATATTGCCTAAGATCATACCAGAATGATTATCTCATTCTACAATCAAGATAGAAGCAGGGAGGAATGAGAAGAAAGAAGAATAAAACTTTTTCCTGCTGCTCAGCCTTTAAGAATCTAGAACGGAAAATTTTGTGCCAGTAGAGCTGTGGCACAATGCGACCACAGTCACAGTTTCTACAAACGAGTGTATAATCACAAATTTAACGCATTTGATGTTCCCCAGCATAGGAAAGGGCCCATTAGGTGTAGGATTCCTACTTCAAAAAAATCCCTGGTTAACACTGTGTCGGGGAAACTCAGACTGACTGGAGCTGTCTAGCCGGTGTGAACTTGCCAACAGTTAGAATGATTGGAAACTTTTAACCGCACTAATGTGTGAAATGATCAATGGCAGAAAGCAGAAAACCCTCACACTACATGCTAAATGCAATATAACAGTAAGGGAGTTAGCTTAGTAATTAGAGAGTTAATGAATGCTGTGCATTCATTAACTAATGGGGAAATCATAGTTAGTGAACGTGTGAGTACAAATGGGTTTAGGTATCCAGGGGTTGCACACACGTCACTGGGGATTCAGCCATGAGAAGATCAACAAACATGCCTGTATGTACATCGACAGCATGAAAATGTAATAAACCTTTTATACAATACAACGCGGAGTTTGTCATCTGTATTGATGTCAACCACTAACGATCCACGGTTAGGCCATGTTCACACTGTGATAGCAAGATCAAAAGGCCGCCAATAGAGATAAAGGAGACAGGAACATGTATATATGCCAAGGGTTGAAAATGCTCAATTAGATTTGTCGTCTGGAAGAATCAGCTCTCAACCAGAGCGCCATGTCTGACCGACCCTATTCAGTGACAATGAGGAGAGGCCTGGGGAGAAAATACTGGCATTTGCAGAGAACACTGTCTCAGCTGACCCAAGGTAGAATCTCATGCTGAATTCTTAAAACCTGTTTTCATGAAGTCATGGCACCAGCATCAATAAAAGTTACATATTTATTGTTGATGTAACATTATATTAGTTACATCATTTCATACTGAATCTAGATGCAATAAGGCAAACCAACTCATTGGACAAATGACACCAATACTAAAGAACAAACACGTATCAATAGCCACTAAGAAAGCACTATACAACACAATTTTCCAACCAACTCTATGCTACTAATGCAAACCTTGACACTGACAGAAGAGAAAAGAAAAATTACAACAACCGAAATGAGATTCCTGAGAAGAATACCCAATGTATCAAGAAGAGAGAAAATCGGAATTGAGTAAATCAGGACTAAAGCTGAGATTATAGCAGCGCTAGATTGTATAAAAACACAGCATGTTAAATGGTTTCGCCATATCACTAGATAATGAACTAACATTATACCTCAACAAGCAATGATGTACAGACCAGATGGAAGCAGAGGAAGAGGCCGGCCACGTAAACGATGGATAGAGGGAATTACAGAGACCATGGGAACCTTGATATATGAAGCCCATACACGGGCACTCTCCTGCTCTTTAAGCTTAACCTCGACACCGCAAGGTACAAGAGGAACCTGATGAGATGAGATGATCACTATATATATATATATATATATATATATATATATATATATATATATATATATATATATATATATATATATATATATATGAATGTGTCGAGCTTCGCCAGGTCATTATCACCATCCCACAAAAAATCATGAGCTGAATTATGATACTGATAGATAATAAACACAATAGTAGTTTGTTGTAACTCATAGTTCTATCGTATTTTCCAAGTGAATGTAATTGTGTATGGGTACCTGTTAAGTACATGACTTGGTGGGGGTGACATATTACCCAGGGAGAGGAGATTGTCAGACAGGAAACCTGCCCTACCTACTAGTAAAGTAATAGTTTAGTTTAGTCGACGGATCAACATCACGGCACACGGGTGTAACCCATAAGCACCATAAGCCTCCGTAGCACCAGCGAGGATCCTTAAATACCTTGGGTAGATTTTTAACTCAAAATTTTACCCGGGCAGCGCCGTTAGGCTACTATTTTTCGATTTCCAACTGCCAAGGGATTTTTTACGTGAGCAACAATGCACACGAGCGTCCGATTTCACTACCCAGAGACCAGGGGAAATTTTATTACTAGAAGTCCAGGTGAAAAGAAATCCCGGTCCTCACCAGGGCGTGAACCCAAGGCCTCCAGCACTCGAGGCGGACACCATACCTCAAGATTACGTAGCCCCCCCCCCCCTCCTAAGTAAAGTAATAGAAGTAAACCTAGGCATCTAACCTCCTCCTTCCCACTCCTTAGAGATACCAAGGTCATCTACTTTAACCTTTTTACAAGCCATTTTCAGCTCGTGTATCCAGGGACTTGGTCTTTATTCAGCCTATAAAAGACATGTGTCCTGAGTTTACTTCCATGGGTTGTGAGTGTTGGGTGAAGTGAACTCACACACAGAGTGAGCTATAACTCAATTAATTAGCTAATAAATAGGAGCTCCACCTTACTCCAATAATTAGCAGATATGACACTTAGTCCCACATAACAGTCCATCTTAGTCCCATATAAGAGAGCCCTTCAGACCAGTGTGAGCCACAGACACTGTTGCATGTGGCCAGATCTGTATTTTGTTTGGTTTCCCCAGTCCTAATAATCAGATTTCCACATGTTAGTACGTGTTAACTCCTGTTGACACAGGCTATTTTTAATTTTACACATTCCTTTCTTTAGAACCAAACATTGCTGGTTTAAATAACTGCTTCAGATCTAACCAGTTTTTTTTTTTTTTTTTTTTTTTTTTTTTTTGGGGGGGGGGGGGGGGGGGGGGCTCAAAAGACTTGATGTATTTCTGTATTTCATGAGAAATAATTCATTTCAAAAAGTAATATTTCTTATGAGAAAATGTTGGGGATTAAATTAATGACAGCTGGATTAATGCTAAGATGTTCGTTTAAACATAAACAAGCCACAGTAGTAAGAAAATAAATTTTGATCCATTATTCAGGTCAGCTATCACATCACTTTTACTGGGACACGAAGGAAATATGCCCTGTGAGCGGATTTCTGGGGATTCCTTTTGTTTACGATCATGACACTCAAATATGAATATCTTCGCTTCTAATTGACATGCATGCATTATTAGTCGGCACCGCTGGATTTGGGGTTTAAATGCCTATCTCTGTGGTGGTCTTATTAGTAAATACCCAATTCGAAATCATGATCAATATACCTAATTATGGAAGTCGGAAATTGCCGAAGCGACCCCTAAACAGACTAAACTTGCGGTGCAAATTAGTTTTCATTTTGTCAGCTCTATCCAAGATTGTATTTACCAGAGAAATTGTATTGCACTACATACTATTTATTCCATAGAGTGTATCTCACCCAGTGATAATGTCGGAGATCAATATTCAACATCAACACATTGCGAGAGATTGTTTCAGTCCAACAGCCAGGAGGCCGCCATTTTCCCAAGAATGACGGAAGTGAATACGAATCAAATTAGTGGAACTGCGGACAAGCTGTGGAAATGTCAACAATAATACAATATATTTTAACACAAAGTCCTGGGTATCACAGCCTGGGATTCTGAGACAAAGAGCAACAATTGTTTTTCATTTTTTCTACACTACTCTCATTTTTTTTCCATCTATTTATTCTGGTGATGGAGTGAAATGGCGAGTCATGACCGCCCACGCTTTCCGGTATGGCACATGATTGATTGATTGATTCTTCTCACCCCGTTCTTATGCCTAACTGTAGCTACTACAGAGTCATCTAGAAGGTCTTCTTGTGATTATATCGTTATATGTTGTGATTTGTGGATGTATGTGATTTGTTTGCTGGTGAAGGCTATTCGCCGCAACGTCCTTGTATTGTTCGTAATTATGTTCAGTAAAGCTGCATTACGGAAATGAATATTGAATACAAACACTAAGTTAAAAGTTAGTTGCACATCATTTACAGGGCGTCACAGTCAACCCCAGCATTTTTTGGCTATTTATGATATCTTGGCAAGTTTGTGTTCAGTAGTTTTCCATTGCTTACTGAACGACCGGCACCCATACCTTTTCGTAAAAAACCAACGCAAGGTTGTCTGCTGCCAAATCACCCGCAGCTGTGTTTCGAATGCGGTATGCGGGATTACGAACTACGTCTGTAACACCCTCGCCCCGGAAGCCGGCATAAACGCTAAGAGTTACTCAAATTGGCAAAACGCTTAAAGCTCAGCCCTCTTGGCGCTATAAAATCAAAAATAACCAGCTTGACGAGAATAACAAATCATACAGTTGTGCCAAGTATGCTTTAACAAATATCTTGTTCTGCCCTTTACCCCCAATTGTAGCATATACCCTAAATCAATGACACCAAGCCGTTTTATCATTTCTGTCTGTTGCTGTCTACTGTAGCTTCGTTCGTGTCCTCACAATTGTTTTTTTTTTTTTTGCTCGCTCGCTTTTGAACTCAAGCGTAGTCTATACACACTTTCTATAGTAGTCATGGACTGAATTTTCGTATGGGTTAGCTTTACCTATTATCAGTGTCTCTCGCCTTCAGGCGAACCCACTCCGACTTCAGAGATACTTGTAATGTACGTCCCCAAGTCAAGGACGACAGGTCATCATTTTAGTCCAGCTGTCCTGTGTAGGGGTTGAACAGCTTACCTCGGCATCAGCACACATGTGACATAACGTATACCATTCCCACCAGTTTGCGGCAGAAACACGGAGACGGATATTTACATGCACTACCCTGTACATCAGACACTTTAGAATTAATAAAACAACGAAGGGAACTGAAACAGAAAGGAGGTTAATCCGATAACAGCAGGATGAAGTATAAATCTTTAACTCGAGAAATAAGGAAGAACACAAGCAAGGACAAAAATCAATATATACAAGATTGCTGTACCAGAATAGAGCAATATCATAAGACTGGAAGATATTACGAAATGTTCAAAGAAATGAAGTTATTGAAACGAAATGTTCAACCTCAATTGAATGTTATCTGTGACAAATTGAATGTTATCTGTGGAAAGATGAACATAGAATATCGCTACAAATCCAGTCAAAAGTGAGAGGAATATTTGACAAGGAAGAACAGAACAGTGTACAGCGCAGAACAGCCACTCTCAGCTTCCTTGATGACGAATACCCACAGGACCTTTGGATCCGAGTCTACACAGATGGGTCAGCACAAAATGCTGTTCGAAATGGAGGAGCGGGAGTCTATATAGAATACCCAAATAATACTAGAGACACGGCCAGAATTCCAACAGGAAAGTACTGCCATAATTATGATGCTGAAATTGAGGCAATCAAGATAGCCACAGAGAAATTACAAAATACCAGCCATGGTACACAACCTGTGGTGATATTGACAGATGCAAAATCCGTAATAGAGGCGCTCCTGTCTGGGAAATTGCCAGTTCTGAGGACACTACTTTCTGAACTTAGCAGTCAGCGTAAGATCACCATACAGTGGATACCATCCCACTGTGGAGTCCCCGGAAACGACAGAGCTGATCGATTGGCTAAGGAAGGAGCACAAGAAGAACAACCAGATGTGCCTATTACATACCACCAAAAGAAAAGAATGATCAAATCAGTCAGAAGACCACCAAACCTTACTCAAGACGACTGCCACGTTATGGAAAGACCAGAACAGGTCATTCTTCTGCGCCTCAGAACAGGACACAATAGATCACGCAACCACATGTATACAAAATTCAAGATTGGTGACTCAGCCATGTGCACATGTGGATTGGCGTCGCAGACAGCAGAGCACATACTCCAGGATTGCCCAAACTACAACATATCCAGGCGAACCTTCTGGCCTAGAGAGACAACAGTGGAAGATAAACTCTATGGACCGCTGAATGAACTAAAAAAGACTGTTAGATTCATACAAGAGACAACATTGCAGTTATAAACATATTTCAGGCGAACGAAAGAAGAAGAATAAGAATCTGTGACAAGATGGGAAATACCTTAACAGAATCTAGACAAATTCTTGAAAGATGGCAGGAGTACCGCGGTGGAATGTATGATATGAGTGACAGTGAAGATATGAATGAGATGCATGAGCCAACGACAGCAGAGACAGAACCTGAACCCTCATTAGATGAAATTGCATGGGCAATAAAGAACCTGAAGAATGGTAAATCACCTGGATGTGATGAGATACCAGCTGAGCTAATTAAAGCGGGAGGAGAATAACGCATACAAATCTATCACGCATTATGTAAAAAGATATGGAAATATGGTATATGGCCAAAAGATTGGAAGAGAACTATTTTCATTCCAATACCAAAATAGGGGCAACCTGAAATTATGCACCAACTATAAAACTGTTGCCCTGATCAGTCATGCAAGTAAAATTCTACTAAAAATCATAATGGGAAGACTTCGTAAGAAAATGGAAGAAGAAATTAACGTGGTTCAAGCTGGATTTAGACAAGGAAGAGAAACAAGAGATCACATTCTCAATATGCGTTTAATAATAGAGAAGTGCAGAGAATTTAATGTAAACCTATTCTCATGGTTTGTGGATTATTCAAAGGCATTTGACTGTGTACAACATCAGAAACTTTGGGAAATCATGAGGAATATGGGCTTTCCACCACATCTAATACAACTCATAAAAATGCTCTATCTAGACCAACAAGCAGCGGTTAGAATAGATGGTGAGACATCAGATTGGTTTGACATCAAGCAAAGAGTCCGTCAGGGATGTGTCCTGTCCCCCTATTTGTTTAACCTGTACGCTGAAAATATAATGAGAAATGTAAGAGATGATTGATTGATTGATTGATTTAGGAATCGACATTACAGCATTCGGGGCATTCCCATAAGTGCTCCGTCCCCATCCTCAGCAGCCAGCGAAGAGTTCCAACACTAATAGTACCAGTAGCAATCTGATTATAAGTCCGTCTCGCCTTTCCCCTGAGCGTTGAGCGTCGGCCAGATCCCCTCGTCACTCCTCGCTGTCTCATTCTTGTCAGACCATGGTAATCCATTTGCTCCTCCAAGGTGTGAACGTGCTCCCACAAGGCCGCAACTACGTCTGCCTTGTCATGTATCAATACTCCACCAAGTTCTGCAGAGCCAGCCAATCTGTCCGCCTGTTCATTTCCCAGCACATCGGCATGCCCCGGGGAAAAGATCCAGGCAATGCTTGTCACCCGTGACCTCCGAAGCGAAGCGAGCCACTCCGCACGAAGCCTGCCTGTCCTCACCCTCGTCAGCATGCTTTCTGAGTCAGTTACAATCACGATGTGTGTGTGTGTGTGTGTGTTTGTGTGTGTGTCGTATTCTCCATCCAACGGAGAGCCGCAGTGACTGCCTCCACCTCTATTCTTAAGCTGGATGTTGTGGTATCATATGCCAGGCTCTCCTGCCCCAAACGTCGACCATTAGCTTTAGCTATGAACCTCCAGCCACTTCTCTTCATGTAAGACATGATATAAACAGGGAGCTATATGATGCCCTAAATATCGGTGGTCATGACATACCAGAGATTCGGTATACTGATGATACAGTATTGCTATCCACAACACAGACTGGTATAGAAAACCTAATAGCCTCAACACAATTGAATAGTGAAAATCACAACTTATATCTTAACATAGCAAAAACAAAGATATGCATACAGATAAAACCACAATGGAGAAAGAAATATATTTTAATGAGGAAAAATTGGAAGTGGTGGAAAATTTTGAATATCTTGGGCAATTGATTACCAACAACGATGACACAATGAAAGAAATTAAACGACGACTATCAATTGCTCTTCAAAGACTAAAACAACTGAATAAATTATGGAATGGGACAGACAGAACTACAAACATTAGATTTTTAAGAGCATGCATCTTTCCCATTGCAACATACGCCTGTGAGACCTGGACACTTACTAAACAAGCTGAACAGCGCAGAAATGCCTTTGAATATAAATGTTATAGACGAGTTCTAAGAATATCTTGGGTAAAGAAAAGAACAAATGCATCCATACTTCAAGAGCTGAATATCGAAGAAGGTTGGCTATTAAAGACGATAAAACAAAGAAAATTGAAATATTTTGGTCACTTGAAACGTCATGAAAGTTTGGAGAGAACAATAATGGAGGCGTATATGCCTGGGAAGAGAGGAAGACGAAGGCCAGAGAGAAGATGGGTGCAGGATGTGGCAGATGATCTCCAGATGGGTGTATCGGACGCGGGACATCTTGCTTATGATCGAGAGGTTTTTCGGAGCGTTGTTATGGGAGCGAGGTTCTGCAAAGGGCATGCTACTGGATGAATGATTGAAGCCTGTACTATTTCGCACCATGCGTTATGCAATCATCATATGCATTTTTAGACGTGTCAACTAAGTCTGACACCAAGTCCGCGTTCCTTATCTATAGACGATTGGGCAATAGGAGTCTGTAATCGTCTCGCGTTGCATTGTTGGATACCCCAAGCTATCTTACCGCACTCTTAGTAGAAGGTTTTTCGAGAGACAAGACGTAGCTCTGTCTAATATGGATTACTGTGCATACTGTGCCCTCACCAATGATTGCTGAGAGGAGATGGTGTTCGTGGATGATTCCAGTATGCAATAAGCAAATGATTTGTCTGGGATGAATATGGAAAAGCTCAGCTTTGTCAGAGCGTTGGATCAGTCGTCACAATGTCTGGTTGTCCTGGAGTCAATCCGAAGCACTCCTGTGTGGAAAACGTAGTCTAGTGATATCCGCCCAATTCCATTATCTCCAGCAATCACCATCTGTGAATCAAGATACTCAAAAACCGAAAACCAAACCTCTAATTAATTATTCCATCAACAAAGGAGAGAACCTTGTCATCATATAATATGAACATTCTCGTCAGATCTGTGAACTGAATACCTACTTCATTGGAACTCAGTCATATTACTTTCTAGGACCATGTTCACTATTGGAATATCAGTATTAAGAGGGACAATTTTACCACCACCAGACATTTTAGTGGGTGATTTAGAATATTCTGGAGGGAAACAAGGAAGAGTCTTCTTGTGAAGAACACATTATATATAACATGCATTCCAAATGTTCTTGGTGTTTTATAACATTCACGCATGCTTGATGTGTTGTTTGTGTAATTCATATTGAGAGGTCTTTTATTAACTTTCCTCCAGTCTACAGGATATTTTGGTTGAATTAAAATACTGAAATTTAACCTTCCTCTTCTTCACTAACTTGTGATGTTACTCAGTTCATTATGTGTTTTATTAAGTGACAGCTGGCCCGGCTTCGCCCAGGCCCTGGCGGGGATCTATCTATCTATCTATCTATCTATCTATCTATCTGTCTGTCTGTCTGTCTGTCTGTCTGTCTGTCTGTCTGTCTGTCTGTCTGTCTGTCTGTCTGTCTGTCTGTCTGTCTGTCTGTCTGTCTGTCTGTCTGTCTGTCTGTCTGTCTGTCTGTCTGTCTGTCTGTCTGACCCGGCCCGGCTTCGCCCAGCTTCTGGTGGGGAGCATCTCATTTAATTCATATAAGTAGTCATATAAGCTCCCGTTCCCGTTCCCGACTATCTGTCTGTCTGTCTGTCTGTTTGACCCGGCCCGGCTTCACCCAGTCCCTGGTAGGGAGCATCTCATTTAATTCATATAAGTAGTCATATAAGCTCCCGATCCCGACTGTCTGTCTGTCTGTCTGTCTGTCTGTCTGCCTATGTTCGGCCCGTTCCCGTTAAAAATATAGATAAGATAGAAGAATAGATAGATTGATAGTAGAAAATATGATTGGAAGAGATCTATCTAAAGTAAACTTACCAAGATATCACGAACAGCCAATAAATGGTGGGCGGTGGGTTGACTGCAGAGTACTGCAAAGGATATGCGACTAACTTTCTCTCACAAAAAATTACTTTTTGTATTAACGAACGAAAATCTTTATTTTCAAAGGGTTAAGAATTGGGCACGCAGGCCCGTCCTACATTTTGCCCTTCTTCTCTATTTTCTCTCATACATGCTTTCATTCAACATCTCTTATGAAGCAATTCTTTGACAACAAAAGAACAAGAAGCATTAAAACGCATGAAAAGTAACTCATTGGGGCAATGTTTAACATGGGTATCATAAATACCCAACATGGGTGTAACGCGCCATACATATGAGAATGTTTTAAAAAAAAATTATATGTGCTGTTGAAGAAATATAAAAATATGAGTTAGAAAATTTTCACTATTTAAATAGATGCATTATTTTTATGAAAACTTTGAAAATGCCTTAAAGATTATATCATTATTTATTATAACTCATATGCCTGTAAATAAAAGAGTTTATAAAGCTGTGAAAACAATCCAACAATCTATATGTAAAATATATAGCAATGCTATTAAAAGTTATGCCCCTTGAAATATTTTTTATTAAGTTAACTCCCCTCGCTATATATAAATGATAATGTAAATTAAAATATTAAATTTCAGTAAGTAAATAGCTGATTGTACACTAACAAACTATGTCAGTTGGCTGCATGGGAATGAGAAGAAGACGTGTAGAAAATTTCATCTCAGTCGGACAGACCGTTCGCGAACGCATAAAGAACAGACATACATACATTGTCTTTTATATATATATATATATATATATATATATATATATATATATATATATATATATATATATATATATATATATATATATATATATATCCGGATTGGTAAGGCAGCAACAACAATGAACAGGTTAAGAAAAAGAGTCTGGGAGAACAGGAAGCTTACTGCCAAAACAAAAGTCCTTGTCTATCAAGCCTGTGTCCTTAGTACTCTTCTCTATGGCAGTGAAACCTGGACAACTTACTCACACCAAGAAAACAATTTAAACAGCTTTCATATGCGGTGTCTGCGAAGAATTCTTGGTATTAAGTGGCAAGACAAAATCACAAATACTGAAGTATTGGAAAGATCAGGTTGTGTGACAGTTTATTCCATGCTCAGTCTTCGTAGACTTAGATGGATAGGACATCTTAGGAGGATGGATGATGGTAGAATACAAAAGGACATCTTTTTTGGTGAATTACAGATGGGTAAGAGATCTCAGGGTCGGCCTCTACTACGATACAAAGATGTGTGTAAGCGGGACATGATTGATACAGGCATTGATAATGCACATTGGGAGCAAGTCGCCGCTGAACGTGTTGCATGGAGGGCAAATATCAGAAATGGAATAAAGTCAAAGGAGAAAATTATTGCAGAAAAGTCACACACCAAGCGTTTGAGACGTAAGATGGTGCATGATGGTGGAAATGACCACGTGTTCAGATGCACCCACTGTGAACGGACATTTACAGCGCAAATTGGCCTTATCAGTCACACTCGCTACCGCCATAGTTAAAAGTTATTATGCCTTTTTAAAGCACAAACTATCGTCTGTCAAGACGGCAAGGTGCCAATGGAATGGAATATATATATATATATATATATATATATATATATATATATATATATATATATATATATATATATATATATATATATATATAGATCAATTAATATACTTTGAATAAATTGGAACAGCATGTGGCAGGATAATCACTATTACTAATAGTATTAGGTAGTGAATTACTGATCCTACTTTGAGCTCACAGGTTCCAAATTGTCATTGAGGAGAACTCTTTATATTTAAATTATTATCGTACCCTCCTCACATAATGGAGAAGATGGATACAATTGGGGGCATATTAGTCAAACTTGGTTCTCCTTGGGAAGGACAAAAAATTATGTGGTTCTTTAATATATCCGGGAGTTCCCTAGACATCCTGAGTCCTTTCGTGTCACATCACATTCAAGTGACATACCCACACTATTAGAAATCAGTCCCACCTCTCTAGCGTTACTTATCACGGGGATGCACTTGTGGGTACTGACCTTCTCCACCCAACATGCCACAACACCAGATGTTTAAGAACACCGTTCTTATCCAGTCGGCCATGAGGAACTGCACAATAGTATTTAGTCACCAGATTATCCTAATGCACATAAAACCATGCAATCCATAAGTGTACAGATCCCCTCCTCAGTATCAGCCTCTGCGTGTAGCGGCTGCCGACACAAGTTCTGTGTTCGCTGACTAATCTTCTTTAGCGTCCCATAAACAGCTCTTGTCTGGCTCCACCCCCTTTAACTTCTTGTTCTTGCAGTTTTATCAAGGTTGCACATTCGCGGTCATCGCTTGTTTCGTTTAGTCTCTCTGCTCTTTTGAGGGCATTCAGGATATTAGCATGAGCCGTTGCTATAGTATGTCCACATTTGTTTGCCTTCATTCACGATCAATTATTTTGAAAACTGTCTGTTGCATCGTTATGAAATTATTCCAGCCGTCTTATATTTACCCCCACCCAAGGAATATGTCTTTGATAGGTCCAAAAGCAACTTAAATCATTGAAACATTCCTTTGATGTTTTGCTTAACAACTAGTGATTTCTCGCTAAAAAAGTTATGTTTACGGTAATGTGGACCTGCAAATTCAGATGACAAACAGAGGCGTATCCGGATTCGTATGGGAGTGGGTGCAATGAAAGAAGTAGCTTACAATCGACAGGGTCGGCTGCATTGCACCGGGTTTTTATCCCATATGGCTCAGTTTCTTTCCGCAGCGCGGAAAGCGTCGCACAAAGCACGAACTCCGTAGCTCCAGCGACGACCCTCGGGAGTCTCCGAAAAAAATGCACTCTTGAAATGAATGACGCGGCCCGGAATCGAACATACAACCTTCGGAGCCCGAGTCAGACGGCTTGACCACTTCACCACGGAGAATCCCGAGAGGGGTGCAATGTGTAATATTAGTAAAGACAGAGAATTTACAGAGGCATGGGGTAAATAATTTGTAAATTAACAGGAAAGTAGAAGGACTATATTTCTTACCTTATTTTTCATTTCCTTCTTGTTTCTTCAGCTGATGCTGATGCTGTAATGTTAAGGGTCTGCAATTTGTCTGAATAGTTGGAGCAAAATATCCCAGTAAGTGTGTACGTAGATTAAGTTCTGCGATCTGCTCAGACCTTAATCTGTGTCGGACGATTCCAGTAGGTTGATGATTGCTCTCGGTTGCATAAAATTCAATCCATCCTTTCTCCAATAGTCCTCTTCCTCTTTCAACACATGGTCCAGACGTTTTTTCCAGTACCTTTTATCAGTATTTAATAGCGCGGACAGACAGACAGACAGACAGACAGACAGACAGACAGACAGACAGACAGACAGACAGACAGAAAGGTAGGTAGGTAGGCAGAAAGGTAGGTGGGTGGGTGGGTGGATGGCTGGCTGGCTGGCTGGCTGGCTGGGTCGGTCAGTGGGTGGGTGGGTGGGTGGGTCGACCGGCAGGAGGCAGGCAGATAGATAGACAGATAGACAGACAGACAGACAGACAGACAGACAGACAGACAGACAGACAGACAGACAGACAGACAGACAGACAGATAGATAGATAGATAGATAGATAGATAGATAGATAGATAGATAGATAGATAGATAGATAGATAGATAGATAGATAGATAGATAGATAGATAGATAGATAGATAGATAGATAGATAGATAGATAGATAGATAGATAGATAGATAGATAGATAGATAGATAGATAGATAGATAGATAGATAGATAGATAGATAGATAGATAGATAGATAGATAGATAGATAGATAGATAGATAGATAGATAGATAGATAGATAGATAGATAGATAGATAGATAGATAGATAGATAGATAGATAGATAGATAGATAGATAGATAGATAGATAGATAGATAGATAGATAGATAGATAGATAGATAGATAGATAGATAGATAGATAGATAGATAGATAGATAGATAGATAGATAGATAGATAGATAGATAGATAGATAGATAGATAGATAGATAGATAGATAGATAGATAGATAGATAGATAGATAGATAGATAGATAGATAGATAGATAGATAGATAGATAGATCCGTTTACTCAAGCCCAATGCATGCATTGTTCTTTTTTCGGAATTTGTAATAGTATAAAATAGTATTACAACCACACGGAATGACACTATCCAGTGCCGCCCACCGGGCGCTGGAAAGCAAATTATTCCTCCCCACGACGCTTGACGGCAGAAGTGGAAGATGATGATGATGATAAAACAGTTTCTTGCGATCAGCTTCTTGACAAAAATATGTGTACAACTTCATAGCGATTCTTTGAAGTGTACAATTTTGCATTAAAGCCCATTGAAAAATATTCACACATTTCAATGTTAGCGATAAGTGGTAAGATTTTAAAAAAAAAAAAAACATATTAATCAGGTTTCATGAAATAACACACATTTTGAGACACCTCTGAACAGTCTTAGTTTGAACAACGCGCGGGGTTGGCAAAAGGCCAATTCTGTGAAAACACGTACAATATTCAAAATTGAGCCCTGATTGTCTGGCTACGCTGTAATACATTTAAAATTATGAATTTCATGTCAGACTCGTAAATTATATATGTCATATAAACAAACTTCGAAATCTGCTGTAAAATCTCCAGAACCAAAATTTTTTTGTCGGGTGGACATAATGATAAGGTTATATACTAAATTTCATAATTTTCCCCTCAGTTGGTTACTGAGATATTGATGTTTATATTGCGGCAAACAAATGTGGACATACTATAGTACTCTTTCCAGAGTAGTTATGCTGGAAGCCTGTCATCCGGTGCTATAGTGTTTAGAGTACATCTGCTGAGGTGAACCCGTTACCCAAATTATATCTTTCTCTAATTCTCTTATCCGCGTGTTTCTAGGTCTCAGACTATTTACATTTGCTCTGTAAAATCTCGGTGTATTATTATCAGTATTCTCATTATGTGTCCTTTTTCTTTCTCATCTGTTGAATCGCTGAATTTGTCTAGTTCTCTCCATAAGCTTCACATTAGTGACTTTGTCGCACCGTTTTAGTCCGGTTAATGAATGTTTGTGGTTTATTAATAAGTTCCCGGTGTGTCTGTTCAATATACAAGCACCGGTTAAAACGATGAATGAATCACATACTCTCTCTCTCTCTCTCTCTCTCTCTCTCTCTCTCTCTCTCTCTCTCTCTCTCTCTCTCTCTCTCACACACACACACACACAAACACACACACACACACACACACACAACACAACAGAGAAGAAGAAACCCGCTCCAATGGCTTTATTACAAAAGCATGAAAGAAACATTAACAGGCGTGGTAGAATTAAACAAATCATTCATTTTGAATGATTTGTGCACCTTGGTTTGGTCAGAAGAAGTCGCCGTAGGCATTCAGGCAAGCATCCCATTGCTTAAGTAGGCGGCGAATGCCGTCCGCAAAAAGGGATTGTGGTTGCTCACTGAACCAAGTGTTTACCGCGTTCATTACATCTGCAAATGTGTGAAATCGTTGCCCCTTGAAAGCTTTATTTAGAGGTCCGAACAAATGAAAATCACATGGTGACAAATCAGGACTATAGGCTGGATGTTGCAGAATTTCCCACTTCTTCCAAGCTTGTGATTCCTGCACAATCTTTGCAACATGCGGACGAGCATTATCGTGTAACAAAATCCCACCGCGAGAAAGCATGCCAGGTCGTTTATTCTTGATGGCTTTTTGCAGCTTGTCTAGTGTTTCCAAGTAGTGGGTAGAGTTGATGTTGACACCAGGTTTTTTAAAGTTGGTCAACAATAGCCCTTCATGGTCAAAAAATGCACTCAGCATAACCTTACCAGAGGAAACCTGTAACTTGAATCCTTTTGACTTTTGGTGATCCAGCATGCTTCCATTGCATGCTCTCTCTTTTGCTGCTTGGCTCAAAGTGGTGACACCATGATTCATCGCATGCCACTATGCGGAATAGAAATGCATCACCCTTCACTCTGTAACGCAGCAAGTGGTTCAAACACTATCCCATGCGTTCCTCTTTTTGATGGTCGGCCAACATCCGTGGTACCCACTGTGAACACATCTTCGGATATTGCAGTTGCTTATGGACGACATTTTTAATTGTCCTAATTGGCATATCAAATGCTTTCGCTAGCGAACGTATGCTTCGACAACGGTTCATCTGTACTGCTGCATCAATTTTGGCGATTGTTTTTTTTTCTGTTGCAACAATTTGCGCTTGACCCGGCCGTCGAAGATCTGTCGTGAACTGACGTCGTTTTCGAAACATTCGTGCCCAGTCTGTCACTGTTGTCTTCGACAAACATTTATGACCGTACGCTGCCTGCATTCTTCGATGAATGTCCACTGGTCGACATCCGTCAAATGAAAGAAACTGAATCACCGCTCTTTGAGCTTCTTTGGGCGGATTTTGGATCAACCCGGCCATTTTCTCAACGGTCAGAAACAGAACCTATGCATCATGGGACGATAACCACGTGCTCTTTTATTCATTGGTCAGTACTTATCACTTGACTATGATATGATCATGTTTAACGTACGCAATTACGCACGGTGCGGCACGAACGGATTTCAAATGAACGCTCCTAATAGTACACAATCACAAATAACATAATTGATGTGACGCCCAAAGCCTTCGTCAATCTCTGCCTATATCTCTGTTGTTGCCGTCAATCTCTGCCCATATCTCCGTTGTTGCCGTCAATCTCTGCCTATATCTCCGTTGTTGCCGCCAATCTCTGCCCATATCTCCGTTGTTGCCGTCAATCTCTGCCCATATCTCCGTTGTTGCCGTCAATCTCTACCCATATCTCCGTTGTTGCCGTCAATCTCTGCCCATATCTCCGTTGTTGCCGTCAATCTCTGCCCATATCTCCGTTGTTGCCGTCAATCTCTGCCCATATCTCCGTTGTTGCCGTCAATCTCTGCCCATATCTCCGTTGTTGCCGTCAATTTCTGCCCATATCTCCGTTGTTGCCGTCAATCTCTGCCCATATCTCCGTTGTTGCCGTCAATCTCTGCTCATATCTCCGTTGTTGCCGTCAATCTCTGCCCATATCCCCGTTGTTGCCGTCAATCTCTGCCCATATCTCCGTTGTTGCCGTCAATCTCTGCCCATATCTCCGTTGTTGCCGTCAATCTCTGCCCATATCTCCGTTGTTGCCGTCAATCTCTGCCTATATCTCCGTTGTTGCCGCCAATCTCTGCCCATATCTCCGTTGTTGCCGTCAATCTCTGCCCATATCTCCGTTGTTGCCGTCAATCTCTACCCATATCTCCGTTGTTGCCGTCAATCTCTGCCCATATCTCCGTTGTTGCCGTCAATCTCTGCCCATATCTCCGTTGTTGCCGTCAATCTCTGCCCATATCTCCGTTGTTGCCGTCAATCTCTGCCCATATCTCCGTTGTTGTCGTCAATTTCTGCCCATATCTCCGTTGTTGCCGTCAATCTCTGCCCATATCTCCGTTGTTGCCGTCAATCTCTGCTCATATCTCCGTTGTTGCCGTCAATCTCTGCCCATATCTCCGTTGTTGCCGTCAATCTCTGCCCATATCTCCGTTGTTGCCGTCAATCTCTGCCCATATCTCCGTTGTTGCCGTCAATCTCTGCCCATATCTCCGTTGTTGCCGTCCATCTCTGCCCACCGTCCATCTCTGCCCATATCTCCGTTGTTGCCGTCAATCTCTGCCCATATCTCCGTTGTTGTCGTCAATTTCTGCCCATATCTCCGTTGTTGCCGTCAATCTCTGCCCATATCTCCGTTGTTGCCGTCAATCTCTGCTCATATCTCCGTTGTTGCCGTCAATCTCTGCCCATATCTCCGTTGTTGCCGTCAATCTCTGCCCATATCTCCGTTGTTGCCGTCAATCTCTCCCCATATCTCCGTTGTTGCCGTCAATCTCTGCCCATATCTCCGTTGTTGCCGTCAATCTCTGCCCATATCTCCGTTGTTGCCGTCAATCTCTGCCCATATCTCCGTTGTTGCCGCCAATCTCTGCCCATATCTTCGTTGTTGCCGTCAAGCTCTTCCCAGTTTCTTCGTCCACATTCACTGCCATACAGCAGAACATTTCCTTACTCCCTTTATAATATTTAGACTGACGATATTATTTCGCAACGGAGAGAGAAGAGATCAGGCTACAAAATACACACGTATCTTATTTCTGGTTATGTTTGTTCATAATTAACTGATCATTGTATTTGACATTATTATTATTAGGGCTGCTACTTGTTTACCGTAATTATTATTATTATTATTATTATTATTATTATTAAACTGAGATATTTTCTATGGGTTTTAATATCCTCCTTCTTTTCGTTCACTCGCTTTGAACTCAAGCGTAGTCCATACAGTGTTACTACTCCTAGTGCATTGATCAGTCTAGTGCACGGGGCTGATATTTACCACACAATCCTCACGCTGTGTAACTCCTTGCCCTGCCGAGCAGCACATACCTTATCCAGCCTCCTTACCTTCCGACACCCATGAAACTCTCTCCAAGAAGTCAACGCCGACGCCTCTGTCACACCACCTTAAGTCCACCCACTCCACGAAGTCAACGTGAGAGTCTCTGTCACACCACCTTAGTCCACCCACTCCACGAAGTCAACGTCAGAGTCTCTGTCACACCACCTTAGTCCACCCACTCCACGAAGTCAACGTCAGAGTCTCTGTCACACCACCTTAAGTCCACCCACTCCACGAAGTCAACGTGAGAGTCTCTATCACACCACCTTAGTCCACCCACTTCACGAAGTAAATGCCGACGTCTCTGTCACACCACCTTAGTCCACCCACTTCACGAAGTAAATGCCGACGTCTCTGTCACACCACCTTAGTCCACCCACTTCACGAAGTCAACGTCAGAGTCTCTGTCACACCACCTTAGTCCACCCACTTCACGAAGTAAATGCCGACGTCTCTGTCACACCACCGTGGTCCATACATTTCACACAGTCAACGTCGACGTCTTATAGTTAGTTAGTCGACAGATCATCCTCATTGCACATCGAACCATTCAGCCTATAAGTGCTTAGTATTTTTACTCAGTAAATCCCACAGAGTGTAGCAACTGACAACACCTGTTCTGTGTTGGTTTATCAATCTTCTTTGGTTTCCTGTGCAGTGTTCTTGTTTGGCCACCCCTCTTTTAATTTGCTGATCTCGCAGCCTGACCACGGTTGTAAAGTCAGTCATCACTTGGTTCTCTCGAAAGTCTTATGTAACAGTAAAGGGAGTAGCTTAGGAGTAAAGAGTTAAGGAATGCTGCGCATTCCTTGACTAGTGGGAAAACCATAGCTAGTGAACGTGTGTGCACGAATGAAGAAGTGTATCTAGGCTGGCACACACGTCACTTGGGGGCCCAGCTAGCAGGGAGGTAGGAAAACATGTAAACATCCGAATTTGAGCATAACATCATGATGCTGTAGTTGAACGATTCGACTAATAAAGAATGATCTAAACAACGCGGAGTCTTGTGTGCTGTACGATCATCACGTGCCTTCTAACCTGTGTGTGTAACATCTCTACACTATAATACAGGTTGATTTGGTGCCTTTGACCTCAAGAAATATGGGATGTCGTGGAGAGAGTTACCGCCATGAAAGATTCTTGTGTCTGGGCGTCTGGAGAAGGAAGTTTTTAAGTAAATAATAATAAGAAACGCAACAGCTGAAAGCCCACCAAGGGGTAGTTGTTGTGGGTTCTCAGTGTATTTCTGTTTAAAAAGGAGATCGATTTCTCAGGCCAGCTCAGAAGGTTTGACTGATTAACTTATTTTTTTGAAAGACTGATGTTTTATCTAATTAATAGTATGAAATAACTTGAGCACTGACCAACGCTAATTGTATAATGAGATCAAGTAATGCCGTTTTGCATCAAAAATTAGTACACAAGCATATAAGAATGAACTCGCTGATTACATGTTATAACAACTTATGAAGTCTCGAGGTACCAGAAATGATTTCAACAGAACAATAACCTGCTCCAAATAAAACTCAAAGTAAAACAAAGAATGCTGAAAATTATGAGTTTTAGCTCATTCGACTGTTGAAGGTGAAGTCAAGGTTATATTGCAAATTCCATAATTGTTAAATCGATATTCTCAATACTCTCTACAGTCACTTCACTTAAGTGAAGGCATTGATGAATATAGTCAACTTGTCTCAAGTCAAAAGTTGTTACAAGAAATTTAACTGACCGTTGTTGGAATGCCACCTAACATATAACGGAGTGGATAGAGTCAGGTTTGAATCCAATTGTTGTTGACTGGATCATTTTTACGCTGAAACATATGAAAATGCCAGATTTTTGCTGAAACCGGGAGCAGTTGTCGGTTGAAAAATCGTGAAGGTGACCTTGCTTGACGTAAATTAAAGTCTAACGCTTACAGTCAATCGAGCAAGTAATCAAGCAGTTTGTTATCGAGCGTTAAATCGAGCACAATCAACGACAGGAAAATAATTGGAAAGAACTGACTTCGACTTCGATTGAATTAGGAAATCCAGAGGTTTTTTTTTGTGTTCTGATCCTTTCAACGGTGTCGATTTCATTTAAGTTCTTTTGTCAGGATTCGTGATTAGAACAGAAAATTTTCTTCGTCAGGATCTTCGATTGGAGTTAGTTTTTTGTTAGATAATAGATAATATTAGAGTAATTAATTGAACAGATTATATATTGCTGCTGAATTTGAAATTAATATTGTTTGAAATATTTGTATATTGCTTAATAATTTCCATTATAGATTCTAGAATGGAACCCCAAGATTTTTCACAGGTACTGACTGGAGTTGGTGGGGCAATAGCAAGGTTGGATGCAGTGTTAAGACAACAAAATGTAAGCAGTGATGTTGAGAGATTTAATGGACAAGCAAACCAGTTTAAAAAATGGGTCATTTCTATTGAGAAACATGCTTATTTAGTAAACGCTACAGATGAGGAGAAAAAGAATTTGGCATACAGAACAAGTACAAGTCCAGTTTCTGACCATATAAGAAGAAAACTAGAAGCAGGAAGAGGTGAAACCTGGGAAGAATTTAAAGATGATCTCGCAAGAAAATACGCTGAAATTACTGATCCACAACACGCATTCTCAGTATTGCGACAGACTAGACAAAATACTACAGAAAGTGTACAGCTATATAGTGACAGGTTAATCAATTTAGCGGAAGAGTCATTTTTAGGACAGAATGTACGTGCTGAAGAAGTGGAACGGATGTTAGTAGGGATTTTTGTTGATGGGATTAGGTCAGATGGATTGAAATTTAAATTACTAAGAGAGAATCCGGCAAGATTGTCACAAGCGGTAGATATCGCTATACAAGAGGAAAGCTTGAGGAGAAGGTTTAGATTAAGGGTAGGACGAGAGTTAGGTAGTAGTTCGGAAGATAGAATTGAAGAACCTATGGAAATAGGACAGTATAGACATGGATGGAGAGGAAGACGAGGAGAAATACAGATGGTACAAAGAAATGATAACGTATATAATCAAGGTAGAGGAAGACAAGTGAGAAATACTATAAGAAACATGGAAGGTAACACAAATAACTCGAATGTGGTTTGTTGGGGATGTCACCAACGTGGGCATTTTTTTCGCTTTTGTGGTAACAGACGTGTCCCATCGAATACACAAAATAATAGAGCTGTTCAGACGAGTACACAGAATAGAACTGCAAATGGCAGACCAGCAAATAGGAATTATGGAGACATGCAGAGAAATTTTAGAAGCTCAGGAAATCAGGGAAATTGGCATCCCGCTTACTGAACAGGATCGGCAGTAGGGGGGAAGATAGTAAGGTCCAAAAGGGGCATCAATGTATTAAAAACCCAAAGGATGAGTACAGTAGGACATTTAGAAATAAAAAACAAGCCGAGATAAAACAATTGTCATTAAATATGGTAGATCCTAGTTCATGTATAGTACAAATAGGAAAATATAAAGTTAGAACATTAGTTGATTCGGGAGCACAAGTTAGCGTGATTAAAGAAGCATTTTTATATCGAATGTTAAAAAATTGTAAAATATTTAGAATTCAGGAGAATCTTCATTCGGTAACGGGACAAAAATTAGAAGTGCTAGGACAAACGAGGATAAACTTGAAATTAGGAGGGATAAATGTCAGGCATATGTTCCATGTGGTCAAAAATTTAAATAGAAATATGATATTGGGTAGAGATTTTTTATTGAAAAATGGGGTGAGACTTTTATTTGATTTGCATAAATTAAAATTCCAAGATGTTTACGTAGATTTAGAAGAAGATATGCATGTGTCGACACTAGTTAGAGTCAAAACGACCATGAATTTAAAACCACAGTCAGTTAATTTGATACAAGCAAAGCTGAAGAGAAACCCATATTATGTAGCAGGAAACATAGTCAGAATCACTGAATTGCAAAAAGAAATAATTGATGAGCCAGGTTTGGAAGTTCCGGATGGAATAATAGAATTGGATAAAAGTTTAACATTTCCAGTGATAGTTATTAATAACACAGGTAGAGAAATTAAATTATACAGAGGATGTGTAATAGCCAAGCTAGAACATAACGTTAGTGACATATTGGCAACAGATAGAGTAAATATGGCAGGCATAAGTTATTCAGAAACCTCTAGTGAAAGAATTAATAACAGGCGCGGATGCGGACGAAAAGGGAACGTAAGAATGGATGAATTGATCCATCCATCCAGAAGAAATACAGCCCAAATACATTCACTAGACAAAGTTACAAGGGAACAAGAATTGTTGGCACAGTTAAAAACTCCGCCAGAAAATAAGGAAGTATTAGAACAACTTATAAAACAAAATCAGGATGTGTTTGCAATTAATGATTTAGAATTGGGAAAGACAAAAACAGTTACAATGGAAATAGATACGGGAGACCATCCACCAATTAGTTTAAAACCATATAGAACTCCATTAAGAAATAGAGAAGTCGTAGAAAAGGCAATAGAAGATATGTTGAAAGCAGGCATAATAACAAGATCAAAATCAGAATGGTCATCTCCGGTCGTCATAGTAGCCAAATCTGATGGTTCGAACAGGTTCTGTTGCGACTACAGGGCGTTGAACAAAATTACTAAGAATGTAGCGTACCCATTGCCGGTGATTGATGATATTTTGGGGTTACTTAATGGCTCTACATATTTCACAACGCTGGATGCAAGGGCAGGATTTTGGTGTATTCCGATGTCGAAGGACGCGCAAAAGAAAAGTGCCTTTTGTACTCATATGGGTTCTTACGAATTCTTACGTATGCCATTCGGTCTCAAAAATGCACCGTCTCACTATATGTTCTTAATAAATGAAGTACTAGACGGTATGCAAAAGTTTGCCCTGGCCTATATAGATGACATATTGATATTTACGAAAGGGAATGTGGAGAATCATTTGAAACATATTAGACTAGTATTTGACAGATTAAGAAGGCATGACGTTAAATTAAAGCTTAGTAAGTGCCAGTTTTTAAAGACAGAAACAAAATATTTAGGCTATATAATAAATAGGGAAGGTATTAAACCAGACCAGGACAAGATAAAGGTTATTAAAGAATTACCTCCTCCAACTAATGTTAAGGAAGTGCGTGCGTTTATAGGTACGTGTGCGTATTATAGAAGGTTTGTACCAGCATTTTCAAGGATAGCAATACCTATTACGAATTTAACGGGAAAATACGCTAGATTTAAGTGGGATGATGAGTGTCAAAAAGCGTTCGAACTTTTAAAAGATAGCTTAACAGTGGTACCATTATTGACACATCCAGACTTGAATAAACAGCTAATATTATACACAGATGCTTCAGACAACGCAATAGGAGCATGTTTGGTTCAACCATATGAAGGAGAAGAATCTGGAATACCAGGGGTTAAAAATGAAAGACCAATCTATTTCTTGTCTCATAAACTCAGCAAGACTCAAAAGAAATGGCCGATTATTGAGAAAGAAGCATATGCTATACACTACGCTCTTCAAAAATTAAATTACTATTTACATAACGCCAATTTCATTATTAGAACTGACCACATGCCATTAAAGTCGATATTAGAAGCACCAATACAAAATAGGAAAATACAAACGTGGGCATTGAATTTACAGGGATACAATGCTAAGGTTGAATATGTTTCAGGGAAACATAATACATGCGCTGACCTTTTGTCTAGGATCCCATATACACAGTCGTCAGGGAACACGGAAGATGAAGCTGAACCAGAGATAGACGATCGAAACTGGCAAGTAAATATATTAGATTCTGCCATAATAAATAGGGAAGAATTTGAGAGTTTACCATCGGATCAAGAGTCTGAACCTAGAACAGAAGACCCACATTTAGAACAGTTTGATATGAAAACAGAACAAGAATTAGATCCAAAAATAGTACAGATAAAAAGAAAACTGAAAGAAACAGGGGAAAATAGTTTTAAAAGAAAGTTTGTAGAGTTACAAGAAGACAATCAATTATATTATATCAGTGAAAAAGGTGAAGGAGTAAGAAAATATATTCCGAAACATTTAGAACAAGAAGTCTTAAAGGCATATCACGATAATAATGGTCATTTTGGACGAGATAAGTTAGTGAAGGCTATTAGCAGTAAATATTACTGGCCGAATTTATTCAAAAGTGTATATGAATATGTTGAAGCGTGTGAAAAGTGTAGGTTAAGAAACATGAAGATAATCAAATGTCCTTTACAAGATACCGATATTCCTCAATTTCCAATGCAGAAAGTAAGTTTGGATATTTCAGATCCTCATCCAAAAACATTATCGGGAAATGTATACCTACTACATATAGTTGATTCATATAGTCTCTGGCCAGAAGTTTATCCAATTCCAGACAAAAGTGCTGATTCAGTTATAAATATGCTTTTACAAGAATTTATACCAAGGTTTGGGTGTCCACAAATAATACTTACAGACAATGGGAAAGAATTTGTAAATAGAAAGTTTGAAAAATTGGTAAAAGATTTGAATATAAAACACATTAGGACTTCATATTACAGACCAACTTCTAATGCTAAAAATGAGAGACAACATAGAACACTACAATATTCTAGCGAAAAATGTAGAAGAACACGATATGGATTGGGATCTTTATTTGGGGATAGCATTAGCGGCGATACGTACACACGAAAATGAAGGAACAGGTTTCTCACCATTTTACTTAGTACATGGGAGAGAACCAATATTGCCAATTGATAATTTATTAAAGCCTAGGAGAAAATATCTGGGGGAAGATTTTCAGGAAACAAGGTTGCAAGAGATGCACAAAGCACATGTTCGTTTAAGAAATAATATAATTAAGGCTAGAGAAAGACAGAAGAAATACGCAAATAAAAATGCACACTTACAAGAGTTCAACATAGGTGATAGGGTGTATTACAAAAAACATAGAAAAAACTCTAAGTTTGATGCTCATTGGGTCCCGGGATACTATATTTTAGAAAAAAAGGGTCCAGTGTCATATACTATTAAGAATCAAATTTCAGGGCATGTTGCACGTTCACATGTAGAGCACTTAAGGCGGGATAATGAGGAAAGGGATGCAGAGAATAGTAATAATAATTATTGTTCCGAAGAAATATTGTCAGGTGGACAGATTGTCAGACAATCGGTATATCCAATACCTATAGAGAATGGGAAACAAGTGACAACAGCATCTACTACAGCTGAACAAGAAGAAACAGTACCAAAAACAGTTATGACGGAGGAAAATAACATGTATGACGATTATATTAGCGAAGAATCAGTCAAAGAAAAAATAGAACCTCCATTTATGAATACAAGACAGGCTGTAAAAAGAAAGTTAGATAGTCAGAAAGAAAAAGAAATTAAGAGGCAAAGGAAACTTAGAGTGAGTTCTTCAAGTGGTGAAGATATGCCATTATTTGAAAATTTGTTGAGACGGCAAGACAGGAAAATTAGATTGGATTTAGAAAGGAAGAAATTAGCGGTTGCTAGTAATGGATATACAGATGGGGAAGAAGAAATGGATGAAAAGTCAGAAACTGATGAAGAAGCTGATATGAAAGAAGATAGCTCTCCTCGGGAGGATAGCGACATTGATGTAGATATTGCAATTATAGAAAAAAATTTGAAGTTATTAAGAAAATGGAGAAGAGATAGATAAATAGCCTGGTAGAATATTCTGCAGATGGCAGATAGAAGAAGAAGTTAGACACAATATTTGTGTGTTTACAAAGAAGATGGTTGGTAAATAACTTAAGCAAGAGTTGTTGGGAGGAATATACATAATATGGTAATAACTTGAGACTTATTGGTATATGTTTTGTGATCATGTTGGTTTTTAAATGAAGTGTGGAGTTTTTCTTAAACGGAAAACAATTATTGAGTAGTCATAAAATGGTCTTGCATTTCCTTATATATGTTTAATTTGATTAATGTGTGGGGATAAATATGATGTCAAAGAATGAGGGGGTTGATATGGTTTAGTCAATTGTTTGGACTTCAATGGTGTTTTATGAAATGTGAAGAATAAGTTAACTTAGCTGGTTATTTTTACAATGTTTTGGTTTTATTGAGTTACCCTGAGTGTGTTTAAAATGATTATTGGTTGAACGTTCAGTTAGAAGAAACAGATGACTTAAAGTAGTTGAGTCGTTTAACGTATATAACGTTTATAAATAGAAGTTGAGGGTGAAACATGATGGAGTTAAGGGGGGAGAAGTAGTGGTTAGTGAAGTGACTCAATATGTTGTAATGGAGGAGTATGTTGATATTATTGGGTTCGCAATGTAAATGTTTGGGTTAAAAATAGGAGCTGGGTTGAACAGCGTTTAATGGGAAAATAAGGGGGGAATGCCAGCTTGAGTTTTGGCATTTAAATAAGTTAGAAGAAGAAGACTGTATGTAACAGTATACTAATAATTTGGAGTTTTTTTTTTTGAAGGAATGGTAAACTTGAACTTGACGAGGTGAATGATACAAAAGCTGGTAGCTTTGGATTAACATATTTTTTTGATAATAACGATTATTATTGACGGAAACTGAAGATAAATTTTGAAACTTTATTTTTATAAAGTTTTGAGAATGTATGGGAAGAGAAAGGTGATTACTTCTTACTTTTTCCTTACTTTTTCTTATTTATTTTAGGTGCGCACCTACCAAATCTAACCTACCCAATCTAACTATTTTTTCTGTCTATCCTAGAATAGTGAGAGTGTGAGAATGTGAATAAGGGAGAAATAAAAGATAAGGGGAATATCTTCAGTTTTGTCAATCATAATTTAGATGGACACTTTAAATTTAAAAGCGGTTCGCTTATGGAGAATTTTATGGAGAGTTTTGTAGCGAGTTTTCTAGAGAACTTTATAACGAGTTTTGTAGCGAGTTTTCTAGAGAACTTTATAACGAGTTTTGTAGAGGGTTTCGGTATTAATGTCTCTGGTTAGCAATTGGCTATGATGAGATAGGAGAATGAGAATTGAGTTAGGAATTATATGGAATTGTTGTTAATTGTGGTATAGAGATGTATAGTTAAGTGCTTAAGAGTTGGGGTTGAGATTTTTTCAGGGAAAAATTCTCTTTGAAGAAGGGGAGGTATATGTAACAGTAAAGGGAGTAGCTTAGGAGTACAGAGTTAAGGAATGCTGCGCATTCCTTGACTAGTGGGAAAACCATAGCTAGTGAACGTGTGTGCACGAATGAAGAAGTGTATCTAGGCTGGCACACACGTCACTTGGGGGCCCAGCTAGCAGGGAGGTAGGAAAACATGTAAACATCCGAATTTGAGCATAACATCATGATGCTGTAGTTGAACGATTCGACTAATAAAGAATGATCTAAACAACGCGGAGTCTTGTGTGCTGTACGATCATCACGTGCCTTCTAACCTGTGTGTGTAACATCTCTACACTATAATACTTACTTCTGGTAGAGAACTCAGAATGTCAGTCTAGTCCATGGCTCGTCCGCCTTCCACGGTAGCCTTACCTGAAAGCTTGTCAGCCCGCTCATTTCCTTGTACTCCCGCATGCCCTGGCACGAAAAGGAAACTAATCTTTGCCAGCCGAGACCGCTCAAGAGGCAGCAGCTACTATCTTCTGACCCACCTTATCTCTATCCTCCTGAGCATGCATATTGAGTCACTAAGGAAACATGCCCTAGTGAATGTCTGCGTTTCGAGCAATGTTATTGCTTTACTTACTCCCATTACTTCTATAGTCAGGCTACTTGTGGTCAAAGCACCAGAATCTTCTGCTTTAAAGCATGCCGACAGCTCTGTCACACCACCTTAGTCCATACATTCCACGAAGTCAACGCCGACGTCTCTGTCACACCACCGTCGTCCACTAACTCCAGAAAGTCAACGCGGACGACTCTGCATCACCACCCTCGTCCATACACTCCACGAAAACAAAGCTGACGTCTCTGTCACAATCGTAGATTGATTAGAGAAATTAGACCTAGACAGTCAAAAATTTTTGGACATGTTATGAGAAGAAATGGACTGGAGAACTTAGTGACAGCTGGCAAGATCGAAGGGAACAGACCAAGAGGAAGACCGAGAGGAAAATACCTGGATGGCTTGGCCACATGGTATGGACGAGACAGGAACACTGAGCTGATCCACGACACTGGTGATCGAGTGAAATGGCGAATCATGACCGCCCACGCTTTCCGGCATGGCACATGATTGATTGATTGTCTCTGTCACACCACCTTAGTCCATACACTTCACGCAGGCGCCAATAAATGCATGTCTACAGTGTCACCGCCTCACCTTTAGAGATATTAACTAAAGGGCTGCAACTCCAGCCCAAGGGATAGAAGAGAGTCACTCAAGGCCCGAGTAATCTAGAGCCTTCTAGAAGGACTGGTCATTGAGTCCAGGGTTCCGTGGACACTGATGTGGCCCGCCTATTGCGGGGTCCACGAGGAACTCGGACAGAGTTACCACCCGTGTCGGATTGGGACACGTGTAGACCGGCAGAGGACAGACGGACTTGAGAGAGGCAACAGGGCCTGCCTTAGAGGGACTCAATAGATATCAATAGATATATATATCCATAGGCTAGATAGTTTGCTAGACTGTTGTATGATAACTATGTATTGATGTTAACTATCTGTGATATGTAATATAGCGCGGGATTGTTAACCCACTGCGCCAACGCACTGTATATTGAAATACAATAAATGTTCGATATCATAGCGAACGGAGTTATTGTTGCCTGTGTGAACCCGAGCTCAGATACCTAGATAGGAGCAAGACGATGACAGGCTTTTTGGGGGCTAGTTTTCCGGTTTTGGCATAAAATCAAATGTTACAAAACTATTAATTGACATGTAAAATCACTAAATGAATTATATCACATTGATTTTTGTACCACAAATTGTTAACTTTACAAATTTAAAAGATTAGTAGCTATCTAGCAATAAAATAGAGTTAATCTGAGTCCCTCAGCAGTGTCTCAGCAGTGCCTCAGCAGTGCCTCAGCAGTGTCTCTCATTATTGTGATTATTGTAAACTATTTTTGACATGACTGTGACATTTTTTGACTGTTACTAATGTTTTCTCACTCTACGAGCAGATTGTTCCGCGAATAGTGGCGCGTGCAACCTATGTAACCTTTCCAACAGTGGCGAGAGTACAAGACAACATTGGCGAGTTCTGGGATTAAAAGCTAAGTTTCATATCATACCCATTGCAACTCTAAGCTGTACTTCTCACCATCCATCAATGTATCATTTTGTTTCGCATTGATTTGTTTGCATATTCATGACCTTGTAACCAACATAACCTTGCATTTTGATTTACACCTTTAATAAGTAAGGGAGATAACCAAATTTTCTACTCCCCAACATTTTTTCTAAGGGATTTAACTTTATAAACAGTACCAACAAGTAAACCACAAAATGTCTAGCTTAGATAAATGCATTGAGCAAGGAATAAAATTAGGTTATAAAGAAGAGAAACTGTCAGAATGGGCACAGAAAACGCACGCAGAAAACATTGCCCGTGAAGAAAGAGCGATTGAACGAGAGGAAAAACAACGGCAAATGGAGGCAGAAGAAAAGAAAATGCAAATGCAAATTGAAGAGAAGAAAATACAATTGCAGGCTCAGGAGAAACAGATGGAGCTCGAGGCGGCGGCCAAACAAGCCCAATTGAATGCCGATACACAAATAAAACTAAAACAGATGGAGATTGTGTCGAACGCAGAAATATCTGTGAATAAGCTAAAAAGCAAAGAAGAGGAACAAAAATATAACAAGTATAAAGGCCTCGTGAAGGCGTTCTGCTCAGGAGATTCCATCAGCGCCTACTTGGACAATTTTGAGTGTTTAATGTCCTACCATAAGATCATAAAAATCAGATTGGGCATTCATGTTAATGAGAAACTTAGCTCTTGAACCTTTAAAAGTAATAGAGACAGTGCCACAGGAGATGCGAAAAGACTATGACTATTTAAAACAACGCATTCTCCAACATTTTTCTTTAGATACTGCAGGTTACCAACAACAATTTGCCAAATTATCTCCACAACCAAACCAAACCTTTATAGATTATGTCAGTACAGTCCAAGACGTGTGTACAAAGTGGATTAACTCGGCTAAAACTAACAACAGCCATGACAAACTTAAGGAGCTCATTATTATAGACAAAATAGTTAGCACCATCCCCACACCTTTTGCTAAGTTCTTAAAACAAATGGACTGTAAAAGTATTCAGGAAATCGAATCCAAGGGGAATGCATTTTTCACAGCAAATAGAGACATTTTTCAGCTAAACATAAGTCACAACGATACAGCAGCAGCAGTAGTGAACACCAAATACTCAAAACAAACAGAGAGTAAATTTAAACCGCGCTCAAATGTCAGTAAACTAGTTAAATGCCAATATTGCGGTTTGAATCACGACAGTTACGCGATGTGCGACAAATCGCCTAACTATCCTCACCACCTCAAAATGATGGTGGAAAAGCAGAAGACTAAGCGCAATGCTTACCAGAGAGCGGTCAAATGTTTTTTTTGCCGGAGCTTTGGCCACTATAGTCGCTTCTGTGATGGCCGAAAGTTATTGAAACAGGCCAATGCTGCACTGGTGGAAACGTCGTCAGACGAAGAGATTGAATCACTGAATGAGTGTGATAATCAAAACGACAATGTAAGTGAGCTTGGAAATGCTGTACAAATTATTGACACCATTACAGACAGTAAGTGTAACACCTGTACGAAGTTCCAACTTGACACATTACTATGTGGCCACACTATCCCTATTTCAAATGAAACAGCCAACGCTGCTTTGTCATCTACAGGCAAGCTAGTTTTTTCAACAGGGTTTGTAAATAACAAAAAGTGCACATTAATTCAGGATTCCGGCGCAACGCTCTGTGGGATTAAGAAAACATTAATAGACACTAAAGACTACACAGACAAACATGTGACTTGTCGCACATTCTCAGGCACTATAGAGAAATACCCCCTTGCTCTGGTCGAAATTCGAACACCGTTCATATCAGGACAAGTATTGTGCGCTGTCCTTGAAAATCCAGTCGCTGATATTATACTTGGGAACTTGCCCAACATACAATCATGCTCTGAAAAGGAAATCAGAGATTGGGAGCATAAAAACGGTATCCACCATACGAACAGCGATGCTACAGAGAAACACCATTCATGCTTGTCTCAAGCTGCCAAAAGACCAAGGGAGATAACCACTGAGGTAATTCAGAAAGAATTCACCGAGGTGTACAATGCAGGGGCGGTCGAATCTGTCAGTGATACGACCAAATTAAAACCTCGAAATGAGGATGCTACCGATCTACCAAATACCAAGCCTGTAGATGTGCAACAAAACACACAACACACAAATGCAATAACACGACAGACAACCCATAAAACCAACACCGACCAACTGCAGGAATCATTAGAAATAATAGCACCAAACTTAACCAACACCAATTTTGCAAATGAACAGAAGGCAGATCCTACTCTTTCACCATACTTTAAATTAGTAGGACTCAAACCAAAATTAACTAAGAACGCATCGTGGACATTTAGGCTACAGAACAACATCTTAACTAGATTTTACACAACAAAGCAGACCACGATACAGCAAGTAGTGTTACCACAAGCACATCGAGACAAAGTTCTAAAAATAGCCCATGACTCCCCTTTTGGAGGTCATATGGGGTACGAAAAGACCAGGGCTAGGGTCCTGACCCAGTTTTATTGGCCAAAGTTTTGCCAAGATATAAAAACCTTTTGTAGATCTTGTGATATATGTCAGAAACTGGTGAAAAAGGGAAAAAACCCTACAGCAGAAGTCCAATCAACGACAACTGCCTCGAGGCCTTTCCAAATCGTAGCAGTTGACCTAGTAGGTCCGTTGAATCACATTTCCAATAAAGGGAATAGATATATTTTTACTCTTGTGGATGTGTGTACGAGATGGCCAGAAATGCTTCCATTAAGATCTATCTCCTCTAAGGATGTAACGGACATATTATTAAATATTTTCTCCCGTTTTGGCTTCCCGGAGAAAATAATTTCTGATAGAGGAACCCAGTTCATATCGAATGCCACCCAATCAGTAACTAAGTTACTAGGCATCAAGCAATGTTTCACCAGTCCCTATCGACCGGCCGCAAATGGTATCTGCGAGAAACTAAATGGGGACCTGAAACATATGCTATCTAAAGTGACAGCTGAAAATCCAGCCGATTGGGACATACTCCTCCCAACGGTGCTGTTCGCATATAGAGAAGTCCCGCAATCAAGTACAGGGTTCTCTCCCTTCGAATTGATGTATGGAGCGAACCCAAGAGGACCTCTCACCATTTATAAAGAGATCATATCACAACCTGTAGATATCCAACTACCCATTTCTACCTATGATTTAGTCACTGACACCAGAGACAAAATCATACGTTCCTGTATATTGGCCTGAACATCACTACAGGAGAAAGGTTTTAAATACAGGCAGTACGCCAACAGAGGTGCAAAAACAATTGTACTAAATCCAGGTCAGGATATTTTACTACTGCTACCTGACAAAAGAGATTTACTATCAACCTCTTGGCAGGGACCTTTTAAGATCATTAGAAGAATTTCGGAAGTTGATTACGAAATCTCTTTAAATGGAAAGTTGAAAATATTCCATGTAAATATGTTGAAACCATACTATGCTAGACAGGACATTGAGACAAATGAACAGACGCAACGAACTAGTAACAGAGACGAAACGACAATTTCCCAACGGAATGACTCCTCGACAAATGAAGCATCGTTAACGACACACTCTTACGACGACAAAAACGACGAAGACATATGGACATTACCGACAATCTGTGATATCGACAACGACGACAAATTTGACGACATATTGACAACGATTGATCTCGACGACGACGACAATGTCATTGAAGACAATTTACAAACAGTAGCATCTGTGATAAATCAAACAGACGTAGACAATACTGAAATCCCTGTACCAATTATGACTGACGACGGGAGTATAAATGACATACATATCTCTGACACTGTGACACAACAACAGCGACAAGACATTTTGACTCTCCTTGACGAGTATAAATCTATCTTTTCTAACAAACCTGGACGCACTGATAAAATAACACATTCAATTGTGCTGACAGATCTGAGACCGGTCAAATGTAGACCATATTCTATTCCTCTCCATTACAGAGCAAATTTAGATAAAGAAATTTTAGAATTAGAGAAGAATGGCATAATTCAAAAATCGATGTCTCAATATTCTTCACCGATTGTCCTGGTGAAAAAGAAGGACCAGACAATCCGTTTGTGCATCGACTATAGAGTATTAAATACAAGAACCACAACGGATGCAGAGCCAATGAACAGCTGTGAAGATCTCATTTTAAATATGGCTCAATCATCCTTATTTTCCAAGACCGACTTAGCGAAAGGATATTGGCAAGTGCCACTACACCCTTCTTCTAGACATATAACAGCATTCGTAACACCCCTCGGTTTGTACGAATGGCTATATCTTCCATTTGGCCTGAAGAACGCACCGGCCACCTTTGTTAGATTAACAAGATTGTTATTACACGGAATTAAAGATGTGGTAGCCTATATTGATGATATATGCATCCATTCTTCTAATATGACTTCTCACTTACTTACCCTCAAACAAGTCTTCAACCAAATCTCTCTTTTTGGACTTACTATCAAACCTTCCAAGGTTGAATTAGGCTATACACAAATAGACTTCCTTGGTCATAGAATTTCTGAAGGCAAATTGTTGACAGATGAGAAAATTGTTTCCAAGATTCTTAATCTAGAAGTGCCTACCACAAAGAAACAAATTAGAAGTTTACTAGGTCTTATTAACTATTATTCTAAATTTATTCCACATTGGGCAGAACTCACCTCAGTCTTTTCTGATATGTTAACTAAAGATCATCCATCAAAAATTTGTAAAAGTACCAGCTTAGACGATGCAATGTGTAGATTGAAACATATTTTTTCTAATCCACCAGTCTTACGATTACCCAACATAAATTTACCCTTTATTTTGACCACAGATGCGAGTGCTACCGCAATAGGAGGATGTTTAATGCAGGAAGTGGATGGAGTGAGACACCCGATTCTCTATGTAAGCCGCAAACTAAAGAAGGCAGAAACCCGGTATGCCACAGTGGAATTGGAGGCTTTAAGCCTATTGTTTTGTATATTGAGATTATCTAAGTTCCTCTTGGGTAGTCACTTTGTCGTTCTCACTGACAGTTCGCCATTATTGGTCCTTAACCAGGGGTCACCTAAAAACCATCGTTTGAAAAGATGGTGTCTTCTACTTCAAGATTTCGACTTCGAAATCCGCCATATCAAAGGCACGGACAACATTATGGCTGACCTATTATCACGGCAAACGAATGCGCCAGTAGAATGACTCTTAGCACATCGACCATTCGCCATACTAGAAACTGTGATACTTTTAGTCTGTTGCATATAACAGTGTAACTCTACACCTGCTAGAGAACTCTCAGTGAATAGGTTACTTACAACACCCACGAACATGATACTTTAAGAGCTATACTTTAAGACCTATACTGTAAGAGCTATACTATCAAGTGCCCAAGCTCTAGAACGATCCCAGCAAGAAACGTTAACTGTGGTTCAATCAATAATATCAACCAGTGAACTGACTCTGAATACTGTAAGAACACTTTATACGGGACATTGAGAACAATCCATACTTGCTGTGCTACGAAACTTTGCAAACAGCCGGAACAGAACGACGTCGACTACAACACTCAAGAGACAGCCATACTAACTTTAACATTCATGGCATAACACGCTAACGACAGGAGGACAACGCGCACATCATCGTTGGATTTAGTTATTTAATTAATTAATTACTTTAGTATTAAATATGTATTATATTTGCATTATTGATGTATATAAAATGTGTTAACCTGTAATTTGTACATGTTCTAAGTGAATATTACAGGCGGTTCCATTTCTAAGCTAAAGAACCGTCCTATACAATTGTCTCTATTTAAATTATAACCCAGTTTTGAGTCATCGTACAAAAAGTACGTATTTTCTTAAAGGGCAAATATCGCCTAGTCCATTTTTTCTAAGGGCAATAACACTTACCTCAACTTTAATTATATATTTTAACCAAATACTATTTTGAATGAAAGGTGAGTGAATGACTGCGTGAATGGATTAAATGAGAGAACGATATACCTAGCGGACAAATTGTACGCAAAACGTATTTATTTTAATTTGTCTGCGTCTTTAATGTAAAATTGCATGACTTTTCTAAATTGTTAATACATGTTTAGTAGTTAGTTTAATTTAGTAGTTAGTTTAATATACTTAGTTTAGTAGTTAGGATACATCTAAGCACCACTACTTGGAATGCCTGATCATGTATTGCACACAGTGGAGTAATTCATGATTAAGGTTATCCCAACTCATGACGCTTGGAAATACGCCACACATTCAGCATACACTTTACACAAAACTTAAAACTCAACACTATCAATTTAAAATACAGTCACTTTATTAGAATAGCAACTTATTAGTCAACACACTAACAAGCCAACAGGGACACATGTGGTCTGATGGGATAAAATAACAACGTAACTACATATTTAGCATTATACAACATACGAGAGTAAAAGTGTATGGAAATGCACACACAGATCAAGATTTGAAGGTGTACTTAATTAGCCAGGACTTCGGTCTTGTTAATTCTCTTTAATACGGAGATTAATTGTCTTGGTACCAGTGGGGTACTATGAGAAGGGCGGGTTGTAAATACAACTACTAAAACGTCACGTAACTTCGGTCAGATAAGCATTTTTAAGGACACAGGAGACAGAGTGATCTCTTCACCAAATCAGAGAAGTGGTGTATGGGAGAATACATGAGTTTTAATGCCAGTATGTAGGTTACCAGGTTACTGTCCACCAAACTACAAACACCAACTTTATGTGATTCGGTGACAGAATTAGAACAGATCTAATTACCCTATAACAAACCATCATATCAGGGGAGAGGGGGGAATCCTGTCACCGCCTCACCTTTAGAGATATTAACTAAAGGGCTGCAACTCCAGCCCAAGGTATAGAAGAGAGTCACTCAAGGCCCGAGTAATCTAGAGCCTTCTAGAAGGACTGGTCATTGAGTCCAGGGTTCCGTGGACTCTGATGTGGCCCGCCTATTGCGGGGTCCACGAGGAACTCGGACAGAGTTACCACCCGTGTCGGATTGGGACACGTGTAGACCGGCAGAGGACAGACGGACTTGAGAGAGGCAACAGGGCCTGCCTTAGAGGGACTCAATAGATATCAATAGATATATATATCCATAGGCTAGATAGTTTGCTAGACTGTAGTATGATAACTATGTATTGATGTTAACTATCTGTGATATGTAATATAGCACGGGATTGTTAACCCACTGCGCCAACGCACTGTATATTGAAATACAATAAATGTTCGATATCATAGCGAACGGAGTTATTGTTGCCTGTGTGAACCCGAGCTCAGATACCTAGATAGGAGCAAGACGATGACAGGCTTTTTGGGGGCTAGTTTTCCGGTTTTGGCATAAAATCAAATGTTACAAAACTATTAATTGCCATGTAAAATCACTAAATGAATTATATCACATTGATTTTTGTACCACAAATTGTTAACTTTACAAATTTAAAAGATTAGTAGCTATCTAGCAATAAAATAGAGTTAATCTGAGTCCCTCAGCAGTGTCTCAGCAGTGCCTCAGCAGTGTCTCTCATTATTGTGATTATTGTAAACTATTTTTGACATGACTGTGACATTTTTTGACTGTTACTAATGTTTTCTCACTCTACGAGCAGATTGTTCCGCGAATAGTGGCGCGTGCAACCTATGTAACCTTTCCAACAGTGGCGAGAGTACAAGACAACATCGGCGAGTTCTGGGATTAAAAGCTAAGTTTCATATCATACCCATTGCAACTCTAAGCTGTACTTCTCACCATCCATCAATGTATCATTTTGTTTCGCATTGATTTGTTTGCATATTCATGACCTTGTAACCAACATAACCTTGCATTTTGATTTACACCTTTAATAAGTAAGGGAGATAACCAAATGTTCTACTCCCCAACATTTTTTCTAAGGGATTTAACTTTATAAACAGTACCAACAAGTAAACCACAAAATGTCTAGCTTAGATAAATGCATTGAGCAAGGAATAAAATTAGGTTATAAAGAAGAGAAACTGTCAGAATGGGCACAGAAAACGCACGCAGAAAACATTGCCCGTGAAGAAAGAGCGATTGAACGAGAGGAAAAACAACGGCAAATGGAGGCAGAAGAAAAGAAAATGCAAATGCAAATTGAAGAGAAGAAAATACAATTGCAGGCTCAGGAGAAACAGATGGAGCTCGAGGCGGCGGCCAAACAAGCCCAATTGAATGCCGATACACAAATAAAACTAAAACAGATGGAGATTGTGTCGAACGCAGAAATATCTGTGAATAAGCTAAAAAGCAAAGAAGAGGAACAAAAATATAACAAGTATAAAGGCCTCGTGAAGGCGTTCTGCTCAGGAGATTCCATCAGCGCCTACTTGGACAATTTTGAGTGTTTAATGTCCTACCATAAGATCATAAAAATCAGATTGGGCATTCATGTTAATGAGAAACTTAGCTCTTGAACCTTTAAAAGTAATAGAGACAGTGCCACAGGAGATGCGAAAAGACTATGACTATTTAAAACAACGCATTCTCCAACATTTTTCTTTAGATACTGCAGGTTACCAACAACAATTTGCCAAATTATCTCCACAACCAAACCAAACCTTTATAGATTATGTCAGTACAGTCCAAGACGTGTGTACAAAGTGGATTAACTCGGCTAAAACTAACAACAGCCATGACAAACTTAAGGAGCTCATTATTATAGACAAAATAGTTAGCACCATCCCCACACCTTTTGCTAAGTTCTTAAAACAAATGGACTGTAAAAGTATTCAGGAAATCGAATCCAAGGGGAATGCATTTTTCACAGCAAATAGAGACATTTTTCAGCTAAACATAAGTCACAACGATACAGCAGCAGCAGTAGTGAACACCAAATACTCAAAACAAACAGAGAGTAAATTTAAACCGCGCTCAAATGTCAGTAAACTAGTTAAATGCCAATATTGCGGTTTGAATCACGACAGTTACGCGATGTGCGACAAATCGCCTAACTATCCTCACCACCTCAAAATGATGGTGGAAAAGCAGAAGACTAAGCGCAATGCTTACCAGAGAGCGGTCAAATGTTTTTTTTTGCCGGAGCTTTGGCCACTATAGTCGCTTCTGTGATGGCCGAAAGTTATTGAAACAGGCCAATGCTGCACTAGTGGAAACGTCGTCAGACGAAGAGATTTGAATCACTGAATGAGTGTGATAATCAAAACGACAATGTAAGTGAGCTTGGAAATGCTGTACAAATTATTGACACCATTACAGACAGTAAGTGTAACACCTGTACGAAGTTCCAACTTGACACAACATTACTATGTGGCCACACTATCCCTATTTCAAATGAAACAGCCAACGCTGCTTTGTCATCTACAGGCAAGCTAGTTTTTTCAACAGGGTTTGTAAATAACAAAAAGTGCACATTAATTCGGGATTCCGGCGCAACGCTCTGTGGGATTAAGAAAACATTAATAGACACTAAAGACTACACAGACAAACATGTGACTTGTCGCACATTCTCAGGCACTATAGAGAAATACCCCCTTGCTCTGGTCGAAATTCGAACACCGTTCATATCAGGACAAGTATTGTGCGCTGTCCTTGAAAATCCAGTCGCTGATATTATACTTGGGAACTTGCCCAACATACAATCATGCTCTGAAAAGGAAATCAGAGATTGGGAGCATAAAAACGGTATCCACCATACGAACAGCGATGCTACAGAGAAACACCATTCATGCTTGTCTCAAGCTGCCAAAAGACCAAGGGAGATAACCACTGAGGTAATTCAGAAAGAATTCACCGAGGTGTACAATGCAGGGGCGGTCGAATCTGTCAGTGATACGACCAAATTAAAACCTCGAATTGAGGATGCTACCGATCTACCAAATACCAAGCCTGTAGATGTGCAACAAAACACACAACACACAAATGCAATAACACGACAGACAACCCATAAAACCAACACCGACCAACTGCAGGAATCATTAGAAATAATAGCACCAAACTTAACCAACACCAATTTTGCAAATGAACAGAAAGCAGATCCTACTCTTTCACCATACTTTAAATTAGTAGGACTCAAACCAAAATTAACTAAGAACGCATCGTGGACATTTAGGCTACAGAACAACATCTTAACTAGATTTTACACAACAAAGCAGACCACGATACAGCAAGTAGTGTTACCACAAGCACATCGAGACAAAGTTCTAAAAATAGCCCATGACTCCCCTTTTGGAGGTCATATGGGGTACGAAAAGACCAGTGCTAGGGTCCTGACCCAGTTTTATTGGCCAAAGTTTTGCCAAGATATAAAAACCTTTTGTAGATCTTGTGATATATGTCAGAAACTGGTGAAAAAGGGAAAAAACCCTACAGCAGAAGTCCAATCAACGACAACTGCCTCGAGGCCTTTCCAAATCGTAGCAGTTGACCTAGTAGGTCCGTTGAATCACATTTCCAATAAAGGGAATAGATATATTTTTACTCTTGTGGATGTGTGTACGAGATGGCCAGAAATGCTTCCATTAAGATCTATCTCCTCTAAGGATGTAACGGACATATTATTAAATATTTTCTCCCGTTTTGGCTTCCCGGAGAAAATAATTTCTGATAGAGGAACCCAGTTCATATCGAATGCCACCCAATCAGTAACTAAGTTACTAGGCATCAAGCAATGTTTCACCAGTCCCTATCGACCGGCCGCAAATGGTATCTGCGAGAAACTAAATGGGGACCTGAAACATATGCTATCTAAAGTGACAGCTGAAAATCCAGCCGATTGGGACATACTCCTCCCAACGGTGCTGTTCGCATATAGAGAAGTCCCGCAATCAAGTACAGGGTTCTCTTCCTTCGAATTGATGTATGGAGCGAACCCAAGAGGACCTCTCACCATTTATAAAGAGATCATATCACAACCTGTAGATATCCAACTACCCATTTCTACCTATGATTTAGTCACTGACACCAGAGACAAAATCATACGTTCCTGTATATTGGCCAGAACATCACTACAGGAGAAAGGTTTTAAATACAGGCAGTACGCCAACAGAGGTGCAAAAACAATTGTACTAAATCCAGGTCAGGATATTTTACTACTGCTACCTGACAAAAGAGATTTACTATCAACCTCTTGGCAGGGACCTTTTAAGATCATTAGAAGAATTTCGGAAGTTGATTACGAAATCTCTTTAAATGGAAAGTTGAAAATATTCCATGTAAATATGTTGAAACCATACTATGCTAGACAGGACATTGAGACAAATGAACAGACGCAACGAACTAGTAACAGAGACGAAACGACAATTTCCCAACGGAATGACTCCTCAACAAATGAAGCATCGTTAACGACACACTCTTACGACGACAAAAACGACGAAGACATATGGACATTACCGACAAACTGTGATATCGACAACGACGACAAATTTGACGACATATTGACGATTGATCTCGACGACGACGACAATGACATTGAAGACAATTTACAAACAGTAGCATCTGTGATAAATCAAACAGACGTAGACAATACTGAAATCCCTGTACCAATTATGACTGACGACGGGAGTATAAATGACATACATATCTCTGACACTGTGACACAACAACAGCGACAAGACATTTTGACTCTCCTTGACGAGTATAAATCTATCTTTTCTAACAAACCTGGACGCACTGATAAAATAACACATTCAATTGTGCTGACAGATCTGAGACCGGTCAAATGTAGACCATATTCTATTCCTCTCCATTACAGAGCAAATTTAGATAAAGAAATTTTAGAATTAGAGAAGAATGGCATAATTCAAAAATCGATGTCTCAATATTCTTCACCGATTGTCCTGGTGAAAAAGAAGGACCAGACAATCCGTTTGTGCATCGACTATAGAGTATTAAATACAAGAACCACAACGGATGCAGAGCCAATGAACAGCTGTGAAGATCTCATTTTAAATATGGCTCAATCATCCTTATTTTCCAAGACCGACTTAGCGAAAGGATATTGGCAAGTGCCACTACACCCTTCTTCTAGACATATAACAGCATTCGTAACACCCCTCGGTTTGTACGAATGGCTATATCTTCCATTTGGCCTGAAGAACGCACCGGCCACCTTTGTTAGATTAACAAGATTGTTATTACACGGAATTAAAGATGTGGTAGCCTATATTGATGATATATGCATCCATTCTTCTAATATGACTTCTCACTTACTTACCCTCAAACAAGTCTTCAACCAAATCTCTCTTTTTGGACTTACTATCAAACCTTCCATGGTTGAATTAGGCTATACACAAATAGACTTCCTTGGTCATAGAATTTCTGAAGGCAAATTGTTGACAGATGAGAAAATTGTTTCCAAGATTCTTAATCTAGAAGTGCCTACCACAAAGAAACAAATTAGAAGTTTACTAGGTCTTATTAACTATTATTCTAAATTTATTCCACATTGGGCAGAACTCACCTCAGTCTTTTCTGATATGTTAACTAAAGATCATCCATCAAAAATTTGTAAAAGTACCAGCTTAGACGATGCAATGTGTAGATTGAAACATATTTTTTCTAATCCACCAGTCTTACGATTACCCAACATAAATTTACCCTTTATTTTGACCACAGATGCGAGTGCTACCGCAATAGGAGGATGTTTAATGCAGGAAGTGGATGGAGTGAGACACCCGATTCTCTATGTAAGCCGCAAACTAAAGAAGGCAGAAACCCGGTATGCCACAGTGGAATTGGAGGCTTTAAGCCTATTGTTTTGTATATTGAAATTATCTAAGTTCCTCTTGGGTAGTCACTTTGTCGTTCTCACTGACAGTTCGCCATTATTGGTCCTTAACCAGGGGTCACCTAAAAACCATCGTTTGAAAAGATGGTGTCTTCTACTTCAAGATTTCGACTTCGAAATCCGCCATATCAAAGGCACGGACAACATTATGGCTGACCTATTATCACGGCAAACGAATGCGCCAGTAGAATGACTCTTAGCACATCGACCATTCGCCATACTAGAAACTGTGATACTTTTAGTCTGTTGCATATAACAGTGTAACTCTACACCTGCTAGAGAACTCTCAGTGAATAGGTTACTTACAACACCCACGAACATGATACTTTAAGAGCTATACTTTAAGACCTATACTGTAAGAGCTATACTATCAAGTGCCCAAGCTCTAGAACGATCCCAGCAAGAAACGTTAACTGTGGTTCAATCAATAATATCAACCAGTGAACTGACTCTGAATACTGTAAGAACACTTTATACGGGACATTGAGAACAATCCATACTTGCTGTGCTACGAAACTTTGCAAACAGCCGGAACAGAACGACGTCGACTACAACACTCAAGAGACAGCCATACTAACTTTAACATTCATGGCATAACACGCTAACGACAGGAGGACAACGCGCACATCATCGTTGGATTTAGTTATTTAATTAATTAATTACTTTAGTATTAAATATGTATTATATTTGCATTATTGATGTATATAAAATGTGTTAACCTGTAATTTGTACATGTTCTAAGTGAATATTACAGGCAGTTCCATTTCTAAGCTAAAGAACCGTCCTATACAATTGTCTCTATTTAAATTATAACCCAGTTTTGAGTCATCGTACAAAAAGTACGTATTTTCTTAAAGGGCAAATATCGCCTAGTCCATTTTTTCTAAGGGCAATAACACTTACCTCAACTTTAATTATATATTTTAACCAAATACTATTTTGAATGAAAGGTGAGTGAATGACTGCGTGAATGGATTAAATGAGAGAACGATATACCTAGCGGACAAATTGTACGCAAAACGTATTTATTTTAATTTGTCTGCGTCTTTAATGTAAAATTGCATGACTTGTCTAAATTGTTAATACATGTTTAGTAGTTAGTTTAATTTAGTAGTTAGTTTAATATACTTAGTTTAGTAGTTAGGATACATCTAAGCACCACTACTTGGAATGCCTGATCATGTATTGCACACAGTGGAGTAATTCATGATTAAGGTTATCCCAACTCGTGACGCTTGGAAATACGCCACACATTCAGCATACACTTTACACAAAACTTAAAACTCAACACTATCAATTTAAAATACAGTCACTTTATTAGAATAGCAACTTATTAGTCAACACACTAACAAGCCAACAGGGACACATGTAGTCTGATGGGATAAAATAACAACGTAACTACATATTTAGCATTATACAACATACGAGAGTAAAAGTGTATGGAAATGCACACACAGATCAAGATTTGAAGGTGTACTTAATTAGCCAGGACTTCGGTCTTGTTAATTCTCTTTAATACGGAGATTAATTGTCTTGGTACCAGTGGGGTACTATGAGAAGGGCGGGTTGTAAATACAACTACTAAAACGTCACGTAACTTCGGTCAGATAAGCATTTTTAAGGACACAGAAGACAGAGTGATCGCTTCACCAAATCAGAGAAGTGGTGTATGGGAGAATACATGAGTTTTAATGCCAGTATGTAGGTTACCAGGTTACTGTCCACCAAACTACAAACACCAACTTTATGTGATTCGGTGACAGAATTAGAACAGATCTAATTACCCTATAACAAACCATCATATCAGGGGAGAGGGGGGAATCCTGTCACCGCCTCACCTTTAGAGATATTAACTAAAGGGCTGCAACTCCAGCCCAAGGGATAGAAGAGAGTCACTCAAGGCCCGAGTAATCTAGAGCCTTCTAGAAGGACTGGTCATTGAGTCCAGGGTTCCGTGGACACTGATGTGGCCCGCCTATTGCGGGGTCCACGAGGAACTCGGACAGAGTTACCACCCGTGTCGGATTGGGACACGTGTAGACCGGCAGAGGACAGACGGACTTGAGAGAGGCAACAGGGCCTGCCTTAGAGGGACTCAATAGATATCAATAGATATCAATATCCATAGGCTAGATAGTTTGCTAGACTGTTGTATGATAACTATGTATTGATGTTAACTATCTGTGATATGTAATATAGCGCGGGATTGTTAACCCACTGCGCCAACGCACTGTATATTGAAATACAATAAATGTTCGATATCATAGCGAACGGAGTTATTGTTGCCTGTGTGAACCCGAGCTCAGATACCTAGATAGGAGCAAGACGATGACAACAGTTTATCAACAACCGCTTCGCTTGATTTCTATGCCTCGGATCCATACAGCAGCGCCACCGACTTAACCTTACAGTCACATACTCAGCTGTAAGTAACTTCTCTGGACTACCACAAGTTTCCCTTCGCTATGAACCAAATTTTCCCCCATTCTCATTAAAATATATTCACCTATTCCCCTACATCCACCCACAATGTGCTACAATTATTTGATTCTACCTCTTGAAGTTTGCTTCTGGCAGAGTAGGGGGCTTCAATTCAACAATAAAAAATACGGAGATTTTGTTGGATCATTTCTCCAGGACATGCTGGTGTGGTGGCAAACTAACATTTGGACAGACTGGCCTGCACAGCTGGGTGGGGTATTGGTGCACGATAAGACAGATGTGGTCAGATCTTTGGAACCGTGTGTATAGTGTGGAAGAACAGATAGATCATCACAGTCTAGAGAGAATGGTGTGGCAGGGAGTGACCAGAGGATCTGACAGACACTCAGGACCCCGAGGAAAGGCCTGACGGACACATAATCAGATTGTTACTAGTACCATTAGTATCCTGAATCTTCACTGGCCGTTGAAGATGAGCACGCATGGAAATATCCAGAGTTATGATGTCAATTCTTTCCTCAACTCATTAAACTTCCCGGTCAGCATGGCCGAATGTATAAGAATGTGTGTTCTTACACATTCAGTGTGCTGATGCCGAGGTAAGGGGTTGAACCCCTTCACCGGACAGTAGGACTAAAATGTTGATCTATAGCCCTTGATTGGGGACATAAAGTACAAGTACCTCTGAAGTCAGAGAGGGTTCACCTTATGGCGATGGACACTGTTAATAGGGAAAGCTAATTAATCCACATGCAAAATTCAGCCCAGCATTACTAGAAGTGTGTAAGGACTACACTTGAGTTCAAAGCGAGCGAGCACCAAAAAAAAACAACCTTCCTGAAGCTAGGTCTCCACAGGGAGATGGAGCCACCATTTGTTGTGGTTAATTTGATTTGTATACAAACAGGTGCCAAGACAAATTCAAAGACAACTAAATTCTTTATATATTTATTTTTTATATTTGTCTTAAAGGACTCCTTGAATATCAAGAAAACAGTAACAATGGTGATATCAAAGAAAATGGTGACACCAAAATGTGACATAGAAATAGAAGGAACAATTCTTCACCAAGTGGATAATTTTAGATACCTATAGACATTTATAACATCAGATGGAAGATGTACAACAGAGATTAAGAGCAGAATAGGGCAGGCAAAAGCCGCATTTCAGAAAATGAAGAGTATCTTGTGCAATAGGTCACTATCACTGAGTGTAAGAAAGAGAGTGCTGAAATGCTATGTAGAACCAGTTTTGCTGTATGGCAGTTAATCTTGGAATGTAAATGAACAAATTAGGAAGAAATTAGAAGCAACAGAGATGTGGTTCCTTAGACGAATGTTGAGAATTCCTTGGACTGCCAGAGTAAATAACGACGACTGCCTGAAACAGGCTAATGAAACTAGATCACTATATACAACAATAAGAAAGAGACAAGCAACTTTCCTTGGTCATGTAATGAGAAGAGAGGCATTGGAGAACATCATGGGGAAGAGAAGCAGAGGCAGACCACGAGAAATGATGCTGGACGGCTTGAGACGGTGGCATGGAGGAATATCAGCAGCAGAGTTGATCCAGAAAACCAAAGACCGAGATCTGTGGAGAGACATGAACGCCTACGCCAGCTGGCACGGCACTTGATGATGATGATATTTGTCTTAAACATCAAAACAGCAGAATGGTACAGTTAAAAAGGAATTGCATCATTGTTAAACATAATTTAAATAAAAAGGTTAAGTGAGTCATAAATCTCAAAACAAAATAATGAAAAATGTTTGTTATTCAATATAAATATCATATGTAAAATGCCAACGATACAAAACAATGTGAAAATGTAGAAGACCCTACAACATACTTTTTCATCTAGGCTTCATTCTTGCAAATGTATCTGTTGTTGTTTGTCCATCAAGAATGATGATGACCATTTATTTCATCCAGTGGGTTTGAAAGTATGGAGCCATGAGTTCTAAGATGGCTGTTAAGGCCTATTTTGGCTCGAAATGTTCTTTGACAATGTGGGCAAAGCATGTTTGACGTTCCATGAGGAGGATCTCCTGCAATGGTTTTTCTTTCCAGCCTTTTCTTCATAGCTCTTGTAATCCTGTTTGCTTCACAAATGATGTTGTACACCACGAATTTCGGCCATTGGCAGCAGTCTCCCAACTGTCAGGATGAAATCCAAAAGCTTTTATTGAGATCTTCAGAGTGTCTTTAAAGCGCGTTCTCTGGTCGCCTTGGAAGCGTTTACCACAACACAGCTCGTCGTAAAAAAATTTATTTAGGGAGCCTGTAATCTGGCATGCGAATCAAGTGACCATCCCAGCGAATCTGAATCTTCATTAGTAGAGTGTGGATACTGGGCATGGATGCTCTTTCTAGGCCTTCAGTGTCTGGGATTTTGTCTTGCAATTTAATCTTCAATAGCTTCATGAGGCAGACTGTGTGGAAGTGGTTTAATTTCCTAGCGTGATTAGTCTTTCTTTGCATGTGTCATAGAATAAGGGAACATTTGTACAATTTCAGTTTGATTGTCAATGATATCTGAGCATCTGGCTTTTGAAAGATTATAGTTTTCTCACAGTGTTTGTGTTAACAATAAGCTCTAAAATGAAAACAATTTGAAATCTCAAATCTGAGATCTTTCTTATTTAAAATATAATCTAATGACATTAAGAATGATTAAACCAAAAATCACTTTCTGAGACCAGCGTATTCCTTCATCCTCTGCAATTTCATCTTGGAATATTTGTTATTATATTTTACACTACCTGAGCTACTTATATTCAGTATGAATGCCACATTCTGAGTCAATTCAGTTGCTTCATTTTTAATCCATTTGTTTAAGATTCGCATTCAAAGCAATGTTTTCCCATAGTGAATTTCAATAATGAAGACACAAACAATAGGTTGCACAATTTATTGCCTGGCATATTTGGCTGCATATCATCAGTGGCATACTGCAGAAGTCAAACAACACAAACTAAAGTAAAATATACATTCTTCAAGCCTGCGATTACTGTGGGAATATGTCATATAGAAAGTGAAAAAATAGACCTTTGTTTGAATATTAGAAAGACAGAAGTCATGGTGATATCAAAGAAACAAATTGTGTCTAAATGTGCAATTAAAGTATTGGACGTTATTTTGGGGCACATGCTGAAATTCAGATATTTAGGCACATGGATAACATCAAATGGAAGATAAATCACTGAGATGAGGAAGATGCATCGCTGAGATAAAGAACAGAATAGGATAAGCAAAACTGCATTCTATCAAATTTAGACCATTTTGTGTAATAAGTCATTGTCCTTGAAAGTTAGAAAAAAAGTTCTTGCATGTTACATAGAACCAATTTTAACATATGGCTGCAAATCCTGAACAATTAGTAAGCAGGCGAAAACATCCTTGGAAGCCCCGGAGTTGTGATTTTATGGAAATTATTAATATATATATTTTTTTATTTTGCATATCCCTTACAGGACGTTGCAGTCAACACCAGCAATTTTTACTGTCACCTTCATTGAGTTATCTACCAGAGTTCCTGTCAAGATCACTGTGATAGCCTGTTCACTGTGATACCCCATCATTAGAGACCAACAAGTGTTGAGTAAACAGGAACACAACAATCATAAACATCACATCCGTGAAAGTAAAGTAAAGGACCAACTCTCACACCATGAGCTGTACTGGGTATATGGTGCTAGCGCCATATGTTTAGACCAATTGACATTCAATGGGTGATATGTTTGATTTGTTAAGGGACACAGTTATAATTTTGGAGTATTTTAGAGCTAAAGTTTGAATTAAACGGAAATCAAAATTAATATATTTCTAAAGTTTAAACACAGAAGCCACTAACAATATGTTGTCCAATTTATTGCCTGGCATGTTTTGCTGCATCTCGTCAGGTGCACACTGCAGAGTTACATATCATAAGAAGTTAATGCATGAATTATACTAGGGTGTAATTATACACTTCAAAAACATCGTCACTAATATTCTTTGAATGTGCATGTCAGAGTCCTATTGACCTTATTATTATTATTATTAAGACAGGATAGATCCCTGAGACAGGACAAGGGTAGCATAAGACAGGACAGTACGCCCATGGACAGACAGGAGTTAACTGATGATAGGTGAACTGACAGACAGCTATTATCGACAGACTGACTAACCTCTAGGTGAAGGACAGGACATGGTAATATTGAGATGCATTACCCACCACGGACTACATAATATAACACAGGGTCATACACCATGTGATAGGAGACTCAGGCGTAAGCTTGGGCAGACGGGACTAAGCTTTGGAAGTGGACGGTTGTGTCTGGGTGTTTGTTGAGAGAGTGGACAGCTAACAGAAATGATTTGCTAGTTTGCGCTGTGAGAGGAGTATCTGATATAGTCTATGTGTGCGCTAGCTGTGAGAACAGTTGTATGATTATTCAAGCATGTACGGAGTGTGTTACTGAATACAATAATGATTGAGATATTATATTTCAAATATTAAATGTATTCATACGTTCATTGGCTCCGAATGACTTTTGTTGACATGTCAGTTACTTGCCAGGGCACAGCATCATTATTCCCCATAGTAATGGCACATTCATAATGAAATATTTCTGTTGGCACAAAACTGACTGGGACTGTCTAATTACAAATGCCATGATGTATATGAGCAATTATTTATTGTTCATCAAATACAATATACATTATTTCTCTTTTTTAACTTTATAGTTAGTTAGTCGACAGATCATCCTCATTGCACATCAAACCATTCAATCCATAAGTGCTTGGATCCCCTCCTCAGCAAATCCCGCAGCGTGTAGCGGCTAACGACACCAGTTCTGTGTTGGTGAATCAATCTTCTTTGGCTTCATGTATAGTGTTCTTGTCTGACCACACTTCTTTTAATTTGCTGTTCTTGCAGTCTGACCATGGTTGTAGATTCGCAATCATCACTTGGTTCTCGCAAAAGTCTTTCTTCTCGTAGAGCATTCAGAATGTCAGCCTGGTCCATGGCACATCTGCCCTCCACATTAGCCATACCTGTGAGCTTGTCAGCCCGCTCATTTCCTTGTACTCCTGCATGCCCTAGCACGAAGATGAAACTAATCTTTGTCAGCCGAGACCGCTCCAGAGACAGCAACCACTCTCTTTGGATCCACCCCGTCTCTGTCCTCTTGAGCATGCTCATTGAGTCGCTAAGGACACATGCCCTAATGAAGGTCTGTGTCTCGAGCCATGTTATTGCTTTACTTACTGCCATGACTTCCATAGTCAGGCTACTTGTGGTCTCAACAAAAGCATCAGAGTCCTCCTTCACAATTCTCCCTCCGGCCCACACCGTAAAAGCCCATGAGCTTGTCACATGTCAGACAGCCGACCTATCTGTGTAAATGACAGCATCACCATCTAACGAATTCTTGAAAATCAACACTTGTACTTCCTCCTCCACAGCAGCCGGATTTTCTTGTCTGCATTTTCTGTCTAGTTGGATGCAAACTGAAAAGGACGTACAGAAATCTGTTGGCACTTGTACCCACTCCTCGCCAGGTTCTAAGTCCTCCAGTGAACACACCTGTCTTTGCTTGACCCATCCATGACCTTGCTCTTTTTAACCTGCTGCCCTTCACCTTCCTAATTTCACTATGCAGTGGATGTTGTGTGTTTGCATTAACTCTGAGGTAGGCATGTGCTTTGCAAATTTGTAGTCTGTCTTCAATAGTTGGAAAATCAAGAAGGTAGTGCATTGCCCTGCATGCTGTATCTCTTGTACATCCAAGAATAATGTGCACAGCTTCGTTTTGTATCCTTTCCATCTGCTAATGGCTGAGAGTCAGGATCGCCATCGCATACTCAAAAACAGACATGACCAGACCCTCATATAGGAGGCATAGATCAGTTTGCTTTGCCATCACCCGGATGAGCTAGACCTATCTAGCTCACCTAACCTTCTCCTTCCCACTCCTTGGCGAATATTTAGACCAGTTAATTACAAGCCACCTGTAGCTGTACTCTTGAATATTCAGGGACGTAATCTTTATTTCAGCCATATAGATTTTGCTCCAAGTCAATTTATGACTATATGGGGTAGCCAGTCAGTGAATAATACATTCAACTAGGCGGTGGCACACCCTCACTTACAACACCAATCACACTGCAGTATACCTGGAAATGAAGAGGCTGACAGACTGACAAAAGCGGTCGCATGACTACCTCAGCCTGACATAGGCATAACCTATCATGAGGCAAAGAATACCATGGACAGCCAGAAAGACCAATGAACAAGTTCTTCAAGAAACAAATCAAGATCGTAAACTGATTAGAGACATTAGACGTAGACAGTCACAATTTTTTGGGCATGTTATGAGAAGAAATGATCTGGAGAACTTGGTGACAACTGGTAAGATCGAGGGGAACAGGCCAAGGGGAAGACCTAGAAGCAAGTACCTGGATGGCTTGGCCTTGTGGCATGGTCGAGACAGAAACACGGAGCTGATCCACGACTTTGGTGATTGAGTGAGATGGCAGAACATGACCGTCCACGCTTACCGGCATGGCACATGATGGATGGATGGATCATGAGGCAAAGAGATTTATAAAAAGCACTTATAGAACCAAATGGGAATCAGAGCATCCAGGCCACAAGAAAGATGATGCATATTACAAACTCAGCCGAAGTGAACAAGTAGCAATCTTCAGACTCCGCACAGGCCATAACAGGCTGAAATACCACTTGTTAAATAAACTAAAGTTAGGAGATACTGATGAATGTAATTGTGGAACTGGTATGGAGTGCAGGAGTGTTCAATATATGCAGAACAGAGAAAGATATTTTGGCCCACACCTGCTTCATTTGAGGGCAAGCTCTATGGAGATATCAACAAGCTCAAGTTGGCTGCATCTTACTTTAACCACATTCAGGTTGACATCTAAAGATGCATGAAGGTATGTTGGTAGCAAAAAAAAAATCCCAGAGGCATGAAATGGAATATTGTTTTCCTAGCAAATCCATTACATGGAAAGTCCAAATCAAATGCTCATTGTGTGGGCGTCATCAAAGGTGGAAAAAGCGTCCCAGTGGCATGAAATGGTATATTGCTTGGATAGCACATCCATAACGTGGAAAGTCTGAATCGAAAGCTCATTGTGTGGGCGTAATCAAAGGTGGAAAAAGTGTCCTAATGGTACGAAATGGAATATTGCTTGGATAGCAAATCCATTACGTGGAAAGTCTGAATCAAAAGCTCACCGTGTGGATGTCATCTGCAGACTGCATTCTTTTGGTTTCTGTGGTGAACGGAAGGCCCAATATATGGAAGTGAGGCTAAGCAGCCATGTGCAGGACGTGACGATTCCTTGGGTGAGCCCGGTATCAGAGCGCTATGTGTCGGTTCTGCAATTATGGAAGCCTCCTTGGATGGCAGGGAAATGCCCATGGTCTGCCCCTGCCTTCCCTTGAGGGCTGACCGGGATGTCTTCAGCTGTTCTAAATGGGCCAGCTGAGATGGAGGATAACAACACAACAGTGAGAGTCAAACGTCCTACAAAACCCCAGGAAGGTTAACCTGGTCAACAAATGCCCGCAGAAGTCAGATATGTCTGCCTAACAGTGCAAGAACGCAGCTCTGCTGTAAACAGGCACAATACAATCACGTCTGAAAAAACTCTCCAGATGAAAGCAGAAGAAATTAATCTTTTACTATTAAGGGGTTGAATGACTGTCACACTGGTCTAAAAGTTTATGCAAGCCATTTCACCATCCTGTGTTGGGAGTTGAGCATAGATTAAATCGGTCTCAGAGCAATTTAGAAAGGCCATAAAGTTGGGAGTTTATAAGCCCGGTGGAATGACTAGCTGTGTAGTCGCCTCTCACTCTCACTCATTGGCACCTTGCCGTCTTGACAGACGATAGTTTGTGCTTTAAAAAGGCATAATAACTTTTAACTATGGCGGTAGCGAGTGTGACTGATAAGGCCAATTTGCGCTGTAAATGTCCGTTCACAGTGGGTGCATGTGAACACGTGGTCATTTCCACCATCATGCACCATCTTACGTCTCAAACGCTTGGTGTGTGACTTTTCTGCAATAATTTTCTCCTTTGACTTTATTCCATTTCTGATATTTGCCCTCCATGCAACACGTTCAGCGGCGACTTGCTCCCAATGTGCATTATCAATGCCTGTATCAATCATGTCCCGCTTACACACATCTTTGTATCGTAGTAGTCGCCTCACTGAATAATTTACTATCTAAAATTGACTGAATTTCTTTCCTGACATTTGCATCCAATTTCCCAGGGTTGCTGGCTTTATGATCTAAGTAAAATTCAGTTGGATTTGATAAAATGTCTTCTATTTTCTTGGAAGCAGTAAAGATGTGATTTCTGAGATGGTTGTTGCGAATGGCTTGGAAAATAGAGCATTATATACAACTATCAGAAAGAGACAATAGCATTCTTTAGTATTGTAATGAGAAGAGAAGTGTGGGAAAGCATTGCGATAACTGGAAAGATCGGTGGGAAAAGAGAAATGGGCAGACTGAAAGAGATGATGCTGGATGGACTGTATGGTGACATTGAGAAATATTATCAGCAGAATTGATCCTGAACATGGAACCCGATCTGAGGAGATACATGAACACCTATGGTAGTTGGCAGTGCACATGATGATGATGCAGTCTCATATGTTTCTTCAGATTACAAGTCTGAGTAAAAGAAGCACCACAATCATCACACTTGTAAAGTTTCTCTCTTGTATGTGTTCCCTTGTGGTGTTTCCAGCTGCCAGTATGAGTAAAAGAAGCATCACAAACATCACATTTGTAAGGACTCTCTCCAGTATGCGCTCTCTTGTGTTTCTTTAGACTGCCAGATTGAGTAAAAGAAGCACCACAAACATCACATTTGTAAGGTCTCTCTCTTGTATGTATTATCTTATGGTTCTTCAGACTGTCAGCTCGAATAAAAGAAGCACCACAAACATCACACATGTAAGGTTTCTCGCCTGTATGTGTTCTCTTATGGATCTTCAGATAGCTAGCTTGAGTAAAAGAAGTACCACAAACATCACACATGTAAGGTTTCTCTCCTGTATGTGTTCTCTTATGGTCCTTCAGATGGCCAGCTTGAGTAAAAGAAGAGCCACAGTCATCACAATTGTAAGGTTTCGCTCCTGTATGTGTTCTCTCATGTGTCTTCAGATTGCTAGAAACAGTAAAAGAAGCATCACAAACAAAACATGTGTAAAGCTTCTCTCCTGTATGTGTTATCTTATGGGACTTCAGTCTGTCAGCTCGAATAAAAGAAGCAAAACAAACATCACACTTGTAAGGTTTCTCTCCTGTATGTGTTCTGATGTGGTATTTCAAACTGCTAGGTTGAGTAAAAGAAGCACCACAAACATCACATTTGTAAGATATCTCTCCTGTATGTATTATCTTATGGTTCTTCAGACCTCCAGATCGAGTAAAAGAAGCACCACAAACATCACACTTGTAAGGTCTCTCTCCTGTATGTGTTCTCTTATGGATCTTCAGATAGCTAGCTTGAGTAAAAGAAGTACCACAAACATCACACATGTAAGGTTTCTCTCCTGTATGTGTTCTCTTATGGGCTTTCAGATAGCCAGCTTGAGTAAAAAAAGAACCACAGTCATCACAATTGTAAGGCTTCTCTCCTGTATGTGTTTTCTTATGGACCTTCAGTCTGTCAGCTCGAATAAAAGAAGCAAAACAAACATCACACTTGTAAGGTTTCTCTCCTGTATGTGTTCCCATGTGGTATTTCAAACTGCTAGCTTTAGTAAAAGAAGCACCACAATCATCACACTTGTAAGGTTTCTCTCCTGTATGTGTTTTCTTATGGTACTTCAGTCCACCAGCTTGAGAAAAAGAAGCACCACAATCATCACACTTGTAAGGTTTCTCACCTGTATGTGTTTTCTTATGGTACTTCAGTCCGTCAGCTTGAGTAAAAGAAGCACCACAATCATCACACTTGTAAGGTTTCTCTCCTGTATGTATTTTTTTATGGTCCTTCAGGTTGTCAGCTCGAGTATAAGAAGCACCACAAACATCACACTTGTAAGGTTTCTCTCCTGTATGTGTTCTCTTATGTTTCTTCAGATTGCCAGCTTGAGTAAACAAAGCACCGCAAACATCACACTTGTAAGGTTTCACTCCTGTATGTGTTCTCTTATGGTCCTTCAGATGGCCAGCTTGAGTAAAAGAAGATCCACGATCATCACACTTGTGAGGTTTCTCTCCTGTATGAATTCTCTTTTGATTCATGTTCTTTTGGCACATGATATGGTCATCTTGAATCAAAAGACCATCCCATTCATTACATTTGTTTGACATCCCTTCACTATGTCTTCTCTTATATCTGCCTACACAAACATTTGGACAAGAAACATCAGACAAGTCACTTGTCTGAGTTCTTTTAGAGCTATAACCGACATAATCAAAGATGTCATCAAGAGACTTTGCATAGCTCTGAGTATGTATTTCTTGATTATACTTTTGACAATTCTCAATAGCCTGAGATAGTTTATTGTTTGTATCAATCACAGAAGACACATTTTCTGACATTTGACAAGAATGTCCGTGTTTTAATGGTGCCTTACTATTGTTCTCAACCATTCTTGATTCTGAGTTACGGTGTTCTGTCATTTCTTGAATGATGCTACCCCCAGCTATGTCTACCATTTGAATAAATCCGTGACTGCTGGCCTCACACAGAACATCCGATAGTTCTTGTTTCACAACCTTCATTTCTATGCTGTCATATGGCCAATTTTGTGAATGTTCTTGTATGGCGTGGTAAGGACTCCTTGGAGACCAAGAGTGTATTTCTGAAACACACCAAAGTAAATAATTAATATCCTCATGAATAAACCAGGCATTGATTATGAACATATATGTATGTGTAATCAAGCAGGTACATATTACAAATATAGACAATCAATTTCAAGTGAACATAAAATGGAGGAGAAGAATCATTAATGTGCTTATGTATGACCTACGCTGAAGTATGATATAAGCTGATGTATGATCTAAGTTCATGATGATCTAAGCTGATGTTTGATCTAATCTGATGTATGCTCAATGTTCATGATGATATAAGCTGATGTATGATCTAAGTTCATGATGATCTAAGCTGATGTTTGATCTAATCTGATGTATGCTCAATGTTCATGATGATATAAGCTGATGTATGATCTAAGTTCATGATGATCTAAGCTGATGTTTGATCTAATCTGATGTATGCTCAATGTTCATGATGATATAAGCTGATGTATGATCTAAGCTGATGTACGATATACAAGGGGCTTCCCATAAGTCTTTAGCCTGACCATGAAGGAGTAGGCGGAGAAAATTGAAATTTAGCACAGTGCTTATTCCTTCTCAATGTAGCCACCACCTGAATTTATTCATTTATGCTATTTCTGCATGACCTTGAAAAGACCTTCAGAATAAAACAACCTATTTTTCGAACTAAACCAGTTATCACAAGCCAGTATGACATCTTCGTCACTGTCAAGACGATTTCCTTTCAGCTTTTTTTTTTACGATTTGGTGAATCCAAGTCTCATCTACCATCCCCATGGTCTTTTACATGTTTTTCGACCGCTACATGTTGAGCAACTGGCCACAGCAATCAACCCGTGTTTGTTTCTGTTCACATGTCAGCAGGCGCGGGGCATACACTTTTCCCATGTTCAGCCTGTTGTGTAAAATTCTAAAAACTGTACTCTTACTCAGTTTTGCTTAACCCGATATCTCTGCAATTGTAATTTTCCTATCCTGGTCTATGATTTTCTTCACTTTTGCAGCATTTGCATCATTGCACTCTGAGGACGGTCGTCCTGGTCTTGGCAGATCAGCAATTTGGGAACGGCCACACTTAAGCTGCAAACACCAATTTTTTACAGAAGCATACGAAGGACAGACTTCCTCAAACACTGGCCCCATCTCCCTGTGTACGTCTGCAGTAACATCAAGAATTTTATCACAGTCCTGGCTTCTGATTTCTCAATTGTTTTGACAAACCGTTGGATGCGCAGATCTTGTCAATAGGGTGTGTTGTGCCATCCCATATCGGGAAAACCAGTTGAGGTGGGAAATTCATAATTCATATGTCCATTACAAATTGAAAGAGCTATACATGAGCCAAATTTCAATTTTCTCCACCTACTCCTTCATGGTCAGGCTAAAGACTTATGAGAAGCCCCTTGTAAGTTCAGGTATGATCTAAGTTGATGTTTGATTTAAGTTCATGATGCTTTAAGCTGATGTATGTTAAAAGCTGATGTATGTTAAAAGCTGATGTATGTTAAAAGCTGATGTATGTTAAAAGCTGATGTATGTTAAAAGCTGATGTATGTTAAAAGCTGATGTATGATCTAGTATAAAGGAATAAATGTTATAGCAAATACATGGCAGGTGGTTGAGGATTGCAATACTTGCTGTTCGGTGCAAAACAGTAAAGTGATTTGCACCAAGAAGCACTAAAGCAATGTCTACTGATGACGAGACGTCACATATGTAGCATAACAACAATGAAGATTAAGAGGGAAGCTATCTAACCTTTTAGGGAGGCAGTTGTGTATTTTGAAGAAAGAACCGATTCCATCATGATCGTAGAGAATTGATTACTGGCATTTGAAGATGACTACGATAAAGAAGGGAAGTCATCAATCGATACTGTTAAAGAAAGTATGTAGAGCAACGAAGAAATGTAAAAAAAAAGTCATTGTAAAGACATATTTTTAATTTGCAATGTCAATGTTCATAACGGCCAATTTTTGTATGATCGACCAACTTTTGTACACTGCCACAAGAAGCAAAACTAATAAACAGACAATGAAACTTAAACGAAGAATGAACTTCTTCTCTTGCTTCCAAGTATCGAGATTTCGTGAATTTTATACATTTTGTTGAGCACTGTTTTCTAAGAGTGAGAACAAACCATAACATCATCAAAATTCAACATGCCGAGGTCTGCTGTGAAGTACTGGTCATGGCTGCCATGGGTCCCTCGGAGGTGGTTGGGGCATAATGGGTGCCGATACTGCTAAAGAGGGTAACCCATTTGAAGCCTAATACCAGGATCGCTACTGTCCTGGGTTGTCACGGAACATAACTATAAACATCCAGAATTACCTCGCCGCTACTGGGGAACACCACCATACCCAGTCTGTCCTTGTCATACAAGGGACAGGTTGACACTGTTGGGATCCAGTCAAGCCGCTGAGAACCGTCGCACCATGCAGATGCCCTTAACCGAAGCTAACTAACCAGTGGGAAGAAGCAGCAGCCCGTGAAGACTGAAAAGACTTCCCAATCCTTGCCGCCCACTCGCAGACTCGAAGGAACGTGAGGGGACTCTTTGGCTGATGGAATCTGAAAACTCAACGCTGTCCGGAGAGAAGTTACTTTGAATTTGGAAAGGGAGAACGGCGCATTGGAGCTTCAACAACTGTCAATGCTACGTAATTATTGTTGTTGTGTGTGTTAATTATGTATATGTGTTTTATTTAGAATACATTGTATAAGGTTGAATAGATATAATAAACAAGTTTTTATGGTTGGCAGCGGATTGCTGGCAACAGCCATAGGGTAAATATATGGAAGAAGAAGAGAAATAGATATAATAAACAAGTGATACTATGGTTGGCAGCTGATTGCTGGCAACAGCCATAGGGTATATATATATGGAGGAAGAAGAAGAAGAAGAGAGATATAATAAACAAGTGATACTATGTTTGGCAGCTGATTGCTGGCAACAGCCATAGGGTATATATATGGAAGAAGGGACATAGATACAGTAAATGTAAATGAGTTTTTATGGTTGGCAGCGGACTGCTGGCAACAGCCATGTGGTATATATCTATCTATCTATCTATCTATCTATCTATCCTATCCTATCCTCTCCTGCACCAAACGTCGACCATTAGCTTTTGCTAAGATCCCCCAGGCATTTCTACTGCCTCTCAACATCGAACCATCTGTGTATATAATCACATCACCCAGGCAAGCATTATCCTGAATTAATTGCTGGATTTCCACTTCAGTGGCCCTTGCTGGCCACTCCCTGCACTCCCGGCTCAATATGATTATAACTCTGCACAATTCTGACTGCTCCGCTGGCACTCTGACCCACTCCTCTCCACGCCTAATGTTCTCCAAGGGGCACACCTGTCTGATCGTATCCTCTGCCTGAGCCACCCATGATTTCCCTCTTATCAGTTGCTGCCCCTTAACTGCGTCCAGCGCCTCATGCAGTGGGTGGTCTGTGTCTGCAGCTACTCTGAGGTATGCCTTCACCTGCATCACCTTGAGCCTACCAGCAACAGTCGGCAGACCAAGGATGTAATGCATACAAACTACTGGGGTGTCTCTAGTGCATCCCAGAATGACCCGTATAGCTTCATTCTGTATGCGCTCTAACTTCACCAGCTGACTCTCTGAGACAGTGAGCAGACCTAATCCATAATCAATTACTGAGAGGATCAAGTGCTGGTATAGTGTGAAAAGCATTCTCTGCTCTGTGTCCATTGCAGCCATAGTTTTAAGTGCACTGAGTCCCTTTTGAGATCTTGTCACAACCGTCTCCACATGGTCCTTGAAGGATAGGCTCCTGTTAAATGTGATCCTCAGATACTTCAGTTTGTTCTCTCTGCTGACATTTCTACCATCTATCGCGGGACTTGGGACATCCGCTCTCACAATCCTGTTGTCCAGAGAGCACCACAAAACAGCCGCCTTTTCCGGGTGGATGACAGCACTCATTTCAGTGCACCAATCAATCACTTTGTCTACTGTCGCCTGTAACTCCTGGGCTGTTTGCCCCCAATCTCTCCCCTGCCTATATGCAAGAATATCATCTGCAAATGTTAGTATTCTTCCAACCCCTGGTGCTTCTTCTAGGTTTACAATCTTGCTCGTATACACATTAAAGAGCACGGTGAGACTGCAGATCCCTGTGGCAGTCCTGGGGTTAAAATATGTGGCTCTGAGGTCCATGCACCCAGACGGAGAGCACCCCGACGAGAGTGCAGGACGGCTGCTATCCAATTCACCAACCAGGGATTGACCCCCTTCTCCATCAGTGCGGTCATCAAAATATCATATCGAACTCTATTGTACGCATCCTCGAGATCAAGCGTTGCCGCCATCGTTTCTTGTCTACTCTGGAACCTCTCATAAACGTCAAAGGCAAAAGTGGCTGCATTTGACCAGGTATCTTTTCCTGGCCTGTAGCTCCCCAGGCCTCTTGGAAGAAGCTTCCCGCTTTCCAAAAACTCTTGCAGCTTGTCAGCGACTATCTTCTCTAGAACCTTCCCAAATGTATTTTGAAGGGTGATGATTCTAATGCCGCTAAGCTTTGACTGATCCTTGAATGGTTTTGGGAGAGGGATGAGATAGCTGTGCACCCAATCCTGCGGTACTGATGCTGTCCTAATGCTCTGGTTAAAGCAGTCGGACATCTCCTCCAGGTCTGCATCGCTCAAACCCTTCATGTGGCCATACCTGACCCCATCAGGCCCTGGTGCCGTGTCTTTTGCCTTTATCAAAATGTGTTTAACATCTTCCACCCGTATGACATCTTCAAAAAACATAGGCCCAGCCGGGAAGAGAACCCTGGTCTCCCGCGTGACAGGCGGAATCCTTACAATTTACGCTAATGAGTCGGTTGTTATGTTAAACGGTGCCATGTGTACCAGGCATCGCATGTCTGTTCATCAGCTGCCAGAATTTACCCATTACAATACCCAACCCATTAAGAATATTCATCTAACTGTTATGTTATATTGCACTTAATCTTACCTTGACCAACACAGACTTCAGGTTGTTCTGCCTTGAAACTTGATGGTCGTTTATCCTCCATCTTATGTCTATAGTCAGTCTGAAAGGATTTGCAAGATACATTTGTATGCAAACTTAAACTATATAAATGAATTTGATGTTTTGTTTTACAAGATGATTAATGATACATGTCTTATGATTACTTCAAGGCATGATTTCTGATATGCTATTCCTCAAGTATGCATGTCCACATGGCCGAATGGATAAGAATACGTGTTCTTAAACATCCAGTGTGCTGATGCCGAGGTAAACGGTTCAACCCCTACACCGGACAGCTGGACTAAATGTTGACCTGTCGTCCTTGACTTGTCGACATTAATTACAAGTACCTCTGAAGTCAGAGTGGGTTTGCCTGATGGCAAGGGACACTGTTAATAGAGAAAGCTAACCCACATGCAAAATTCAGTCCAGCACTACTATAAATAGTATGTATGGACTATGCTTGAATTCAAAGCGAGCGAGCTAAAAAACAAAACCAAAAACATTCCTCATGTCCTGTTTAAGAATTTGAGATTGGGTCAGTCTAATGATATTAGTTTATCATGACAAAAATAATAAAACAATACATGACAGCTTTATGGAAAGTCATTATTAGTTGTGTCACACATCATCATCATCATCATCATGTGTCATGCCAATAAGCGTGGGTGGTCATGTTTTGCATTCTCACGCGATCACAATAGTTGTGGATTACCTCACTGTTCTTTTCATGACCATACCATGTGGTCAAGCCATTCAGGTATTTACTTCTCTGTGTTCCTCTTGATCTTACTAGTTGTCACCAAGTTCTCCAATTTATTTCTTCTCACAAAGTGGCCAAAAATTTGTGACTGTCTATGTTTAATTTCTCTGAACAGTTTACCGTTTTTATTTGTTTCTTGTTGGACTTGGTAATTAGTATTTCTTACTATCCTTGGTATTCTGTGTATTTTCCACAGAAACCACATTCCAACAGCCATCAGATGTTTTTTAGGCTTGTCTGCTCATCGTCCACACTTCACATCCATACAAAAGTACGGGTTCTATGTAACACTTCAACACTTTTTTGTTGCAAATGACATCGGTTTATTGGTCATTATTTTTTTCCATCTTTCAAAAGGCTCTCTTCACCATGGTGATTCTTGTTCTAATCTCTTCAAGGCATCTCCGATCAGATGTTATGACTGTTCCGAGGTAACTATACCGATTCACTTGTTTAAGAACATTCCTATTTACTTGTATATAACATTGTGGTATTTCCTTCTCCCTAGTCACAAATATAATTTGTATTTACTTACAATTTAATTATAACCCAACTTGTTAATTGTGCGCGACAAATACATCTACTAAATGTTGTAGATCCTACTCATTGTCTGCAATAAATACTGTATCATCCACATATCTAATGTTATTGATGTTACATTCCCCAGTGATGATTCCTTTCATATCTTCTACATTTATGAAAATATTTTCAGTGTACTGATAAAAAAGATCAGGAGACATTAAACATCCCTGTCTCACACCTCTCTTAATAGGCTGATATTGATCTACTTCATTATCAATCTTTATGGCAGCTTGTTGTTTCCAATATAATGTGTTTTTTTTAACCAGTCTAAGGTCTTTCCCATCAATGTGTAGATCTGCAAGCATCTTCATCATACTGACATGTCTTACCAAATACCTTTGTGTAGTCAATGAAGCAAAGATGTAGGTCTGTGTTTACTTCTATAGAACATTCACTTAATGTTCTCAGCATATACACAGCATTTATTGCACCTTTGCCTTCTACAAACCCACATTGTTTTCCTATTTCAGGTTTTATTTTATTCCTAACTCTTCGCATGATAATTCTTAGCAAAATCTTCACTATGTAACTCTATACTAATTTAATCACATTCAAAGGCTCCTGATTTCTTCAGTATTGCAATAAATATCATCATCATCAAGTGCCCTGCCAGCTGGGGTAGGCATTCATGGCTCTCCACAGATCTCGGTCTTTGGTGTTCTGGATCAACTCTGTTGATGGTATTCCCCCATGCAACCATCTTTATCCATCCAGCATCATCTCTCTTGGTCGGCCTCTGCCTCTCCTCCCCTCGATCTTTCCAGTTATCACAATGTTCTCCAATGTCTCTCTTCTCATAACATGACCAAAGAAAGCTGTTTGTCGCTTTCTTATTGTTGTATATAATGTTGTAGTAATATTTCTAAAATTATTGTTTACTAAATTAGGTCTCATTATCACGAGCAAAGTAATATTTTGCCAAGAAGGTCTTTGTTCACAAATAAACATTAACAAAAATATTAATAAGAAAGAATACATATAGCAGCAATGTCAAAGGTCAGCATATCCTAACATGGGTGGGGATGGGGCGGTGTGACCCTAATTAGCATAAAGTGTCTTACGACATCTGGTTTATGCCTGGGGTTACCCATATTTGTTTCTGATTGGATATATTCAGAAATAATCTGTTAAACTTCACAGGAAACCACTCTAAAAATTGCATAAATGGCCTGTCTGCTAAGATTGCAAATCTTTGTCGCTCGCTCAAAGTTATTTCTTCTTGGAGTTAAATTCGATAGTTGATGGCCGGTAAACTAATTTGTCTTATAACTCACGTAATAAAAATATAACTAGACTTCTTACTGCATTTTTAGATTCTCCATTCAATTTCTCATATATGTGAAGAGTTTCAACAATTACTGCTTCTTACTTTGTTAGGAAATAATTATTTAGTATAGCATGCATGAAGCATAGCCAGTCAGATTGAGAATGAAATTGAAATAGCGCATCCATTTCGCAAAATTCAATCTATGGCAACACCCACGCTATAGTATTTAATATAGCCGATCCTTTGTTTATTTTATAATTTGAACCGTCAGTTTAATTACTAAAATTAAACAGAATAGAAGTTTAATTGATAGTAATTTTTAGCAAAACAATGAAATATCGCAAAATTCAAAATGGCGGACCCTTGCCGTTAGCATTGTGTAGTATAGCAGAGCGGACTCCTTTTTATTTTATAATTAGAACTGGCAATTTAACTATTAAAATTAAACATAATACAAATTTCATTTGTAGCAGTAATTTATCTGTGTACTTGTATATTTTGTCACCCTTTGACATGACTGAAAATAATTTTGAAAGCCAGTTTTCAGACCTGTCTGTTGTAAACCTGTAAGGAGTACTTTTTTTCTTAGCAGCCCACCAGTACATAATTATTTAAATTTAAATAAAATACTGTGAAATAAGTTGTTTTTTACAATGTTAGTATTTAATTATTAACTGCTCACTTTTAGATACAGAACAGTGTAATTATAGAACAGAAGTAGAAATCAATTTTAGTGAATATTTAATTAATTAATATTTTTATTTTTTTTATTGGTTAATATTTTAATAATTAATTAACTGCTGCTTAATTTATGCAGCAGTTACAAACTTATTTACTTACATTAATGCATGATATTTAATCAACAAAAGAAAGCTGTCGCAATGCAGTTGGTACATTAAGACAATATGAGTACATTTTCATGCATTCTTCTTTCACTAACGACAAATATTTCATGTGAAATTTAATTGATATAAATGGGCAGCTAATTTTAAATGTTAATTAGGTCACGGCACATCCTATCACAAAGTCTTAAAAGTCAAGTGCATTTTTCTCGGAGACATTGAGAGACTTGTGCTTTGTGCGATGCTTTTGGAAGGTCGCCCTGTGGAAAGAGACTGAGCCCTATGGGGTAACACCCAGTGCAATGAAGTCAATCCTCTCAACATTCTATCAAAGGAGAAATGTGACCTTTACTTTCCTGTAATCAAAACGCATAATAAAATAGACATGTTACCAGGAGTGTTAGTAATGCGACATACTTTTAATGAATAATAAACAATTGGCGGCCATTTTTAATTGTTAATTAGGTCACAGCACATCCTATTGGAAAATAGACAATACATCAAGTTAGGTCTCGCCACCCCAGACGCAATATGGGTCTATGTTGTCCATTTACAATTAAACAAGCCACAGTAATAGAAGGCAGAATCTCTCAGCTCCCAATTTACTTGCCGGGAAAAGAACACACTGGTGTAGGTTTCTTCACACTTACTAGTTGTAAACAACGACACAAAAGTATCAATAACTCCGCTTAGAATTGACGTAGAATCTTCGTTGAGATACCGTTGGATTCGTCTTGTCAAACTGTATCCAAATGTTATAATTTCATAAGTAGAAACCCCATTTTAAATTATTCTCTGTATATGCTACATAACATACATATAGGTGTATGTGTTAACAATCACTGTGATTTAAATTTAAGTGTTTAGGCCACACTTAATTAAATTGTTGAAAAGATATTTACCTCTTTGTTAATACTATTATTATTAAATTAAATGATATAACTGACACACAAATATGAATATCTCGGTTTAGAATTTACCTACAGTCTTGAATAAGGAGTCTCATATCCAGGAGGCCGCCATTTCCCCAAGAATGACGGAAGTGAACATAAACGCAAAGAGATACACTAAAAAAAATGTCCCAACGCGTAAACCTCAGCGCTATTCATTGTATTAAATTTAAAACAATAGCCAACTTGACGAGAATAACGTATCATCATATAGTTGTGCAGCGTATGCTTTAACAAATTCCTTCTGCCTTTATCTCCAGTTATATCACATACCCTAATTAAATTAATACCAAGGCGTCCTCATATAGTCTGCTTATTGTCACGCTTCACATCCATACAAAAGTGTACTGGTTCCATGCAGCACCTCGACACTCGTTTCAATTGATATCTTTTTATTGGTCAGTATGTTTTTCATCTTGCAAAAGGCTAGACGCTTATAATACTTATATATACTTACTTATTTATATATATATCTGCTGCTGTCTACTGCAGCCTCCTCCGTGTACTCACTGACAATATTGCAATATTATTTGAGAGGCGTTATTCGAAGAGCACTGCGACAGCGGCTGGTCACGTGACGTTTACTAACCGCCGTAGATTGGTCGCGTCACTCTATTCTCTCTTCTTGCCTGTCTTTTTTTGTTGTTTTTTTTGCAAGGTCTTTTTAACCAAACCTCACTACGGCGATATTCTTTGATTTGTCGAAAAGGACACATTACAGGGCCATCCATCCATCATGTGCAATGCCGATAAGCGTGGGCCGTCATGTTCTGCCATCTCACTCGATCACCAGAGTCGTGGATCAGCTCCGTGTTCCTGTCTCGACCATGCCACATGGCCAAGCCATCCAGGTATTTACTTCTCGGTCTTCCCCTTGGTCTCCGCACGTCGATCTTGCCAGTCATCACCAAGTTCTCCAAGTCATTTCTTCTCGTAACATCCCCAAAAAATGTTGACTGTCTACGTCTAATATCTCTATTTAGTTTACGATCTTCATTTGTTTCTTGAAGGACTTGTTCATTGATTTTTCTGTCTGTCCATGGTATTTTCTGCATTTTCCTCAGAAACCACATTTCCATAGCCATCAGATGTTTTTCAGCTTGACTGCTTATTGTCACGCTTCACATCCATACAAAAGTACAGGTTCCATGCAGCACCTCGACACTCGTTTCAATTGACATCATTTTATTGGTCAGAATGTTTTTCATCTTGCAAAAGGCTACCTGCGCCATGGCAATTCTTGTTCTAATCTCTTCAAGGCGTCTCCCATCAGATGTTATGACTGTGCCGAGATAACAACCGTATCGATTCACTTGTTTAAGAATGTGCCCATCTACTCGTATATCACATTGTGGTATTTCCTTCTTCCCAGTGACGACCATAATCTCTGTCTTCTTAATATTCAGTTCTAACCCTAGTTGTTCACTGCGGTGCAGCAACCACATCTACTAAATGTTGCAGGTCCTGTTCATTGTCTGCAAACAAGGAAGAATTTATCAACTGCATATCTAATGTTATTGATGTGTCGTCCCCCAATGTTGATTCCTTCCATATCTTCTATATTTCTGAAAATATTTTAACTGTACAGGGAAAAAAGATCTGGAGACATTACACAATCCTGTCTCACACCTCTTTTAATAGGCTGATATTGACCTACTTCTTGCCAGATAGAAGTCACTGTCACTGTGACGAAACGGCGCTCATCTGTCTGTTGTCGTCGGAATTCCGCACTATTTTGGCGTGTCATCGGGGACTTTCCCAGTTATAAATAGACTGAGGGAAGCCGATAGGAATTTTCCATCTATAATCATCTCGAATCACCGGGATTTGACTGTACCGGGTTGCCGGGTGTTTCAGCAAATTCCCGTGCAGAGAGATATAGAAATTCTAGGCGGGGAATGAATGTTGTCCGAGAAGTTGACTTTTCTCAAGGAGCTCTCATTTCTCGTGCGCATGAGTTTGCACGTTGGGGAAATGCGGCTAGAATAGGCATTCACTTCCTGACTCTCACGGAGAGAAGACGCAGGGCTCTGTTAAGCCATTTGTATAGCGTCTCACCTCAACCAAGTTGCAGCTGACTGTTATCACATGCGGCAGATGTGCCCTTGAACAGTTCTGGTAGCTGACTGGAGGGTGGTTCTACTTATTCAAGTATCTACTTGGTTAATTAATTTAACTTTGTAATTGTTCACAAAACGCAATCGTTCTAACCTCATTAAATGTGCGGGTGTCTTTGCATCACTAATGAGAAACCGATCGATAACGTCGCTGAAAACTAGGCCGTGTGTTGCGTTTGGTTACCAGTGTGTGTAGTTGAATTACCGGCTTGAAATGTAGGCCTGTGATGATGGCGATTTGTGTTCAACGAGTATTTACCATGTGTGGCAAATCGTTGCATATACTATGTTGCTGTTTTATAATAGGACATATGTAATAGTGCATGATATGAACCTAGACTTATGTCAGTCAGTAGCTGAAGCTAGAAGGAACTGTTAGATAGCAAGGTGAGTTGGTAGGTGGAGATTCAGACAGTGTTGTGTGTAGCTGCTAAGTAAATAGAGAACTTAGTGCTTTACCACAGTGAATGATGTCACTATTGTGTAATAATGTAATAGTGAATTCATTGTGTGGGACACTGGAATTCTGTGGGAAGGTAAATCTTCATTGATGATATATATATATATATATATATATATATATATATATATATATATATATATATATATATATATATATATATATATATATATATATATGATGTGTCATTCTGTGTGTATATATATATATATATATATATATATATATATATATATATATATATATATATATATATATATATATATATATATTAGGTCATGTTATGTGATACTTCTTGGAGCGATACCGAATGCCGAGTGGTTCGACGTGTGATCACAATGCAGACCGTCGCGATGTCAACATGCGTTCTAAATTCTTGTCTTTACTGTCCTGTTCTTTCATGCTTGCACAAGTGCGAATGAGTGCTGAGGTGCTAGTGTTATGGAAGGACAAAAGGAGGTTGCATGAGACACGGGGACATATGGGATATGGGGATTTGGAAAGCAAGTTATGAAAGTATGGTGCTGGCAGACCAGGCCAGCTATGAAGTTCGGTCCAGGCCAAGGCTAATCCACTTGGAAGGGCAGAGCTGGAACATAACCCTTGGAACATGTGGGAAACATGTAGTACCAAGAAAGCTTCTTGACTCTAGGAAAGAGTCTGATAAGAAGAGTTTTGCTAGAGGGTGGGCAGGCGGTCCCACCAGCAGAACGGTGTGTGTAAATACTTGATGTGATCATGTATTGTTCCTATATCCCGAGGGATGGTACATTGATCAGTATTATGTTTACTATTGAACATGTCCAATGTAAGGAACGAGTCCAGGGACTCTTCACCTTAATGTTTAGTTCTGTTAATTTTAGAACTATGATAACTGATTACTATAACTAGTGACGTTAGCGACAACTGGTAGATGATTAGGGATATGTGAGACATACGATCAGACTAGTCATTCTGATTACTTACTCTATTTGACGGGCTGTTCTGTGTGGCCAGCTGACATTGACAGAAACCCATGCTTTACCACGCTCTATATAGAGATAATGCTTTAGTTATTTGCATAACTAAGTAGCATAACTGAGGGTTGAGTAGTCAGTGGTAGGATGCATGTGGACCAATGTTTAGGCCAGAATACTCTCACCGATGATCGCTCTTCCTTTCAGGAGTTGCCTGTTGAGGAACCAGTCGACTACACTTGTTGTCTGCCTGAAACCACTTCGTGTACCACAGCGAAGGGTAGAATCCTTTACTTACCTCGCCTGACTAAACCACACCATGTGACAGGGTGCATCATCATGAGTGAAGGTTATCATCAAGTGATTTCGGTGCCCTGAAAGTGCACATGTGGGATGTGATGGTTTGTGTTGTTTTTCTGACTTAGAAGGTACTCTATTTCAGCAAGGAGAAGTTCAGCCCCCTGAGCAATTATGCTCAATGATACGAGACACCAGACTGTACACAGTCTATTGTGGTTCCGCCTAAACGTCGGAAAGATTGATCTATAAACTTGTACTGTTCCTACACCAGCTTTAGTGGCAGGTCATGATGAGACCTACACCAGCTTACGTATAGAGACTAATGGCAAGTGTTATCAGGGTAACGGACAAATAATTATTGTCCAGACTGAACAGTGTTGTCTCCATATGAAATAGTTGTGTGATTCTAATGTTGTACTTATAGAGTATGAAGACTTTGAACTGTTTTCTCGTAGGACTCTAGGAAGTATCCGCAGAACTATCTGATTACCCAACCAGGGGTAATGTACTATGATTTAGGGACCATTAGATTGGTCATTAGCTGATTACCCAACCAGGGGTAATGTACTACTACAAAGGGACCATTAGATTGGTCAGTGGCTTATTACCCAACCAGGGGTAATGTACTACGACTTAGGGACCATTAGATTGGTCATTGGCTACAAACATTAATTGAAGTCAAGAGTAACTGGGGTCAACTCCACGAGGATTGTCTCCCAGCTAGGCTGTTTACATAGAACTGTTTATTAACTTAGCAGTGACTCATTAGGAAGTGATGAAGTTTCAGTTCGTCCAGTTGAGGGAGGTCCAGGGGTAACTCTCTTGTTGTCGATCCAAGCTCTGGGGCGGAGTGGTCTCCAAGGTTCTAGTCATCTCACTGGAAGGAAGCCGGGTGAGTGGCGGACCAACTGGACGGGACATCTGCATCCAATCTACTTCTCAGCCTTATGATGAAGTAACCATATCTCTGATTCTGTCTCAACTCTATCCTCTATTTGTGTAAATAGATTATTCTATCAGGGTGTTCATTTTAGTTCTATATTCTCAAGGGTAGAATAAACTTTGTGTATGTTGACTTACTCTTTGTATAATTATTGAGTGTGGTCTCGGACGATGCCTCAGTGTTCATTGTTCTACGGGAGTAGGTAGTTAGTGGGGGTCTAGAATCTGGAGGGGCTTGTAGACATAATTAACTAATACGAGGTCAACCACAGAGTAAACAGTGTATCTACCTGTCCAACCCCTGGGGTTAGAATACACTGGAGTGCTAGAGACACCTCGGGGGTGGTTAGCTCTCACTACCCAAGGCGATCTTGTCAGTCACACGGCAGACAAAGAAAGACTGAAGAAATTTTTCCTAAAGTATGCACCGAACTATACAGTGCATAAGGAACTAGGGAGACAAGTGACGTCAGAGGACAACAAACAAACATACGCTGTGATACCGTGTTTCGAAGCGGATGTGTGTTTATTCTGTGGAGTCAAAGTCGTGGATCGAATTGGATATTCTTATGCAAGTACTATTCAGGTGGACGACAGGAGTCATATGCTGAGATCGAATAACCGTGGACCTAAAAGCAAGATGAATCTACCTGGAATTTAACGACACGGATCGAAATAACAGAGGAATGGAAAACAGGATGGGCGCTGAGGTGAAGGTTAGAGACATTTAGCATAGCAATTCTAGATGCTCCGAGTAGATGTCACTCCTGCGAGAAGGATGCCCTATAGAGACGATGAATTTGTATGAATTATGTGGATACACCCAATAAAACAGGTGTTGTATTAACTTATCACCGGAGCCGCGTCTGTATTTTCGTTGACAAGTTCTTTTGACTTTGAGCGTTCATGTTATTGGGACGAGCCAAACTTCAAGAACACCTCGTGTAGATTTTAATAGTTGAGAGAGATCTGCTACGAGGCACTTCTTTATCAATTTTGAAGGCATCTTGTTGTTTAGGATCATCACCCTTCAAAATACATTTGGGAAGGTTTTAGAGAAAGTAGTCGCTGTCAAGCTGCAAGAGATTTTGGAAAGGAGGAAGTTTCTTCCAAGTGGTCTGGGAAGCTACAGGCCAGGAAAAGATTCCTGATCAAATGCAGCTACTTTTGCCTGTGACATTTACGAGAGGTTCCAGAGTAGACAGGAAACGATAGCGGCGGCGTTTGATCTCGACGATGCATACAATAGAGTTAGATGTGATATTTTGATGACCGCACTGATGGAACATGGGGTCAATCCCTGGTTGGTGAACTGGATAGCAGCCGTCATGTATTCTCGTCGGGCTGATCTCCGTCTGGGTGCATGGACCTCAGAGCCACATGTGTTAACCCCGGGACTGCCACAGGGATCTACAATCTCACCTGTGCTCTTTAACGTGTATACGAGCAAGATTGCAAAGCTAGAAGCACCAGGGGTTAGGATGATACGAACATTTGCAGATGATATTCTTGCATATAGGCAGGGGGAGATAGGGTACACACAGCCCAGGAGCTACAGACGACAGTTGACAAAGTGATTGACTTGTGCTCTGAAATATGTGCTGTCATCCACCCGGAAAAGGCGGCTGTTTTGTGGTGCTCTCTGGACAACAGGATTGTGCGTGATGATGTCCCAAGCCTCACGATAGATGGTAGACACGTCAACATAGAGAAGTAACTGAAGTATTTGGGAATCACATGTGACAGGAGCCTGTCCTCCAAGGACCATGTTGAGACGGTTGTGACAAGTCTCAATGCACTTAAAACTGTGGCTGCAGCGGACACAGAGAAGAGAATGTTTTTCACACTATATCAGCACTTGATCCTCCCAGTGACTGATTATGGACTAGGACTGCTCACTGTCTCAAAGGGTCAGCTGGTGAAGTTAGAGCACATATAGAGCGAAGCTATGCGGGTCATTCTGGGATGCACCAGAGACACCCCAGTAGTGTGTATGTGTTACATCCTTGGTTTGTCGAATGTTGAAGGGTGTCACAGAATGACTTCAAGTCAGCTGTGCTTTGTCTGGGGAGGTTCCGAATGAACACGGAGCATCAACAGGTAATTCCCCGGTTATAAATAAACTGGGGAAAGTCGAGTTTGTTTCTTCGCGTAGATTGCTCTAGAAACACCTGGATTCGAATGACCGAGGTTGCTAGGTACACTAACATTATCTCGTAAGTGGAGAAAATAGGTTCTCCAGTCCGGAGAAAACATGCTTCTCGCTTAGAGTGAGACACTACGTGTGGCATTATTTCTTTGTGCGAGTGAGTAGCACGTAGAAGGGAATTAGGCATTTGCTGGCATTCACTTTCGAACTCTCGGTATGAGAGGACACACAGCCAATTTCGGCTTACTGTCAATTATAGAGGCTAGTTGGACACAATCAGTATAAGAAGCTGACCTGGGGAATGTTCTACAGTAAGGTAAATACCTATTTAATTAATCTACCGTTGTATATTGCGTAACGCGCGACCGTACGGCAACTAGATAAATATGAGAACGTTCCCGCATTTGTAATTACTTGGCGATCGATAAGCCGACTTGAAAGTAGGCCATAGTACAGGTGAGTTTTGCACTGTTTACACTTGATATTTGTGAATGTGTAGTGTTAGCATTAGGCTTATTTACAAGTCCATTAAAGAGGCAAAGTGTGCTTAGTCATTAGAAATTACATATGGTGAGTAGTTACATATATTAGGTTAGATATACAATTGTAGGGAACTGTTTACGGCTATGCTTTGTGAACCTAACTTATGTCAGTCAGTATCTGATGTCAGTGGTGCTTCTGAAATAGACAGTTAAGTTGATATTGTGTGGAATTCAGAAAGTGATGTGACTAGTTCCAGTGGAAACCGAGCACGTACTGCCAATCCATGGGAAGTGACGTAGCTAATTTGTGATAACTAAATAGTGATGATTTCATTCCTTGGAAATGTGTAGTTCTGTGGAGTAGTGATCTTATGCATGTTATATATATATATATATATATATATATATATATATATATATATATATATATATATATATATATATATATATATATGCGATACTTTTGAGGCGTATATATTAGGTAATGAAGTGTGATACCTAAATTGGCATTCTACCATCATCCATCCTCTTAAGATGTCCTATCCATCTAAGTCTTCCCTCGAGTTTAATCAGCTACTAAGTCACTGAAATATAAAAACCTTGTACTAATCTACTGCTATCAACTAACGAGTATCAAGTTATCTTATTGGAACCCAGAAGCATTATGCCCACTCCTAAAAAAAGGCCACCCGTGTATCACCTTTGGAAAATTATTTACGGAAAAATACAATCTCACATGTACACTAATACAGTTCACAAATCCACAGCTCACAAATGTCACAGCTGTGGGCACTTGTATCAATCAAAAGACAACCTACAACGTCATATAAGAGTACACCACCAGACACCCACAGTAGCATCACGAAAAAGGACGACGCCTTTAGATACAAATACATCTTTAAAAAAGACACACTACTGCTCACATAGTAGCAGAGGAAGCGGATATCCAACAAACATATAGGGCCAATATGACAGCCATTTCGACGTACTGCAAGGAGCTGTCGATCATGCTACCCAATCAGGTAATGGTATTAGAAGAAAGAGACAACCATCGCCACTGGGTGATCCTAGTAAACGTATAACACTAACAATTGGACTTAATCGGGCTCATAAGTATTCGGATATCTTTGCACGATGGTTCTGTGACACTCGAAATTTGATGTCTATTTTCTGGCTCCTAAGCAAATGGGGGTATAGGTCGACTGGTGTTAGCTGTGTGATGACCTCGACAACACCCTCGATGTTTGATAGTCAACCAACCTATAGTCAGATGTATGAGCAGAGCACACCAACCAGGAGACAAGCAGCCCATGACTATTCAGACAGCTGTATACCACTGGAGGACCCAAGAAAGAAGAGACAATGTGTATAGCTGTCCATATATGCAAATAAAAAAGAAAAACGAAAACCTTCAACTTAGTTCTTTTTGTTCCAATTTTGTGTATGATTGTCCTTTTGATTTTGTGCTTGTGACATTGTTCTTGTGATTTTGTTCTTGTATCGTTTGCAGATTTATGGGTCTTTGTAGTATTGCACTTGTGTCTGTGAGCCTGTCTCCCTGTACCACTGTTTGTTTGTGTATTTGTTCTTGTTTCTCTGTTCCAATGGGTACTTGACTGTTTTCTTGTGTGTAATGGTACGTGCGTTTCTGTTCCAATGTGCACTTGTGTATTTGACCTTGCCCCACTCTCTCTCGTTCTCTCTCTCTGTCCCCTAGTTCTTGTGTGTATTGAGTGTTCCACAGCCACAGTCAATCTATAACAGAAGACAATATACACCAAAGAGGCACGAAGACAACGAAGATGAATACAAGACAACAACAAACACAATTTATTGCAGACACGACAATAAGGAACAATAATGAAGCACGCTAACAGCTCAACACTAAAAAATCAACAAAGCCATCAATATAATAGATACTTATTTATTATCCCGTGGTAGGGTACACATGTAAATGGATGGCAAGCAGAATTCAATCTCTTTAGTAATACATTTCTATGTACACTGGTTACAAAACACACTTTAAGCTTTACCAACCACCACTACAAACACCTTATTTTATTGTAAGAGCACAGCTGTAATAGAAAGCTGATTAAACAAAAGTTTGCCAAGAGACATCTGTTACAACAGCCTTGCCAGTCACACCCCAAGAGAAGAGTGTTTTGAAAACCCCAACAGATGAAACTTAAATATTCAAAGAAAATTATCCTGCAACACATCAATAACAACACATCAATAACACTACAAGTTATGTTGTCTGTCATTACCACTTCAAAGAAGAAAATTCCATACTGTTATCTCCACCCTAGTAAGTGAATCAAAGAAATATTTTTAGTCAGCCATTTGTCACAGAGCCACTCAGCTTTTGCATAAATGTCAGCGAACAAAGAAAGATGAAGAAGCATAATGAACACACTTTATTTGTTTACTTTGCAAATGTCAACATTTTGTATTACATTAATGTCTGTTACAAAGAATAACAATTTCTAGTTTATTACGCAAGAGAACACAACTCGGGATATTCCATCACCAGTTAAACAACGTTAGCTAAATAAGTTAACCCAGTGAATTGTGACATATGATAAACTAAACTATGAAAAGTTTCAAATTTACACCAGTAAAGATCACAAATACAAAGCAAACAGATGTTGCACTTATTTATGATAACCTGCACAGATCAGTCGGCATCATTGTTTCCCCGTCAGACTGTGGCTGTAGCAGTTGCCAAAGTGCATGTCATAGATTTTTTTTGTTTTGCATATCCTATTTACAGGACATCGCTGTCAACACTAGCATTTTACTGCTGTTGTTGATGGCTTGACAAGTTTACGTTCAGTAGTTTGCCATTGCTTTCTTTTTCATCTACATTCATCCGCAGAGCTATTTCTGGCGCGATTGCGTTGTGCCCGTTTACAGCAGAGCTGCGTTCTTGCGCCGTTAGGCCGACACATCCGACTTCTGCGGGCATTTGTTGACCGGGTTAACCTTCCCGGATGTCCTCCAATTCTATATGTAAAATTTGAGGCCATATGCATTTTCATTTCTCTTGTATTCTGTCGACTTGTTCCTATAGCTCGATATTTCGTATGCCTGTTAATTTGAATGGGCGTCATCAATAAATTATATAACCATACTTGTTGCATTAAAATGAAATCATATCTTTAATTAATAACATTGTGACATCATATTGACAATCTTAAATGTGTCATGTAATATTATACAATGTGACAACAATAATTGTAGCATAATCTTAGTTAGTTAGTTAGTTAGTCGACAGATCATCCTCATTGCACATCGAACCATTCAGTCCATAAGTGCTCGGATCCCCTCCTCAGCAAATCCCGCAACGTGTAGTGGCTAACGACGCCAGTTCTGTGTTGGTTTATCAATCTTCTTTGGCTTCCTGCGTAGTGTTCTTGTTTGGCCAGCCCTCTTTTAATTTGCTGCTCTTGCAGTCTGGCCATTGTTGTAGATTCACAGTCATCACTTGGTTCTCGCAAAAGTCTTACTTCTCGTAGAGCATTCAGAATGTCGGCCTGGTCCATGGCGCGTCCGCCCTCCACAGTAGCCTCACCTGCGAGCTTGTCAGCCCGCTCATTTCCTTGTACTCCAGCATGCCCTGGTACGAAGATGAAACTAATCTTTGCCAGCCGAGACCGCTCCACAGGCAGCAACCATTCTCTTCGGATCGACCCCTCCTCTATCCTCTTGATCATGTTCATTGAGTCGCTAAGGAAACAAGCCCTATTGAATGTCTGTGTCTCGAGCCATGTTATTGCTTTACTTACTGCCATGACTTCCATGGTCAGGCTACTTGTGGTTTCAGTGAAAGCACCAGAGTCCTCCTTCACAATTCTCCCTCCGGCCCGAGCTGTAAAGGGCCATGAGCTTCTCACAAGTCGGACGACCGACCCATCTGTGTAGATGACCGCGTCACCGTCTAGCAAATTCTCGAAAATCAACGCTTGTACTTCAGCCTCAACAGCAGCCGGATTTTCTTGTCTGCATTTTCTATCTAGTTGGATGCAAACTGAAAAGGATGTGCAGAAGTCTGTTTGCACTTGCACCCACTCCTCGCCAGGTTCTAAGTCCTCAAGTGAACACACCTGTTGAAGAATGTCTTCGGCTTGACCCATCCACGACCGTCCTCTTTTTAACCTGCTGCCCTTCACCTTCCTAATTTCACTATGCAGTGGATGTTGTGTGTTTGCGTTAATTCTGAGGTAGGCGCGTGCCCTGCAACCTTGTATTCTCTCTTCAATGGTTGGAAAATCAAGAAGGTAGCGCATCGCCCTGCATGCTGTATCTCTTGTACATCCAAGAATAATGCGCATAGCTTCATTCTGTATCCTCTCCATCCTTTCTATCTGCTTATGGCTGAGAGTCAGGATTGCCATTGCATACTCCAAAACAGACATGACCAGCCCCTTGTACAGAAGACATAGATGGCGCTGCTCACAGTTTGCTGCCGCCATCACCCGCATCGCTGCCAAACCCCGCTTGGCCTTTGTTATCACCTGGTCTATGTGCACATTATAAGCAAGGCTTTGATCAAACCGTATCCCCAGGTAATTCATTGCCTGCGTTCTTTCCACCGTCTCTGAACACAGCATTACAGTTGGTGTTGGAGTGTTGACAATATGATTATTCAACGAGAACCAAGTCACTGTTGCCTTTGTTGGGTTGACCATTGCCCCAGCTTCATCACACCAAGTACTTATGCGATTGAGTTCGGTTTGTAGTTCCACAGCAACCTCCTCTCTATCCTTACCGTGACGATACACTAAACATCATCGGCATATGACAATGTCCTGCCAGGTCCAGTGATCTGCTCACTGGTGATTCTCACTGTGTAGGCGTTGAACAGTACCGGAGATGATGGTGATCCCTGTGGTAGGCCAGGATATATTGTTGTTGGTACCGAAGTCCAACTGCCACATCTAAAAACTACTTTCCGTTGGAAGAGGGCTGCAGCGATCCAACTAAGGAGGAATGGACTTACGTTTAGTTCAAGAAGCTGAAACATAAAAAAAATCCAGTGGTATTCTGTTGTATGCGTCCTCAAGATCAATCGCTGCAGCAACGGTTTCAGTGCCTGAGTGGAAACCTTCATAGACATCCTGGGCAAAGACTGCTGCATTGGTCCAGGTTTCTTTCTGGACGGTACCCACCCAGGGTAGGTGGGAAAACACCTTGCCTCTCTAGTTGGCTTGATATTTTCCTGGCAATTACCTTCTCCAGCAGCTTGCCTATTGTATTCTGCATGGTTATAATTCGATATCCCTGAATTTTTTTGTGGTCTTTGTCAGGCTTCGGCAAGGGAATCGGATAGCTGTGTAACCATTCCTCCTTGATGCTAGCACTCCCTATACTGTTGTTGTACATGTCTGCTAGTTTCTCTAGCTCATTGTCGGTACACCTATTTATGTCGTCGTATCTTATGCCATCATGACCTGGAGCACTGTTTTTTGATCGTCGAAGCACAACCTTGATTTCTTTCACTGTCACTGTGTCTTCATCCGAAGTGTTCTGGGCCTTGCATCTGTCTGAGGTGACCTCCTTGGCCAGATTTCGGCCTCCCATGTCTGTCTGGTTGCTCTGCTCAAGGTAGCGTTCAAAGAGGGCTTTGCCCTTGTCCTCGTCAGTCCTCTTCCAGATGAGGTCAGCACCTTGGAAGTCAGAAATGCTCTTATTCTTGACTACACCACTCATGCTTTTATGTAGTCGCCAGAACAATTTCAGTGACTTGTTTGTGCTTACTCTTTGACACACCTCTGTCCATTTTTCGCTTTTAACAACCTTGACCAGTTTTTTTAAATAGCTTACTTTTGTGTGCATCTCTCTTTCTAAGTGCAAGCAGGGACTAGGATGACCAACCCTGTTCTTCTTGGCATTTTGCCATCTCCTTACAGCACTACGCTTATCCACCCAAGCCTTCTCCACCTCGAAACTCCACCACGGTGGCTGCTCCCAGCTTTCTTTCCTGCCCTGAAACGTTCTGCGCTTGTCACGTCTTATTTTACTCACCACATCTTGCCCTGTACTGTCATACTGGAACGTCTTTACCTTTAGCTTGTGCTGCCTGGTTCTGCCTTTCTCCACCAGTATGCTGCAAGGGTGGTGGTCGCTGCCATGGTGTCCTAGGACACCCCATCTACACACTGTAGTGAGTGAAGGTGAAACTAGCGTCAGATCAATAGCACTGTCCTCATCGCCCGGACGGCTTGTTGTCCTGGTGACACAGCCACTGTTGATACAAACAAGGTCGATGGTTTCCAGTGCAGTCTCGAGCTCCTCCCCCTGTGTATTGGAGGAAGTGTTTCCACATGATCTGCCTTTAGCGTTGAAGTCACCACAGAAAATAACATTTCTCTTGTGGCCTAATATGCCACTTAAGCACTGCCACTTCTGGGCGTCCACACTGGCATTGCGGGCATAAACATTACCCAACCCGAATGGTATACTGGAATGAACTCTCAACGCCTGTATTTGTATATCGTCACTGTCCCAACTGGACATGTCTAGCTCTGACACCACCATGCTGTCGCGAACGAGAATCGCCATTCCCAGATGTCGTCTGTTGTAGAAACATTTGAAGCCGGCAATCTGGAGTAGCTGATCGCGAAGTCTCGTCTCCTGGAGTGCTACAATGTCGTTCCTGTAAACTAGGGTTTCTAAAATAGAGCCCCGTTGTTTTACACAGTTCCAATATAGAATTCCTGAGTCCTAGACGGTGACACTTGAGTCTAAAACGCATCAAACCACCACGCTTACCTTGCTTCTTTCTCCCTGCGCGGCTACCACGCCGCTTCGGTATGTTGACTGCTGACCGCTCGAAGAACACACGTTGTTGTTTTGAAATACGATTGTGGGTGGTTTTGACTTGTGTGTCAGCCTTAGTCCTGCTATTGGATATGTACCCTTAGTTTGCTTCCTAAATAATACGTATGAGGTTAAATATTAACGGTGTTAACCACAATCTGAGTATCAGGAATACTTATTTGTATTCATCATTAATTTTACAAACTGAAATATAAGAACTTTAAGCATAATTCATAATAACAACTTAATAATTATCGTAATATTATCTCGAACTTGAAATAAACTGGAAAATCATATATACAAATTTAAATTACTCTCACTCAGTCATGCTATTCAGCCTTTGTGTATATGCAGTTATGTTTAGTCTGTAGTGTTCTGTGTGCTTGTTGTTTTGAAATGAAATTGTGTGTATCATTTGACTGTGATTTGCAATCAAAATTATCTCTACCATACCAACAACAAATCTGTTGTAATGTTCTGACATTGTAAAAGTTTATAGCCTTATATCATAGTATCACTCGTTCCATGATGCATAAATGGTAAGTGAATGATATATTAAATGTTTGACTGACATGACCCTCTCATCGATGGTGTGATGAGTGAATCATGACATACAAATGGCAAGGATGTGTTCGTGCAACGGTAGTATGATGACTGTTGATGCTAAATAAGTATGGTCCATGACCTGGACGTGACCGTGGATGTAAATAGTAATATGTACAATCAATCTATTAGAGTTCGTTATCTCGTGGTGTAGATGCCCGTCGGTGTTGCCCAACATATCGCATTGACTTAGATCATGATCGACTCAAACAACAGTCTGACGTCACTATATCACATCACTCGGAGTAGTGTCTAGCTGACAACGTCCGAATGCCTTCATAACAAAGTCTGAATGCCTTTACAATCGTCCTGTACAGAATCTGGCAATCAATCAAATTGGAAAAATCTGTACCCATTTGAAAATAATTATCTTAATTAAATAACATAGGCAAACTGTCTGTTGCTTATTTAGAAACGTTGTATACGGAAGTTCAGAAGTGAAAATATTCGGAAAACTAGATTCTCCATTTTAACATGTATGCACGCAGACTGTAACATGAAATGTTCTATTTGTACAGATTTCTATAGTCTACTTAGAAGATCAGCCAGGTTATTATCTTTACCCGGTATGTGACAGATGTCGAAATCATAATCTTACAAAAGAAGAGACCACATGTGTATTCTGGAGTTTTTTGGATGTCCATCTGTCAAGACTTGTAAAGGCTTATTGTCAGAAAGAACAAGGCATTTCTTCCTGAGCAGATATTTAGAAAACTTATTGACACTTTCTATCAGAGCCAAAGCCTCAAGTTCAGTGACAGCATATTTCTTTTGAGTTTCTGATAGTTTCCTGCTAAAGTACAGAACAGGATGTAATTTACCATCATGAAGTTGCAAAATAATTGCAGAGATTGCATATAAGCTCGCGTCAGTCTGAATAATGAAGTCTTTCGAGATGTCAGGTAGTTTAGAAATTGGACAATTACTGAACAGATTTTTAATCTGTTGCAGAAGTTCATCATGTTTTTCAGTCGATCTAACTTTAGCGGGTTGACCTTTTTTCAATAGTTCTGAAAAAGTTGCTGTCATGTCCGCGAAATTAGGAATAAACTTTTGGTAGCAACTGATGAGACCTAACACACTTCTCACTTCTTTCTTGGTGGTGGGAGGTTTCATGTTTAGAATTCTGAAAACCAAAATTGTTTGTCTTCCATATCATTTCTTATTAACGGAATAGGATAATGGAGGCTGGAATAAAATTTGAATTTTGTTAACCAATACTCTTTCTTGAATTTATGGTATGTCTTTCTTAAATGTATGTGTTGATATGTATGTTTTAATTTTGTTGACTTGAATAATGTTATAGTTTTCAATCATGTTTATGATGTATACCACATATTCAGTAATGAGGTTAGTCTGATATATCTCAAGCAGAGGCACGTTAAGCAGACAAGGTAAGCAGATACAAGTACAAATTGTTTTCTGTAATGCCATTTCCATTCATGTAGCCAGTTTGTAAAATATTTCTCAGCTTGTGAGTCAATGTTTGTAACAGCCCAATCATCATGGGTGGTGATTGATTTAATTAGTATCATAATTTGAAAAATAAATATGTGTATGATATTCCACTGCCATTGTCTGTGGAATCTATATGTGGTTTTTAAAAATATAATTTATAGTACTTTTGGCTGATGTGTTAAGTGGTCCCACACTGTCAATCGCTATTTTCTGGAATGGTCAAGATGCCAAATCAGTTTGTTGAACTGGTGCCATGGGATGTTTACCGTTCGGTGTAGTCCTTTGGTATAGCTTGCATGATTGGACATGTCTACCAATATCCTTCGAATAGCCAGGCCAGTAGAATTGTGCCAAAATTCTTTGTGTAGTTCTTGCTATCCCCATGTGACCTGCAAATGGGGAGTCATGTGCAAATTTCAGTGCCTCGCTGTGATATTGACTAGGCAGCACTGTTTGGAAGAGTAGTGTTGCTCCCTTCCTGTATTGTCTGGTAAGTATGTTGTTATCTAAAATAAATTCCTATTTACCATGTTTCGCTTGTTTGGCTGATTTGTATATGTTCTTGAAACATGCTTGTAATGTGGGGTCTTGTTTTTGTTCTGTGGCTAAGTCTTTCGTCAATAACAAAGGGTTCTGTGTATTGTCCGTCAAAGTATTTTTTGATGTCGTGTGCCTATGTTCTTCTTGTTGCTTTCGAACCTGGGCTCTCGTGAGTGCATCAGTTGGTATGTATTTGATCTCCCAGTCGATCGCTTCTTCATAGGTACAATAACTGATATTTGGAATGTTCCCAATCATCAGACCAGCACAGGGTTAGTAAAACTGCTGCTCACACTCTGCCTTCAATATATGGGGATTTTATTGTGACCCATGTGATCTTGTATCTCTCTAGAGTACCGCCAAAAGTTCTAGATGCAACACTCTTGCCTCTGTAGTCTTTTGTCTTTACAAGTTTTTGATCTACCCCTATAATGGATGCTCCTGTGTCTCTGACACATGTTGTTGGCGATCCATTGACCCATGCTTGATGGACTTTCAGGGTACCATTCTGGATGTTGACTGCATTGGCCTCTTGTATTGGTACATTATGGTCACACGCCAAGTTACCGTCTTCATGGAATTCTTTGCACATGTTACCCGGTCTCTAACATGGCTGCACAAGTGTCTTCAAATTAGCCTGTTTCACTACTAGTGAATATGTATGCTGCAATGGCCTCTTTCCATGTTTTTTCTAATTCTACAATCTTTTGAGATATGCCCGTAGGAATTACAGACAAAGCATTTAATACTATTTTTGTAAGAAGCATACTTTCTGGCCTTCTCAGATATTAAGTTCTTGAGGTAAGAGTCGTAATTAGGGTTCTTGTCGCACATCTCGAGCAAAACATGTTGTAATCTACAATGTGGACATTGCATGAAGTAACCCTTGTCTGGTTCTCTCTGTGTTTTACCTCTCATGTGGTATGGACATCTACCTCTGTACTGCTGACCATATTGTGAGAATCTGTTCGGTCTGCTGTAGTATCTTTGGTAGGTTACTCTCGCACTTGCTGCTATAACTAACTCCGGTTGAGCTCCTTCAGCAAACACATCCCTATGGGCGTTGTGATATGCCTCCCCTTTGGATTCCATCTCCAGGACTGACATACACTTGTTCTCCACCAGAATTGTAGACATCGTTTCTGGCACTAAAGAAACCAATTTGTCTCTCAGCATGAGATCACGGAGTTTCTCAAAATCTGAACCCACATCAGCTGATTTAAGCCACTTATCAAAAAGAGAAGTTGTTTCTGAGACATAGTCTAGAAACGTCTGGTTTGCTTTTGGTGCCAAAGTTTTAAATTTAGTTCGTAAACCAGCTTGGTCCAAAGAAAAATGTGACAAGACTCTGTCTCTAATATATGTGTAGTTGGTATGTAGGCTTTCGGGGATCGCCTCCATGACATTCAAAGGTTCTAAAGCCAAATGACGGTGAAATTGTATGGGCCACTCTTTGGTTGGTACGTTGTAATATTTCATTAGCACTTCAAAATTAGTTATCCATGCTGAAATGGAATCACCTTGTGTAAAATTCCTGATCAGACCCTGGTACCGTTTAATGGGGTCTACTGATTTCGCTTGTAATTTTGCTCGAGCTATTTTGGCTTCCTTGTCTTTCTCAAGAGTCTTGACCTTTAAGTTCCCTTCTATCTCTTTGTCCTTCATTGTCAACTCTGCTGCTAGTTTTTCTCAAATGCAAGCCTCTCCATTTTCTAAGGCTAGTTCTCTATCTTTTGCTGCCAGTTTTTCTTTTTCTAAAGCTGCTTGTAATTCCCTAGCCTCTTTTTCTTGAGCTGCTTCTAGTTCTCTAGCTTCTTTTTTACGAGCTGCTTGTAATTCCTTAGCTTCTTTTTCAAGCGCTGCTTGACATTGTCTAGCTTCTTTTTCACGAGCTATTTCCAATTCTTTAGCCTCTTTGGCTGCTGCTCTTTCTTCTCGTTGCTGTGCCTGGAATTCTTTTATTTCCTGTTTAGCCCATGCTCTAAGTTCATGACCAGACAATCCGGACTTCTCGCCCATATCCATAAAATCTTGTAATGATGACATAGTGCGATAATACTATGTAAACTTAACAGCTGAAACAAAATATGTATGTGTGTGATGCTAAATCGTGTGGAAGGTTGAAATTAGACGTGTAAGAGAGTAACAGACTGAATAGAATGCCAATATGATTAACAATGCTATAAGACGATGTTCGAGACCAACGATGTAGCAAGCCCAACGATGAAATTAATATTGTGTTACCTCGATGACGTTGTTATATTCCAGACAAAGTTCTGGTATTGTATATATGTATAAAAGAAGATTACACTACAGGACACACAAAAACTACTATCAGAAACATATACTAATTTTCATGTAAACAAACATATTTGTGTACATAGAAATAAACACAGATGACGCATAGAAACAAGAGATATAGACTATCACAAAACAACACAGGTCCTAAACAACGGTGAGGTCGCCACAATAAAATACTCGTAACAATCTGACCGATGTCAGCACCGAAAGTACCTTTGCACCGACAACAAAAAATTACCAGGTAGAAAAGTAGCCCTACCAACCGCCTACACACTTATGATGCATACAAACAGGCCATGGAGAGAAGTTCCAAATAGACTGATTCTAAACCACCAAAAGAATGCAACAAATATCAACAAACAATATTCACTTGTCCGATCTTCCGGTTCGGTGTCGAATGGAGCTCTGGTGTTCTCTCCTGGCTTCAATAAGTGCTGATGATGATGGTAGGTGTTGTAATACATTTTTGTAATTTTCTATGAAGAACTATTAGTGTCCCAGAAATCCACATCCAGATGTCCACATGTACTACTATTTTCACATAAATGTCCGTTGAGACATAAATCTGTGACATCCTCGAAACTTTGATAATCACTGTCTATCCTATAAGATTTACGTGATCTCCGCTCCATTTAACTATATTGGGAGCTTCCACAAGGCCGTCTCCATTATCATGGTCGCTCTGCTTACATTTTGAATATTTCTGTGTAATGAGACTTTTAATGTCCAAACTTGAACATTTACAATAGTGGCCATGATAAATAGTTCTATATATGATCTATTAGTATTGATATCTGATATATATCCATCTGACACTGTATATTAATAAAGAAACTAACACTTGACACTGACTATTACAAACACTAAGTGGTCACGGTCTGGGCTGACATATTAATTGCTAGTTGATGTAGGCTGTGCTTCCATTATATATCAAACAATAGTGTTGGTAATGGCTTCTCCAGTTATTTTATGGTCCGGCGCTCCTGTTCCAAGTGCTACCCATATCTACCAGAATGTTATTTTGCATTATTCTCAGCTCGCCATCTAAACAAAACAGTCCAGCAGAATAACAGGAGCAACTTTAATAAATATCAAATGACTTGAGGCAGGCTGGCATTTCTTGCAAAGCAATATTTATTTGCATAGAATAGCTTGTGACATCATTAACACTTTGATGATCAGCAATCTGGAGCATTACTGTCTCCCATTACCAAGGGTGTTTGCGGATTTTTACAAAAATGACTGGTGTTTTAATTAAATTCACTAAAAATTTAAAAACGAACGTAGGGTGTTGAAATTTTCAGAGCACTGTTATGAATGGTTGTTACGCATAAAAAAAATATATATTTTATGCAAATTTGTCACATGTTATGGTGGCCATCTTGAATTTGTATGGCTATGTATAAAAAAATTAGATGTTTTAAAACCATCATCTTTTCATATTTTTTAGTGAATGTTTTCAGAGTGAAAGCTATAAAATGTTAGGGACATGGTTGGCAATGAATAAAATAGCTCAATATGAGCACTAATTTAACAGTTAACCAAATATGTTAACACTGAAATGTAATACAAAAAAGTGAAAAATAAACATTGTTCATTTCTACACTGTGGTGTGATTTTTGTTTGGTGTGTTGTGTCTGTGATATTAGTCATTAGTATTTGTAAATTCTTACCTCTAGTTGAGGTCTGAGCTGTCTCCTTCATTAATTGGGGTTGAAGTTGTAGCTGTAGACCTCTGATAGAGTCTTTGTCTGGAACGTTGATAATCCTCAACCGTGTGGTATAACTTGAAACATGGTGTCAGGCATAGAGGTGTATTGCAATCTGGGCAGTACATGCAAGTCTGGCTTCTTTTACCTGCATCCTTGCACACTTTACAGTCTGGTTTGTACCTTGGCTTTTCATATATGTCAATAAAATGGCGCTCAGTAAGTCGTGATGTCATGACTTGTGGTCTTGAAGGTGTTGCATTGCGCCGAAGAACAGCAGGTCCAATAAGAGCAAGACTGACATCCTGCCTAAACCTCTTTGCAATGATCTTATTTGTAGAGTTGGCAGTGTTGTAGCTTACATGCCCTTGACCAGAGCAACTAAAAAAATTATATAATGGCAGGTACCATTTATAGGATCTATGTGGGTCTTACACAGTTGGCCGAAACCGCCCATACTTTTGTTGTATTTTTATGAAAGCACTGGCTTGTTTATTATTCTGCCCTCGTGAATTCCCCTTTTCCTGTCTTGTCCATAACTTCATTGGAGTGAACAGTAGATATAAAGTTAACTCTCTTTCCTGTGTACTGAGAGAGGTGATTTTCACCATACATGTTGACTTCACACATGATCAGATCTATAGCAGTGTCAGGGAAACAAATCTTGAAAAAATCAATGGGCATAAACCCAGTTGTGTCTGATGTGACACCCCGTTGTTCTTTGTATGGAAGAAGATTGCCAAGCTCAATAAGTTCGTTTTGTAGAGCCTTTCTCCATTTACAAACAGAATTTTCAGCTGTAGAAATGTTCTGGTCTCTTGTGCCACGTCCACTTCTTTCTTCAGAGGTACCTTCATCACCCCCATCATCAACTTCAACATCGTAACGCTACTTTCATTTACACTAATATTCACTTCTGTATCTCTACTTAGCTAGGAAACATCGTTTTCAGCTTCAATTTCACTGGCAGAGTCAGAATCCTCTATACTACGAGCCTGGTGTTCATCCTCAGGCATGGTGAAAATGCTGAATATTCACTCGGGACCCAAATTAACGAAATTAAATAAAAACACACGCTAGTTACGGCTGCAAACACTTTTAACCATGGGTGCAGCCATTTTGAAATAAGGGAAACAACTGGATGATGCCTGATTCAGTAGCTATAGGTAAGGCCGTTTGTTTGAAATCCGCATGTCACTAATTTGTCGAGCACCGAAGTTGGTCACCAAGGCATATAGCTGAAAATTCGTCGAGCGCCAAAGTTGGTCAGCAAAGTGTTAAACAATAAAAGTCACGGTTCCAATGTTAATGGGAGGGCCGGCACTATGTGATTAAGCATATGCACAATACTGATCATATATACATTTAATTAATCGAATGCCAAGACGATGCCCAACCGCTTAGCGTTATATAGGTTGCATCCTTGCCGCTTATCATAACAGCAACTACTTACAAGAACTCATGTTTGTTGACCACTTGCTAACCTTGAGCCATTCCTTGGAATTTTGGTTTAAATATTCATGGCCAATCGTCAGTCCTGACTTTAGAGTGTGCCTTGATTATCTATCTTACATAAATGGTGGTTCACTTCTACCATTTCCTCTTCTGGAGGATTTACGATAATAATTCACCTCTGACAATTTTATGCCGCCTTCTTGTTGTCAGCCGCAAACCTGACTTTTGTGATGTAGTATGTTATGACGTTATCTAGCAACTTAGTATTACTCCATGTCTTGATTAACTCTCCTTGTACCGTTTACCACAATTTCCGTATCTTATTCTAAATCATTGTCCTTTGCCTCTGACGCTACATGGCAATTTGAGACTTTGTTTTTCTGAGTTCACCATAAAGAAGACTGCTAGAATGGGACCTAGATGACTCCCCAAGACTACTCTGCCAATTTGGTGGTGCAATGTTTCAAAGAAAAATGAATGTAATATTAGATGTGCACAGCAATAGTAATTTCTTGAATTTGTATGTCGGTAGACCTAACTTTTGATACTTTTCTTTTATGCGAACACAGACGATGATCACTGTTTCTTCCATGGGAACATCAGTGAAAATAGGGGCCATATCTATTGACACCACTTGCTTTAGTTTAAGATCAATAGTATCCAGTAGTTTGGCCAGTTCTGGTTAATCTTTAAACATTAAGGGGTTGAATGATTGTCACACTGGTTTAGCAGTTTCTGCAAGCCGTCTCACCATCCTGTGTTGGACAGAGTTGAGCATAGATTTAGGAAGGCCATAAAGTTTGGGGTTTATGAGCCCCGTGTAATGACTAACTGTTTAATCATCTCACTGATGAATTTACTATCTAAAAGTGCCTGAATATCTGTCCTCACTTTTTCATCCAATTCCGTAGGGTGGCTGGCTTTAGTATTTAAATAAAATTTGTTGGATTTGATAACATGTCTTCTATTTTGTTGGAAGCATCAAAGATGTAATTCCTGAGATGGTTGTCGCGAATAGCTTGGATTGCCAGAGTAACTTAACAATGATTGCCTGGAAGAGGCTAATGAAAGTAGAACATTAAATACAACTATCAGAAAGAGACAATAGCATACATTAGTACAGTGGAGTCTGCATAAGTAGAAGTCACAGGGGCCGAAGGAATTTGTTCTATTTATCAGAAATTCTACTTATCCAGACTGCACACATTTACACTAATACCATGCAGTAGCATTGAATAAAATGATTGTACCACTTAGGAAACTCAGTTAGTGAACAAATAAATAGCAATACAATCTCAGAAATGTTTAATTATTTTAGAAAACGGAACATTAGTCATGAACATTTCTAAATTAATTAAAGAAAGAAGTCTGTCATTGTTTGAAACGATCCAACCAGCAAGCACTACAATTCCAGTCTGTCTGACCTCAAAACTCTTCTACTTTCGCAATAAGTAAAGGCCCATTTACTTGTACATTTGCCGATCTAATTGCAGTGAACCATTTTAAAAGGGCATCATCGAAAAACAATTTTCTGTAGCGGTCTTTATGCTTTAAAATGCAAAAATTGTCCATGTTGGAATACAAATTCTCTAGCTATATTCACTTTCTTCTTCCCACTATGTTCAACCTCTTCCAACAGCTCAATCTTTCATTCTAAAGTTAAAATAGTAAGCTTTCGTCCACTAGCCGCCATTGACATGTAGCGAGATATCATATGTGCGAGATTGTTGTTCTCCGAGCTGACTAAATAGAATTCTTTCGCGACACATTTTTTTTTTTTTTTGGGGGGGGGGGGGGGGGGGGAGGGGGTGTGAAATAAACAGCTCGACTTAAACATGAACACTTATATAGTCCTTATTAATTTTTATATTCGACTAATCCGAAAATTCGAGTCAACCGAATTTGACTTATCAGGACTTTTTATACAATGATAAAGAAGGATAATGGCTGGTACTAAGCTAGTAACGTCGACTTAAGCGAAATTCTACTCATTCGAGTTCGACTTAAGTGGGCTTGACTGTATTGTGATGAGAAGAGAAGCGTTGGAAAGCATTGTGACGACTAGAAGGATTATTGGGACAAGAGACATGGGCAAACAGAGAAAGATCATGCTCGATGGACTATGGTGACATTGAGAAATATTATCAGCAGAGTTGATCCTGAACAGGGACTGAAATCTGAGGAGATACATGAACACCTATGGTAGTTGGCAGGGCACATAATGATGATGCAATCTCATATGTTTCTTCAGATTACAAGCCTGGGTAAAATAAATTAACTGTTAGATTTATTTAGACTGCCACCTTGGGTAAAAGAAGCACCAAAGACATCACACTTGTAAGGCTTCTCTCCTGTATGTGTTCTCTTATGTCTCTTCAGATGGCCAGCTTCAGTAAAAGAAGCACCACAAACATTACACTTGTAAGGTTTCTCTCCCGTATGTGTTTCCATGTGGTATTTCAAACTGCCAGCTACAGTAAAACAAACACCACAATCATCACACTTGTAAGGTTTTTCTCCTGTATGCGTGTTCTTATGGTCCTTCAGTCTGTTAGCTTGAATAAAAGAAGAACCACAATCATCACACTTGTAAGGTTTCTCTCCTGTATGTGTTCTCTTATGGTCCTTCAGATGGCCAGCTTGAGTAAAATAAGCACCACAGTCATCACACTTGTAAGGTTTCTCTCTCGTATGTGTTCTCTTGTGCGTCTTCAGACTGCCAGCTTGAGTAAAAGAAGCACCCCAATCATTACACATGTAAAGGTTTCTTTCCTGAATGTGTTCTCATGTGGTATTTCAAACTGCCAGCTGCAGTAAAACAAGTACCACAATCATCACACTTGTAAGGTTTCTCTCCTGTGTGTGTTCTCTTGTGGTATTTCAAACTGCCAGCTACAGTAAAACAAGCACCACAATCATCACACTTGTAAGGTTTTTCTCCTGTATGTGTGTTCTTATGGTCCTTCAGTCTGTTAGCTCGTATAAAAGAAGCACCACAATCATCACACTTGTAAGGTTTCTCTCCTGTATGTGTTCCCATGTGGTATTTCAAACTGCCAGCTACAGTGAAACAAGCACCATAATCATCACACTTGTAAGGTTTTTCTCTTGTATGCATGTTCTTATGGTCCTTCAGTCTGTTAGCTCGAATAAAAGAAGCACCACAATCATCACACTTGTAAGGTTTCTCTCCTATATGTGTTTCCATGTGGTATTTCAAACTGCCAGCTACAGTAAAACAAACACCACAATCATCACACTTGTAAGGTTTTTCTCCTGTATGCGTGTTCTTATGGTCCTTCAGTCTGTTAGCTCGAATAAAAGAAGCACCACAATCATCACACTTGTAAGGTTTTTCTCCTGAATGTGTTCTCTTATGGTCCTTCAGATGGCCAGCTTGAGTAAAATAAGCACCACAGTCATCACACTTGTAAGGTTTCTCTCCCGTATGTGTTCTCTTGTGCGTCTTCAGACTGTAAGCGTGAGTAAAAGAAGCACCACAATCATCACACTTGTAAGGTTTCTCTCCTGTATGTGTTCTCTTATGGTCCTTCAGATGGCCAGCTTTAGTAAAATAAGCACCACAGTCATCACACTTGTAAGGTTTCTCTCCCGTATGTGTTCTCTTGTGTGTCTTCAGACTGCTAACTCGAGTAAAAGAAGCACCACAATCATCACACCTATAAGGTTTCTTTCCTGTATGTGTTCTCTTATGGTCCTTCAGATGGCCACCTTTAGTAAAAGAAGCACCACAGTCATCACACTTGTAAGGTTTCTCTCCTGTATGTGTTCTCTTGTGATTCACGTTCTTTAGGCACTCAAGATGGTCATCTTTAATCAAAAGACCATCCCGTTCATTACATTTGTTTGACATCCCTTCACTATGTGTTCTCTCATATCTGTCTACACAAACATTTGGACTAGAAACATTAGACAAGTCTCCTGTGTGAGATCTTTGAGAGCTATAACTGACATAATAAAAAATGTCATCTAGAGACTGTGCAAAGCTCTGTGTATGTTTTTCTTGTGTTTCCTTACTTTGCTGCTGACAATTCTCATTAGCCAGAGATAGTTTATTGTTTGTATCAATCACAGAAGACACATTTTCCAATATTTGATAAAAATTTTCATGTTTTACTGATGCTTTACAACTGTTCTCAACCATTCTTGATTCTGAGTGACTGCGTTCTGCCATTTCTTGAATGATGCTATCCCCAGGTATGTCTACCATTTTACTGAACCTATGACTCCCGTCCTCACACAGAACATCTGATAGTTCTTGTTTCACAACCTTCGTGTCTATGCTGTCATATGGCCACTTTTGTGAATACTCTTGTATGGAGAGGTAAGGACTATTTGAAGACCATGAATATGTTTCTGAAACACACAAAAGTAAATAATTAATAGCCTCATGAACATATAAGGTATTAAACAACATTATATGTATTCAAATAATCAAACATTGCAGCTATAGACAATCAATTTCAAGTGAGACGGAGAAGAAGAATTATTAATGTCATTCATTCATTCAGCAGCATGTCCCTCGCTCCTACAACAACCCTCCGGAAAACCTCTCGATCATAAGCAAGATGTCCGGCATCCGATATACCCATCTGGAGATCATCCACCACACCCTGCATCCATCTTCTCTTTGGCCTTCCTCTTCCTCTCTACCCAGGCATATACCCCTCCATTACTGTTCTCTCCAAACTTTCATGACGTTTTAAGTGACCAAATTACTTCAATCTTCTGTGTTATCGTCTTTAATTGCCAACCTTTTTCAATATTCAACTCTTGAAGTATGGATGCATTTATTATTTTCATTATCCAAGGTATTCTTAGAAATCTATAACACTTATATTCAAAGGCATTTATGCGCTGTTCAGCTTGTTAAGTAAGTGTCCAGGTCGCACGGGCGTATGTTGCAATGGGAAAGATGCATGCTCGTAAAAATCAAATTTGTGTACTTCTGTCTGTCTCACTTCATAATTTATTGTTGTTTTAGCCTTTGAAGAGCAATGTATAGTCGTCGTTTAATTTCTTTCATTTTGTCACCATTGTTGGTAATCAATGACCCAAGATATTCAAAATTGTCCACCACCTCCAATGTTCCCTCATTAATATATATTTCTTTCTCCATAGTAGTTTTATCTGTATGCATTATCTTTGTCTTTGCTATGTTAAGATATAAGTTGTGATTTTCACTGTTCAATCGGGTTGAGGCTATTAGATTTTCTATACCATTCTATGTTGTGGATAGCAATACTGTATCATCAGCATACCAAATCTCTGGTATGTCATGACCACTGATATTTAGGGCATCATATAGCTCCCTGTTTATATTATGTTATTAATGTGCTCATATATAATCTATGTTGATGTATAATCTAAGTTGATGTATGATCTAGGATGATGTATGATGTAAGAGAGATGAATGACGGTTTATGTGTAAATTAACAGATGAACAGGTACTGCATGTTTAATTTAGCACTTACATTTTTCCCGTATGAGGTTTATGTTAAGTGCAGTTATCTCTACTAAACAACTTTTAACAGCAAGCAATATTAATATTTCATTAGTCATAATTAGGAATGCTACCGTCCTGCCTGAAACCAACATTTATGGTGCAGTTTGAGGTGACATATTAAAGAAAACAAACTAACATGGTACGTCAGAAAAAAGTAACTTGAGATGGAATGTCAGAATGTCTAAGAATAAAACTTTCTCACTGTAACTCAGATTTCGTATTTTTCAATGCAGCTAAGTGTTACTGTTCCTCAGTTTTTGGTCCACACATCTGCTGCAGTGCACAGAACTTCACGAGGTGTTTGACTTACCATTAGGTTAGCAGAATCAGAAATTTAGATTTTTTGAGGACAAGGTTATGAAACCACTGCTCACGGCTGATGCTCACTGACTAGACTCATATATTCATCATTATCATGTGCCTTGCAGGCTGATGTAGGTACTCATAGCTCTCCACAGATCTTGGTCCCTGGTGCTCAGAATCAAATCTACTGATGATATCCCACCATGCCACTGTCTCAGTCCATCCAGCATGCAATCATCACAGGGTTTTCCAATTCCTCTCTTCTAACCACATGACCAAAGAATGATGTTTGTCTCCTTATAGTTGTATATAATGTTCTAGTGGCATTAGCCTTTACCAGTCAATCATTGTTAGTTACTCTTGAGATCCAATGTATTCACAACATTTGTCTCAGCATCCACATCTCTGTTGTTTCTAAGCTGTTCTGAATTTGTTTATTTATGTTCTATGATTTACTGCCGTACAGTATGACAGGTTCTATATAACTGTTACAGTGCAGATGTAGTAACTATGATGGAAAGTTCATGGCCAGAGTTGTCGTGTCAAATAGGACAGAAATTACGCCTCATTCAGGCATGAGACAGCTTAGCGACAAGTCACATAATTTGCGGAGTCATACAAGTTAAAGTAAGTTGCATATCCTTTTAAGGCGTAGCAGTCATCCCCAGTATTTTTTGGCTGTTCATGATTCCTGGGCAAGTTTATGTTCAGTAATTTGCCATTGCTTTCTGAACAACCGGCACCCATACCATTTCATAAAAACCAACAGAGTTGTGTTTTGAATGCGGTATGCGGGATTACGAACTGCGTTTGTAACTCCTTCGCTACTCCAGCCGGTTGCCATACAAGTTAGAGAGGTTATAGAAATAAAGAAAAACCCATATGTCAGTATCTTACTTGATGAAAGTGCAGACAGATGATGAGGGGCTGATGTTATATATTTATTTTATCAGAGAAGCAAAGTGAAGGAGACATTTCTTTCTATTGTGCCACTGTAAAATGCAACATATGGAGGGCACTTTAAAGCTCTAGAGATGTGTGAATAACTTAAGTGATCTCCTCATATCTTTGACTGGGTCTCCAATAAAGGACATTTAATAGCCCATTTCAAAATATGTAGCTTTATCTTAGAATCATTCATGTGTTTCTTAGCCTGTGTTAAAAAGAAATACGCCGACTCCTGAGAAAAAGGGCTGACTCCTGAATCATGTTTACATTTTTCTACCGTCGCCATTTCTACTTTGTCATAAAATGTTTGTAATTTCACTTCAATACTGCTTGTTTTTGGTGCATACCACAACATCTAGCTTAAGAATGGAGGTGGAGGCGGTCAGTGCACTTTCCGCTGGATGGAGAATAGAATACACACATCGTGATTGTAACTGACTCAGAAAGCATGCTGAGGAAGGTGAGGACAGGCAAGCTTCGGGCGGAGTGGCTTGCTTCGCTTCAGCGGTCACGGGTGGCAAGCATCGCCTGGATCTTTTCTCCAGGACATGCCGGTGTGCTGGGGAATAAACAGGCGGACAGATTGGCTGTCTTTGCAAAACTTGGTGGAGTATTGGTGCATGACAAGACAGATGTGGTTGCGGCCTTGTGGGAGCACGTGTACTCCTCGGAGGAGCAAATGGATCATCATGGTTTGGGAAGAATGAGACAGTGAGGAGTGACGAGGGGATCTGGCTGACACTCGACGCTCAGAGGAAAGGCAAGACAGACATATAATCAGATTGCTACTGGTACTATTGGTATTGGAACTCTTCCCTGGCTGCTAAGGATGGGGACGGAGCGCTTATGGGAATGTCCCGAATGCTGTGATGTCAGTTCCTAAATCAATCAATCAATCATCAAACATTAGCCCTACTCCTTTTCTGTTTGTATTATCTCTTGAAAACATTATTGTGTGTTTGTCTGTTATTATGAGGATAACAGAGAGGAACAGTATGATATTAGATTTAATAATGAAGGACCACCAATTTTGAAGATGAAGGCTCGAAATATTCTTAAGCATATGAAAGCTGGCAAGGCCCCCAGTGCAGATAACATCACAACAGAAATGATTAATGATTTAGAAGAATATGGACTAGATCAAGTCACCAGACTGCTGAACACATTATATGATACTGGAGATATACCTTCTGAATTATGTAACTGTATTTATTGCAATCCCAAAGAAATCAGGAGCCTTGGAATGTGATCAACATAGAACAATTAGTATGAGTCACATCGCAAAGATTTTGCTACGAATTATCATGCAAAGAGCGAGGAAGAAATTACAACCTGAAATAGGGGAAGAACAATGTGGGTTTGTAGAAGGAAAGGATACAGTAAATGCTGTGTATATGCTGCGAACAGTTATTGAACGTGCTATAGAAGTAAACAAGGATATACATCTTTGCTTTATTGACTACACAAAAGCTTTTGATAGAGTTAGACATGTCAACATGGTGGATATGCTTGCAGATCTACAAATTGATGGGAAAGACATTAGGCTTATAAAAAAAAACATATATTGGAAAAACAAGCTGCCATAAGGATTGATAATGAAGTATGACAATATCAGCCTATTAAGAGAGGTGTTAGGCAGGGACTGTAATGTCTCCAGATCTTTTTTCCCTGTACAGTGAAAATATCTTCAGAAATGTAGAAGATATAAATGGAATCAGCATTGGAGGACGAAACATTAATAACATTAGATATGCAGATGATACAGTATTGATTGCAGACAAAGCGCAGGATCTGCAACAATTAGTAGAAGCGGTTGTTGTACACAGTGAGCAGCTGGGGTTAGAATTAAATTGTAAAAAAGACACAGGTTATGGTCGTCACTAAGAAGAACGAAGTACCATAATGTAATATACAAGTAAATGGGAATATTCTTCAACGAATCGATACAATTATCTCGGAACAGTCATAACATCTGATGGGAGATGCCTTGAAGAGACTAGAACAAGAATCGCCATGGCGAAAGTAGCCTTTAGCAAGATGAAAAACATTCTGACCAATAAAAAGATGTCAACTGAAACGAGAAAAAGAGTGTTGAGGGGATACATAGAGCCTGTTCTTTTTTATGGATGTGAAACTTGGTCAATGTGAAGTGAAGCTGAAAAACATCTGATGGCTGCAGAAATGTGGTTTCTGAGGAAAATGCAAAGAATACCATGGACAGATAGAAAAACCACTGACCAAGTACTACAGGAGACAAATGAAAATCGTAAATTGATTAGAGAAATTAGATGCAGACAGTCAAAATTTTTTGGACATGTTATGAGAAGAAATGGATTGGAGAATTTAGTGACAACTGGCAAGATTGAAGGAAACAGACCAAGAGGAAGACAGAGAGGAAAATACCTGGATGGCTTGGCCACATGGCATGGCCGAGACAGGAACGCTGAGCTGATCCACGACTCTGGTGATCGAGTGAAATGGCGAGTCATGACCGCCCACGCTTTCCAGCATGGCACATGATTGTCTGTTATTACTTTTCCAGATCTCCACCTCATCTCACTCATGCCTAGGATATTAATCTTCATATTTTTTATTTCTCTTATTACACTATGTAACTTTCCTATCTTAACTATGTCCTGACATTCCACGTTCCTATTTTAAGATAATGTGGTGGTTTTCCCTTGCCTTCCATATTCACATGGGGGTCTTTGACCTCTGCCTCTGACAGCAATTTCCGAATGTGAGAACAAGTCAGTGCCCTGTTCTGCTCAAGTGCAGAATTGTACACTCATCCCAGTGGATACTCACTCGGTCACACCCATGACCTTATTTTTCCTAGTGTATGAGTAGATTTATATTCTGCCATTGTGTTGATTTTAATGGTAGAAGGCTTTGACAATTCAGAAACCAATGGCAAAATCCTAAATGTAGAATTATCTAGTAAATCAAAAACAGCCAATAAATGCTGGGGTTGATAGCAACATCCTGTAAAGGATATTTAACTGTTACGTTAAATTGCACTTAAAATCTTACCTTGACTTACACAGACGTCAGGTTGTTCTATCTTATCTAGTTTATTCTCCATCTTATGTCTACAGTCAGTCTGAAAGTATTTGTAAGTTATATCAGAATGCAAACATAAACTATATAAATAAATTATATATTTTGGTTTTCAAGATGATTAATGATACAACATGTCTTATGATTACTTCAAGACAAGATTTCTGATATGTTATTTCTCAAGTCCCGTTTAAGAATTTGAGTCTGGGTATTTACCACAGTGTTCAGTGTAATGATATTGGTTTATCATGACAAAAATAACATAACAATGCATGATAGCTTTATAGAAAATTCTTATCACTTGCAAAGCTCAACCGAAACATTAACAAATGTAAAGATCAGGAAGGAACGAACACTACAACAAATGAAGGGGAAATAAGACTCTTCTACTGTGAGAAGTACGCAGTGATACAGAGAAAGCCACAAGGAGCATGTATTACCACCTTAGTCGGACGGTCTTACTTTCTAATAATATGAGAGAGATATGGAGGAAGCTGAAAGGATCAGACTGCTCACTCTTAAATTTCCGGTAGGTTGACAGTGGGGTAGCGGGTTCAAACTCTACACCAGTTAGGTGGATTAATATGTTGACTTGCGGATGTAAATTACAAGTCGGAGTGGGTTTGTCTGATGGCGGAAAACAAAGGTGATAGGGAAAGTAATCCACATGCAAAAAAATAAGTCCAGTACAATGCTCAGCATCCTATGCAGCAAAAGTCCAACTCCTGGCCTTCACGTGGCGGACCTGTTTAAACTAACAGGAGAAGGGGCGACGGCGAGTCTCTGGCGCCGGAAAATAACCAGTATGCTCTAGATGTGTATGCACGTACATGCATGCGCAGACAGGTGTGTGCGCGCGTACACCTCTACACTCGAGTGAGACCACAGTCTGCTCTAGCAAAGAAAGGTGCTAAAGACGGAGGCAACCAGCCAAGAGGCGCACCACAGAAATCAGGATGCCACGCAATCACGCAAAATGGAATATGTCGACTACTGCTAATCGTTATGGTGCTCGCCCTGCTTTGGACCCCCAGGCAGGTGCAGTGCCGGGCCCTATGTCTCGAAAGGGTCCAACCCCAACTACTGGAGGTCCTTCTCAGATGTCCTGTGGAGCCAGGGGACATGAGAATAGGACGACTGGCCATACTAAACGAAGACTTAAAATAATGCACTGGAATGCGGAGGGAGTCAGCAACAAAAAAATAGAAATAGAATTAGAAAAAATCTTGGACCAAGAAAAAGTAAGCATATGTTGCTTGCAAGAAACTCACCTCAATGAAAATATAGCCTTCAAAATCAGAGGCTACCAGTGTTACCGATCTGACCGAAAGAACAGGCGAAAAGGTGGGATACTGACCCTTGTAAGAAATAACATCATGGCTTCCCAAATCAAAGTCTACATGGAAGGGGCTGAGTATCAGACACTTAAACTTAAGACAGGTAATACAGATCTACATCTGATCAATTACTACTGTCCAAGTGACCGCCCACAGGCACTGGACACTCTACCACTAAAAGAAAAAATGATTGTGTGTGGCGATTTCAACAGCCACTCGCAGAGCTGGGGCTATGATCACATGGACCAGAGAGGAGAGAGACTGGAAGACTGGCAAGATGAGAATAGATTCATGTTGATTAACAAGCCGTCCGACCCACATACTTTCTACTCGAGATCATGGCACTCTACAACTACACCTGACCTGGCTTTTCATTCACCAGACCTGGAGTGGAACATTACACGAACTGTTGGGAAACAACTTGGTGGCAGTGACCATCGGCCAGTCTTTCTAACCGTAGAAAATGAGCTTGTAAGTGAAAGCAGCACCCTCTCGAGGTGGAACTACAAGAAAGCAGACTGGGCAATGTACAAGCATCGCACCAGCATACTGGTTAGAAACCTGAATACTGAGAAAGACATAAATAAAGCAGTTGAAGAGTTTGGGAAATGCATCCTACAGGCAGCGCGAGAAATAGTACCAAGAGGAGCCCGTAAACAATATAAACCCTACTGGAGTAGTGAACTGGAACAGTTGCATAATGATGTTGAAGTGTGTAGAAAGCAAGCAGAGGCCACACCCAGCCAAGAGCACCACAATAAATTCCAGCATGCAAAAGCCAAATTTCAAAGGGCCAAGCTGCAGGCTAGACGGAAAAGCTGGCAGGAGAAAACGGAGTCTCTGAACTTTGAAAGAGACACAAGGAAATTGTGGAAGCTAATAAAACAGCTTAATGACGAGGGCACAGGGAGAAACTCAAAAATTGCACTACATAAAGATGGAAAAATCTTAACAAGAAAGCAAGCAGCTGGCCATTTTGCGGACTCGTTCGCACAAGATAGCAATATCAAAATTAGTCCAGAGAAACAACAAGAGATTCGAGAGAAACGACAACATACAGGACAGAAGGAAATAGTACATGAGGTTCTGGAGGCACCCATCACAATCAGTGAACTGGAGCTAGCCATATCAAAACTGAAAATGAGAAAGTCACCAGGAGCTGATGGTATCTCCAATGAAATGATCAGGAACCTAGGAACAGAGGCCAAAACAAAGCTGTTGCAGATCTTCAATAACAGCTGGACCTTAGGCAGTGTTCCACAAGCCTGGAGAGAAGCAATCATGATACCCCTCCTAAAATCAGGGAAAGATGGTTCCATTGCCTCTAGCTACAGACCAATTAGCCTCACCAGCTGTCTCTGCAAAACACTGGAGCGCATCATCAATCACAGACTGCAGTGGTACATTGAAAGTAAAAACATCCTTGTGCCACAGCAGGCTGGCTTTAGGCAGTGCTACTCTACGGAAGATCAGACAACCTACCTCTCTCAAGAAATTGAGGATGCATTCCAAGAGAAGAAGCTGGTGCTTGCGGCATGGATAGATCTGAAGAAAGCCTTTGACAAAGTCTGGAAAGAAGGTCTGATGAAGAAACTGAGAAACTGCAAAGTCAATGGAAGAATGTACAAATGGGTGAAAGCATACTTGCACAACAGAAGAGCCCGAGTACAGATAGACGGACTCAAGAGCAAGAAAGTACTACTGCGTCACGGTGTCCCCCAGGGCGGAGTCTTGTCCCCCACACTTTTTCTAATCTTCATCAATGATCTTGTTGCTCACCTACCGCATGGAATTAAAGCGGCAATGTACGCCGATGACCTGGTTCTATGGAGCACAAATGAATATGCATCAGTGGCCACCAGATTGCTACAAAGAGCTGTAGATACATTTGCTGCATGGGCAAATAGATGGTGTGTCAGCATAAACACTGACAAGTGCAGCACCACCCTATTTACCCTCTCTCCAAAACAAAAGGCAGGGATCATCCAGATAAATGGAACACCCCTAAGAGAAGATAAAGAACCAACATACCTTGGAGTAACATTTGATGGCAAGCTGACATGGAGAAAGCACATCAACAAAGCAGTAGCAAAAGCCAGAAGGAAAATAGCCATCCTGAGAAAGCTAAGTGGAACCACATGGGGAGCCAGTACGAAAATACTTAGCAAAGTTTACCAACAGAGCATACGACCACACCTGGAATATGGGTCAACTGCGTGGTGTTCAGCATCAAATACCACACTACAAGAGCTGGACAAGGTGCAAAATCAAGCACTTAGAGTCACCACAGGAGGGATGAGATCAACCCCTATAGTGGAAATGGAGAAGATGGGGAGGACACAGGCACTGAGTGAGCGCAGAGATACGAAAACGCTAATACAAGCAGAAAAGTTCCTCAGCTTGCCAGGCCACCCTATGAAGAACAGATTTGAAAACCTAGCTATGGGGCGGTTGAAAAGAAGTAGTTTTATCCACCAGGCCAAACGACTCTGCAGAGAAACCACTGATCTGCCCACAGTTGGTATCCCCCTAACAACTATTCCAGAGCGAACTCCATGGAAAGATGAGCATAGACTATCGTTACAAATCCAGACAAAAGTGAGAGGAATATTTGACAAGGAAGAACAGAACAGTGTGCAGCGCAGAACAGCCACTCTCATCTTCCTTGATGAAGAATACCCACAGGACCTCTGGATCCGAGTCTACACAGATGGGTCAGCACAAAATGCTGTTCGAAATGGAGGAGCGGGAGTGTACATAGAATACCCAAATAATACTAGGGACACAGCCAGAGTACCGACAGGAAAGTACTGCCATAACTATGATGCCGAAATTGAGGCAATCAAGATAGCAACAGAGAAATTACTAAATAACAGCAATGGTACACAACCTGTGGTGCTACTAACAGATGCAAAATCAGTACTCGAGGCGCTCCTCTCTGGGAAATTGCCAGTACTAAGGACACTACTTTCTGAACTTAGCAGTCAGCATAAAGTCACCATACAGTGGATACCATCCCACTGTGGAGTACCCGGAAACGACAGAGCTGATCAATTGGCTAAGGAAGGAGCCAAAGAGGAACAGCCTGATGTGCCCGTTACATACCACCAAAAGAAAAGAATGATCAAATCAGTCAGAAAGCCACCAAAACCTGCTCAAGATGACTACCACATTATGGACAGACCAGAACAAGTCATTATTCTGCGCCTCAGAACAGGACACAATAGATTACGCAACCACATGTATACAAAATTCAAGATTGGTGAAACAGCCATGTGCACATGTGGATTGGCGTTGCAGACAGCAGAGCACATACTCCAAGACTGCCCAAAATATAACATATCTAGGCAAACCTTCTGGCCTAGAGAGACGACAGTGGAAGATAAACTCTATGGACCACTGTGTGAACTGAAAAAAACAGTTCAATTCATGCAAGAGACGACATTGCAGATATAGACATATTTCAAGCGAACGAAAGAAGAAGAAGAAGAAATCCTCAGCATAGAAACTACTTGTGGTAGTGTACTGACTATGCTTGAGTTCAAAGCGATCAGACAAAAAAAGAGTTGAGTTAAGAACTTACATCACTGCACACAGGACATTCCATACGTGCGCCATCCCCTCGTTCAACAGCCAGCTAAGAGTCACACTACTAATCATTCTCATCGCTATCTGACTGAAAATTCTCCAGCTCATCCCTCTCAGTTTTGCGATTCTTGCAGAACCCCTTGCCAATCCCCCTCAATCTCATACTGTCCACATACAGGTTCTTAATGTTCCCCCACCTTCTACACCTGGTCCCACAGGCGCATGACCACCTCTCCCTTATCCATAGTTAATCTACCAGCATGAGGTGCATTGCCTGCCAACCTATCAGCCTGTTCATACCTCCACAATCCCGCATGGCCAGGGCAAAAAAAACATACAATTCTCACAATCTGTGACCTCTGAAGTAGGCACTACGACTACTTTCTCCAGTAAGTAGCTTCTTGTGAACTGCCTTGTCTGTATTCCATGATGTAGCTAGCATGGTTTGTTCTCTATGATTACCATTCTTTGCCTTGATTTAGTTCCACAAGAACCCTAGTTAGAACCTACTGTGAGTCTGTGAAGTTTTAGGACAATCACATTATTCAACAACCTGGCGATTGTTGGGTGAGGATCTGTGCTTGAATGGGGATAAAACGTAAAAGAAGACCATGGTAGCCATTGCCGCAGCCACTCTCAGCTTCCTTGATGAAGAATACCCACAGGACCTTTGGACCTAAGTCTACACAGATGTGTCAGCACAAAATGCTGTTCAAAATGGAGGAGCGGGAGTGTACACAGAACACCCTAAAAATACTAGAAACACAGCCAGAGTACCAAAAGGAAAGTAGCCATAACTATGATGCTGAAATTGAGGCAATCAAGATAGCAACAGAGAAATTACTAACCAGCCATGGTACACAGCCTGTGGTACTATTGACAGATGCAAAATCAGTACTTGAGACGCTCCTGTCTGGGAAAATGCCAGTACTAAGGACACTACTTTCTGAACTTAGCAGTCAGCATAAGGTCACCATACAGTGGATACCATCTCACTGTGGAGTACCTGGAAACGAGAGATCTGATCGATTAGCTAAGAAAGGAGCAAAAGAAGAACAGCCTAATGTGCCCGTTACATACCACCAAAATAAGAGAATGATCAAATCAATCAGTAAGCCAACAAAACCTGCTCAAGATGACTACTACGTTAAGGACAGACCAGAACAATTCATTATTTTGTGCCTTAGAATAGGACACAATAGATCACGCGACCACATGCATACAAAATTCAAGATTGGTGAATCAGCCATATGCACATGTGGATTGGCATCAGACAGCAGATCACATACTCCAAGACTGCGCAAAATATAACACATCTAGGCAAACCTACTGGCCTAGACAGACGACAGTGGAAGATAAACTCTATGGACCACTGAGTGAACTTTAAAAAAATGGTTAAATTCATACCAGAGACAACATTGCAGTTATAGACATATTTCAAGCGAACGAAAGAAGAAGAAGAAGAAGAAGAAGAAGAAGAAGAAGAAGAAGAAGAAGAAGAAGAAGAAGAAGAAGAAGAAGAAGAAGAAGAAGAAGAAGAAGAAGAAGAAAAATTGCCAGTGTCATTTTATAATTGTCCATAATATGGATCTTCCGCTGTTGTCGCTGTGCAACCATTTATTGTCTAGCATATTTCACTCCATCTTCTCAGGTGCATACTGCAGGGTTATATCATATGAAGTGAATAAATGAATAATACTTAGGCTGAAATACTTATAATCACAAGTATTGCTTAAATGTAGAACATTTGTTAACCCCACGGTAATGTAACATTTTAAAACAAAATCTTTTCTGTTTGCACAAAACTGGCTGTTCAGCATCTTACTGCTAAGGCCTCATTATATTTGAGTAATTGTTTATTGTTTGTCGAGTATAGAATAAAAAATGTTTTATTTTACTTTGTTAGCTTTATGACCGTAGTCTGTGAGTTGTTGGGAAATTACTCAGGAGGGTGTTTTATGGCTTGTCGACTGTACAGGGATTTCTGAAGATTTTCCACCCACACTGGTATATGTTTGGTTACTTGCCTTTTTATTTAATCTATGTAATTTGCTCGGCGCTCTCACTGGAATTGATAAATTGTTTAAGTTCACTAAGGGAATACACAATTTTATTCATGTTTGCATATGCCACTGCAATTATTCTTCTGTTGTTGCTGTGAGGAACTGATCACTATTGATTGTACTCAAAAGACTTGATGCATTTCTGGATTTCACTTGAAATAATTTATTTTAAAAAGTAACATTCATGCAGAGCAACGCCGGATAATATTAGCAATATCAGTTGTCGGCCCTTATGAGTACTGGGGGGAGGGGGGGGGGAGCGGTGAAAGTGTCTTTTGCGGAAAATGTTCTGCGACACTTCCGGTCTAAGGCAAATGTACTCAAGCCTGCTAGTGATTTAATGTATTCAAAAACAACACATTACAGATAGGGGGAAACTAATAAATGCTACAATGGTCTGTCTGCTAAGCTGCATGCGTTTTTCACCTAAAACTTTCGTCTCTACAAATTTATTTGAAATATCTGTTGAAGAAGAGATAATTTTACTTATTACTCCTGTATCATAAATCATTGTTGACTTTTTGATGCATTTTGGAATTCTGCATTCGCTTTTACATATATTTGAAGAGTTTCAACAATTACCGTTTCTTACTTTTTTCAGAAAACAATAAACAATTTTAGCATAACAATGAGATATCGATATCGCAAATCCAAAATGGCTGACCCATGTCACTTGCATTGCCTAGTATAGCAGTGCGGACATCTATTTTCCGACACAGAATGTTTACAAATATTCCAGAACATGTTTCGTCCGGCTTTGTTATGTGTTATTATAATAATTAATATACATATGGGAGACTTTATTCCCAAACGGGACCCTGGAACATGTATTCCTAACATGTATTCCCTAACCCTAACCCAGACCCTAACCCTAATCATACACAATAGCACTTACTTGTCTTCTTTATCTTATATTATATGTATATATAGTACATATACTTAATACATTATACTGGCCCCCCAATGATATGCCAGTTTGTACTGCTCTCTAATATAGAAGATATAGACATCACCTGAACAGAACCGTTCGGGAATAAACACTTCGTATACATATTTAATAAATAGCCCTTCCGTGGAATACGTTATAAGCGTGGGACTGATCATCCCTGCTTTGTTTGTGATATTTCTAAGTCCAGCTGGGTTCCCATTTCAGATGCACGTCGCTTGAATATATTTTATGTTAATTCTTTCCTTTTTGAATATAACATTAATCTAAGCTTTATGCTTGGTTCACTGCCCTCATTCGCCTGTCTCCTTTGTGGCAAGCGACTAAACTGATGCGTCAAGCTTCCTACGTGTGTATCTTTTTTACAACACATTCCAAAATCTTAAGGCCTAAATTATAATAATAATAACATGTGTACAAGTACAGTATATAATTATATAATATAATTAGACAGTTCCATTGTGCCATTACACGATGATTCACCTTGTCCGCAAAACGCTATCTATTTACCATGCATTCTTTTGACGTCATTCATTCATTCAAATCTCACGTGACAATAACACACGTCATCCTGGGTTTTCCAGGAAAGGTTTGCCTAATATCCTGTACACAGTGATTGGTTGAAATCGTTGTGACCTTTTATATAAATAAGAATATATTTCATACTTACCGTAATTAATTTTTTTTGGGTGTTGTTAATAGAATTGCATCAATTATAGATGTATTTTTGAATTCTGCATACAATTATAAATATATCTGGAAAGTTTCATCGCTGTACTAGCTTTATTTGTGGATGAAAACATTTTCTGCGAAGATGTTTTTTTTTGGTTCTTTGTGCATATCGACTGGACTGGCATGTGCACTTTGTAACACTATTCTGGCATTGTTAATAGAATTGCATCAATTATAGATGTATTTTTGAATTCTGCATACAATTTTAAATATATCTGGAAAGTTTCATCGCTGTACTAGCTTTAATTATGGATGAAAAAGAATATTTTCTGCGATGACGTGCCTTTGTGAATGGGGAAACGCATGTGCATATCGATCGGAATGGCATGTACACTTTCACTTTTCAACACTCAAAACGTGCAATTTGACCTATTAAAGTTAAAAAGAACACAAGTTTAAAGATTATTAATAATTTATTTGTATCCTTGTACTATTTTTTAATCAATTAACATGACGAAACATATTTTTGAAGTCAGTTTTCATAATCTGCCTACGACACGTTTGGTTGAGGCGACCTTGCACGCGGAGAAAAATGGAAATGGCACGCGGAACCGTAATTTATTTTTTTCTGACGTTTTCAATTGAAAACCATCAATTGTAGATGGATCTTCGAATTCTTCATCAAAATTTTCAGAAATTTGGAAAGTTTCATCGCTAAACTTGCTTTAATTATGGTTGAAAAACAGGCGAAGATGTTACGATCATGATGAGTGTCTTTGTGAAACCCACAATGGTGGCTTGACTATATTATTAATCTTTGATGGAACAAACATTGTGTTCTCGCTAGCGTAGTCATAAGCATACCACCTGACACAGGGTTCTATTCCTGGCTGTGTATTTATTTTTATTTATTTTAAATTTTCAACAAAATTATTAGGTGATATAATAGAAACTATTAAACATTACGAACTAAAATATTATATAGAACTAAGAAACTGGAAGTTTGTGAATAAAGTGTGCTCTATGGATCTGTGCAAGCTGCCGACTGCCAGGGATTGCATCCCACAGAGGCAGCGGAATGATCGAGAGTCAGAATCAATGAATCCAATACTGACAATGAAAACTGACTTCAAAAATATGTTCCATGATGTTAAATGATTAAAAATTCGGAGTGATTATAAGCAAACATTTGCTAATAATGTAGGGGCATTATTTGCAAACAGCTGGTCATGTGACATATTCGCAAACAGCTCGTCAAATGGCACATTGACTACATTATTGTTTGTGGAAATATAATTGTGTCCTCGGTAGTGTAGTGGTTAGTATCTCTGCTTGCCATGCGGGAGACTAGGGTTCGACTCCCCGCCAGAAATTATTATTTTTGTTTTTTTAACCGAGTTCAAATACCCTTGTCGATGGACATCCCAAAAATTGCAAATCCTGTCATTATTATTAGGATATTCCATCGTGCCTTGACCTGAAATTAAAACGGAAGTGATGTACGGGGTCACCCCAGCTTGACTCATTGTGTCACTAAAATGGCTGCTGTAACACCCATGCATTCTTTTGACGTCATTCATATCATCAAGTAGCAATAACACACGTCATCTAGGGTTTTCCAGGAAAGGTTAGCATAATAGTCCGTGCACAGCGATTGGTTGAAATTATCATGACCTTTTAAATACATAAAATTATTTGACAAAAAGTAAGTACTTTTATATTTTACAGCTTGTTATCTTAATTTTTTCATATTTTTAGATGGATATTCAAATTATGCATCCATATTTACATATATTTGGAGAGTTTCATTGCTTAAATCGCTTGATATGTCATTTAAAAAAAATATCTTTGTGAATGGAACTCCAAGATGGTGCCTGCCGGCGTGGACACTGTTTAAAGCTCAAAAATGCAATTTAAACTATTAAAGTTAAAAATAATACAAGTTTAAAGATTATTAATAATTAGTTTGTATACTTGTACTATTTTTTGTCATTTAACATGATGGAACATATTGATTATTGATGAAGTCAGATTTCATATTCATCAACAACCCATCTGAGACAATCTCAGTACGGACCAGAAGGGTCACCCTTTTTTTTTACTAAAATCGGGGAAATCACCTCAATTTTTTATGTGCATTTTTTTATTTTTTATTTTTGTAATTACTCCGCTGTGGTGGTCTCATTAGTAATAGCAATGTCAGAGTTATCAAACTTTACCCTTTGGGGGGAGGGCAAATTTTTTTTTAATTTTGCGCGCTATTTCTTGAGACCAACAATTCACTTCCGGTTGTTACCATGTCCTGCTATATGTGTCTTTGTGAATGGGTAAATGCATGGCCATGTGCCATGGTGACTGCGCATGCGCATATCGATCGAATTGGCATGTACACTTTCATTTTTCAACACTCAAAACGTGCAATTTGACCTACAAAAGTTAAAGAGAACACAAGTTTAAAGATTATTAATAATTTATTTGTATACTTGTACTATCTTTTAATCATTTAACATGACGGAACATATTTTTGAAGTCAGTTTTCATAATCCGCCTATGACCCGTTGGTTGAGACCAACCTCGCACGCGGAGAAAAATGAAATCGGCACACTGAACCATAAATAATTATTAATTTTTTTCTGGCGCTTGCAATAGAAAACCATCAATTGTAGATGTATCTTCGAATTCTGCATCAGATTTTTCAGAAATTTGGAAAGTTTCATCGCTAAACTTGCTGTAATTGTGGTTGAAAAAAAAAAACAGGCGAAAATGTTACGATCATGAAACCCAAAATAGCGGCTTGACTATATAAATATCTTTGTGGAACAATCATTGTGTCCTCGCTAGCATAGTCGTAAGCATTCCGCCTGTCATGCGGGAGACCGGGGTTCTATTCCCAGCTGGGCATTTTTTATTTTTTTTCCACAAAATTATTAGGTGAAATAATAGAAACTATTAAACATTACGAACTAAAATCTATATCTATAAAAGGCAATGTGTATCCGGATGTATTTGATGCGTTCGCGACCGGTCCATCCGATTGAGATGAAATTTTCTACATGCTTTCTTTTCATTCCCGTGCAGCCAACTGTCATAGTTTGTTAGTGTACAAACAGCTATTTACTTACTAAAATTTAATATTTTAATTTACATTATTATTTATATATAGCAAGGGGATTTAACTCAAGAAAAGTTATATCATGGGGCATAACTTTTAATAGCATTGCTATATATTTTATATATAGATTGTTGCATTGTTATCAAAGGTGCATTGAAACGGAGACAACATCTGAACCATATATCATTGACTCGAAGTTACCACAGTGCTGACTGTGATACGGATCATTCTTTGGTTTTTGCAAGGGTTAGACTGAGACCAAAGAGAATCTACACAGCTAAACACAAATCTAGCCCCAGGATTAATATTATTAACACTCACGATCCTGAAAAGTGCTTTCAGTTTCAACAGCAACTTAAAGACACTTTCACTGATACACCAGAAAATTGTACAGTAAATGAAAAGTGGGGTCAAATTAAGGAGACTCTTTATAAAACTGCCGTAGGGGTTTACGGCACTGTGGATCATAAGAGGCAGGACTGGTTTGTGGCAAACAGCGAGACTCTGCAGCCCTTGATTGATAAGAAGAACGCTCTCTTAAGAAACAAGGAAAGACCAACGCATAACACTCTGAGTGAGCTAAGGCAAGCTAGGAAGGATGTGCAAATGGCTGCCAGGCAGTGTGCAAATGATTATTGGATCAAGTTATGCGAGTCCATTCAAATCGCAAGTGATAAGGGAAACATAAGAAGCATGTATGAAGGAATAAAGAAAGCCTGTGGTCCAGTGATCAAAAGAAGTGCACCATTGAAAACCTTGACTGGAGAAATCATCACTGATAAGAAACAGCAAATGGACAGATGGGTTGAGCACTATTTGGAGCTTTACTCAAGTGAGACCAAGCTAGCGGATGATGCCCTCAACGCCATAGAGACCCTGCCAACTCTTGACCACCTGGACACACTTCCCACCATAACAGAAGTTAAGTGTGCTATAAATGAACTTGCATCTGGCAAGGCTCCAGGTAAGGATGGGATTCCAATAGAGGTTATCAGGAGTGGGCAAGACACACTCACTATACAGATCCACCAGCTAATAGAGCTATGCTGGCGAGAAGGGCAAGTCCCACAGGATTTCAAAGATTCAAGCATCATAACACTGTACAAGAACAAGGGCGATCGGAGCGACTGCAACAACTATAGGGGTATCTCACTTCTGTGTATTGTTGGAAAAGTATTTGCCAGAATTGTTCTGCGCAGACTTTAAGTCCTAGGAGGTCAAGTCTACCCCGAATTACAGTGTGGCTTTCGACAGAACCGGTCTACCACTGATATGATATTCTCATTGCGACAAATGCAAGAAAAATGCCGTGAACAGAATCAACCACTGTTTATTGCCTTCATCGACCTCACAAAGGCATTTGATTTGGTCAGTCGTGAGGGTCTGTTCAAGGCACTAAAGAAGATTGGCTGCCCACCAACTCTTCTGTCCATTCTGGAATCATTCCATACATGCATGAAGGATATAATCAAGTTTGATGGTGCAACTTCTGAAGAATTTGAAATCAAGAGTGGAGTTAAGCAAGGTTGTGTGTGTACTAGCTCCCACCCTCTTTGGAATATACTTTTCACTTCTACTGAAATATGCCTTTCGTGATCAGGATGGTGGTATATATATATTCACTCATGCTCAGATGGCGGCCTTTACAATGCTCAGAGATTGACGGCAAAGACCAAAATTAGGAGGGTACTGATCAGAGAGTTGCTTTTTGCAGATGATGCTGCAGTTACGACCCACTCTGAGGAAGAATTGCAATGTCTACTATCTGCATTCTCCAATGCTTGTTCTGAATTTGGTTTAACAATTAGCAAAAAGAAGACAGATTATGTCACAAGGTGCACACGGGGTACCATCAATCTTTATTGACGACGCCAAACTAGAGATTGTAGACCATTTTACATATCTAGGATCAGTGATAAATAGCAAATTATCCCTAGATCAGGATTGGTAAGGCAGCAACAACAATAAACAGGTTAAGAAAAAGAGTGTGGGAGAACAGGAAGCTTACTGCCAAAACAAAAGTCCTTGTCTATCAAGCCTGTGTCCTTAGTACTCTTCTTTATGGCAGTGAAACCTGGACAACTTACACCAAGAGAAACATTTAAACAGCTTTCATATGCGGTGTCTGTGAAGAATTATTGGTATTAAGTGGCAAGACAAAATCACAAATACTGAAGTATTGGAAAGATCAGGTTGTGTGACAGTTTATTCCATGCTCAGTCTTCGTAGACTTGGATGGATAGGACATCTTAGGAGGATGGATGATGGTAGAATACCAAAGGATATCATTTTTGGTGAATTACAGATGGGTAAGAGATCTCAGGGTCGGCCTCTACTATGATACAAAGATGTGTGTAAGCGGGACATGATTGATACAGGCATTGATAATGCACATTAGGAGCAAGTCGCCGCTGAACGTGTTGCATGGAGGGCAAACATCAGAAATAGAATAAAGACAAAGAAGAAAATTATAGCAGATAAGTCACACACCGAGCGTTTGAGACGTAAGATGGTACATGATGGTGGAAATGACCACATGTTCACATGCACCCACTGTGAACGGACATTTACAGCGCAAATTGGCCTTATCAGTCACATTCGCTACCGCCATAGGTAAAAGTTATTATGCCTTTTTAAAGCACAAACTATCGTCTGTCAAGACGGCAAGGTGCCAATGGATGGATATCAAAGGTTTATAAACTGTTTTCTACAGTTATTTACAGGCATGTGCATTATAATAAATAATGATATAATCTTTAAGGCATTTTCAAAGTTTTCATAAAAATAATGCATCTATATAAATAGTGAACATTTTCAAACTCATCTTTTTATGTTTAAAGAAGTTATCTACAGTCATGTAGGTGATTAACAAAACAGTTTTCATTAAAATTAATGGAAGGGGTGTGGAAGGACATTCTTAAGTTAATTTTTTTTGTTATATGAATTTAATGAGACGCTCCCCGCTAGGAGCTGGGCGATGCTGCGCCAGGTCAGATAGATAGACAGACAGACAGATAGTCGGGAACGGGAGCTTATATGACTACTTATATGAATTAAATGAGATGCTCCCCACCAGAGGCTGGGCGAAGCCGGGCCGGGTCAGACAGGCAGACAGACAGAGACAGGAACGGAAGCTTATATGACTACTTATACGAATTAAATGAGATGCTCCCCACCAGGTCCTGGGCGAAGTCGGGCAGACAGATAGACAGACAAACGGGAACGGGAGCTTATATGACTACTTATATGAATGAAATTAGATGCTCCCCACCAGGGACTGGGTGAAGCCGGGCCGGGTCAGACAGACAGACAGACAATTAGACAGACAGACAATTAGACAGACAGACAATTAGACCGACCGACAGACAGATCCCCGCCAGGGGCTGGGCGAAGCCGGGCCGGGTCAGCTAGTATTTTAAAGAACTGAGAAACTGGAAGTTTGTGAAAAAAGTGTGCTCTATGGATCTGTGCAAGCTGCCGACTGCTGGGGAGCGCATTCCACAGAGGCAGCGGAATGATCGTGTATCGGAATCGATGGATCCAATAGATGTCTTTGTTTAATGTGAATTTTAATTACCATATAAAATATTGCCCCTGAATCAGTATAGCTTCATTTCTAAACTTGCTCGAATTGTGGTTGAAAAGCAGATTTTCTGCAAAGATTTGCCTTTGTGAATTGGAAACCCACGGGTCATGACGGCCGCTCATATCGGAATATCGATTGCGCTACTCTTTTCAACACACAAAATGTGCGATTTAACCTACTAAAGTTAAAGAGAACACAAGTTTAAAGATTATTAAATTTATTTGTATACTTGTACTATCATTTAACCTGATGGAACATATTTTTGAAGTCAGTTTTCATATGACCGTTTGAGACAATCTCGCATACATAGACGTGCACACCCGCTGGTGAAGGTAATCGGACACACTGGAGAGTTCCACTTACGGGTGAATAGCATGAGAAATCGCAACTCGTCTCACCTTCACAAAATTTTGAATATCTTCACTTATAAGTGACATACAGGAATCATTGAGGTACCATTAGATTTTGAATTTCAAGGCCTATCTACTGTGGCGGTCTCATTTGTAAATACTCAAAATTAAAATGTTAGGGCTCGCTATTTATTTATAGTTAGATAGTATAGTGTGTTACTGTGAGTCCTAGCCATAGTTTAGTAATAGTTCAAAAGCACTAAAAATGCTCATGAAAATGCTGCACAGCAACACTCGTCACTACTCTAGCTCGCTTTCTACATCACATTTGGTAACCTCACTTACACTGCTGAGTTCATCTGTTAAATTCTTTTAGTCCAGTCATTCTATTGGACAACTCTAACCCAAACAGCCAAGCCGACCTATCCATCCACCTGTTAGTAAGAAAGTGAGACCCGGAACTCGGCGGAAATCCGCAAAGTAACGTTTTGGCCGGAATTGAGCTAAACCCGACGAAGCTCAGCTACTCTTAGCAACACACTAGCTAAAACAAAAAAAACTGTCATTTACTGCCAATAATATACCTTACGGTGTATGGCGGGGGGGGGGGGGGGGGGGGGGGGGGTTCTGAGCCTGAGGAATTAAGGCCGCCATGCCGGGATGCGTGGGCGGTCATGACTCCCCATTTCACTCGATCACCAGTGTCGTGGATCAGCTCAGTGTTCCTGTCTCGTCCATGCCATGTGGCCAAGCCATCCAGGTATTTTCCTCTCGGTCTTCCTCTTGGTCTGTTCCCTTCGATCTTGCCAGTTGTCACTAAGTTCTCCAATCCATTTCTTCTCATAACATGTCCAAAACATTTTGACTGTCTACGTCTAATTTCTCTAATAAATTTACGATTTTCCTTTGTCTCCCGGGGTTCTGAGCCTGAGGAATTAAGGCCGCCATGCCGGGATGCGTGGGCGGTCATGACTCCCCATTTCACTCGATCACCAGTGTCGTGGATCAGCTCAGTGTTCCTGTCTCGTCCATGCCATGTGGCCAAGCCATCCAGGTATTTTCCTCTCGGTCTTCCTCTTGGTCTGTTCCCTTCGATCTTGCCAGTTGTCACTAAGTTCTCCAATCCATTTCTTCTCATAACATGTCCAAAACATTTTGACTGTCTACGTCTAATTTCTCTAATAAATTTACGATTTTCCTTTGTCTCCTGTAGTACTTGGACATTGGTTTTTCCGTCTGTCCATGGTATTCTTTGCATTTTCCTCAGAAACCACATTTCTGCAGCCATCAGATGTTTTTCAGCTTGACTGCTCATTGTCCAAGTTTCACATCCATACAAAAGAACAGGCTCTATGTATCCCCTCAACACTCTTTTTCTCGTTTCAATTGACATCTTCTTATTGGTCAGAATGTCTTTCATCTTGCTAAAGGCTACTTTCGCCATGGCGATTCTTGTTCTAATCTCTTCAAGGCATCTCCCATCAGATTTTATGACTTCCGAGATAATTGTACCGATTCACTTGTTGAAGAATATTCCCATTTACTTGTATATTACATTGCGGTACTTCGTTCTTCCTAGTGACGACCATAACCTGTGTCTTTTTAGAATTCAATTCTAACCCCAGCTGCTCACTGTGTACAACAACCGCAGATCCTGCGCATTGTCTGCAATCAAAACTGTATAATCTGCGTATCTAATGTTGATTATGTGGTTGTTTCGGGATTTGAAATTTAAATATTGAGCACAACCCACTACTGGCAACGCCGATCGCATTCTGGTATGAACACAAGGCCTATCCACGTCAATATGGAAGCACTATACTCGAGTTTCGCCCTCGTTTGAGCTCGTCAGTAGTGCATATCCCTGACCGGATCCGGAAACAGTCCCGGATCATGCGTGTGAAGCGGGTGTGTAACCACGCGGCACACACTGGACACACCAAATTATCACAACAGAACATCATAACGCTACCCATCGTAGGCTATGCTCAAGATTGCCCAATCGCCGCGACCGACGTCCGTCAATCGATGGGACCCGAACGATCAGGACTTCTCACTGGCAAGGAACACCAGGCCTCCTAATTCCAGTGAGTAATAATCAATTGATTATGTGGTTGTTTCGGGATTTGAAATTTAAATATTGAGCACAACCCACTACTGGCAACGCCGATCGCATTCTGGTATGAACACACGGCCTATTCACGTCAATATGGAAGCACTATACTCGAGTTTCGCCCTCGTTTGAGCTCGTCAGTAGTGCATATCCCTGACCGGATCCGGAAACAGTCCCGGATCATGCGTGTGAAGCGGGTGTGTAACCACGCGGCACACACTGGACACACCAAATTATCACAACAGAACATCATAACGCTACCCATCGTAGGCTATGCTCAAGATTGCCCAATCGCCGCGACCGACGTCCGTCAATCGATGGGACCCGAACGATCAGGACTTCTCACTGGCAAGGAACACCAGGCCTCCTAAATCCAGTGAGCAATAATCAATTGATTATGTGGTTGTTTCGGGATTTGAAATTTAAATATTGAGAAGTTATCACAACAGAATATCACAACGCTACCCATCGTAGGCTATGCTCAAGATCTTGAGCATAGCCTACGATGGGTAGCGTTGTGATATTCTGTTGTGATAATTTGGTGTGTCCAGTGTGTGCTGCGTGGTTACACACCCGCTTCACACGCGTGATCCGGGACTGTTTCCGGATCCGGTCAGGGATATGCACTACTGACGAGCTCAAATGAGGGCGAAACTCGAGTATAGTGCTTCCATATTGACGTGGATAGGCCTTAGGTTCATACCAGAATGCGATCGGCGTTGCCAGTAGTGGGTTGTGCTCAATATTTAAATTTCAAATCCCGAAACAACCACATAATCAAAATAGGCCTTATCAGCCATCTTAGAAGTCACGGGTCCATACTTTCAACTCCACTGCATGAAATGAATGGTCATCATCATTTTTGATGGACAAACACCATTCCATTGCATGCTGTTCCCACCTTTGTTAACGCTCTCGAGATCAGCATCTCCCCTTCATGCAGCAAGGGGTGAGTAACGGCCAGGCCCTCACGTCCAGAGGATTTTCACTTAGAGGCGTTCAGCCATAACCCTCAGCTGAGAACCGTAGGACAAGTGTATGGACAGGGAATGTCGCGGTACTTTGCAGATGCTTCACTCTGCCATTGGGATCGCTAGTCGGCATCGTTTATGGTCAGAACTACGACGGTATCTGATCGTCTTCGCGCCTGTGACTTTCGTTCTTGATTAATGAAAACATTCTTGACAAATACTTTCACAGTAGCTCGTCTTGCGGCGATCCAAGAATGTCACCTTTAATGCCGCAATACGAATGCCCCCGTTTGTCGCTGTTAATCATTACCTCCAGTTCTGGAAGCCAACAAAATAGAGCCGCGGTTCTATTCCATTGCTCCATCCACCATTATTCAGCAGATGAAGCCTGCTTTGAACACTCTAATTTTTTCAAAGTAAAAGTGCCGGTCACCCAGGATGCTCAGCGAAAAACACCCGCAGGAGAAAGCCGGTAGACGGTAGGGCAGGAACAATGGGAAGTGAACTGGTGCTTGCCGAACCACCCGCCTGCACCTGAGATCCAACTACGAACTTTTTAACTGCAACAACGTTAAAATATACGCTATTTGAGCTGGAATTACCGATGCTGCTGGCACCAGACTTGCCATCCAATAGATCCGCATTAAAGGGTTTAAAGTGTACTCATTCCTATTACTGGACATCGATAGAAAGGCAACGACGATTGGTTTTGAACTAATAAAAGCGCTCTTTCCGCGAGGGTCAGAGCATAGTAAGTATGTATTAGCCCTAGAATTGCCAGTTATCCAAGTAGGATCCTGTCATCTAAGAACCTCGACTGATTTAATGAGGCATTCGCGGTTTCACTGTGAGACAGTGTGAACTTAGACATGCATGGCTTAATCTTTGAGACAAGCATATGACTACTTGCAGGATCAACCAGATATATTACCATTGGCACCTTGCCGTCTTGACAGACGATAGTTTGTGCTTTAAAAAGGCATAATAACTCTTAACTATGGCGGTAGCGAGTGTGACTGTTAAGGCCAATTTGCGCTGTAAATGTCCGTTCACAGTGGGTGCATGTGAACACGTGGTCATTTCCACCATCATGCACCATCTTACGTCTCAAACGCTTGGTGTGTGACTTTTCTGCAATAATTTTCTCCTTTGACTTTATTCCATTTCTGATATTTGCCCTCCATGCAACACGTTCAGCGGCGACTTGCTCCCAATGTGCATTATCAATGCCTGTATCAATCATGTCCCGCTTACACACATCTTTGTATCGTAGTAGAGGCCGACCCTGAGATCTCTTACCCATCTGTAATTCACCAAAAAAGATATCCTTTGGTATTCTACCATCATCCATCCGCCTAAGATGTCCTATCCATCTAAGTCTACGAAGACTGAGCATGGAATAAACTGTCACACAACCTGATCTTTCCAATACTTCAGTATTTGTGATTTTGTCTTGCCAACCAGATATATATCGCACAGACTATTCATGCACGCAGGCCAAGAGAAGCAATCGCTCAGCACACTCCCTCAGTATCCAGTGATACACGCAAAACCACTGGACACCTAATAACGAGCTTTCAAGCTATGCCAGGCAGGACTGACCAAAAAGCTATGCCAGCTTACTGACTGCAGGCCCAATACTCATCGAGAGAGAGAGAGTGGGCGCTTATCAAGACTTGGTCGAACGACGGCCGTACAAAATTTGCTATTTCGCCCGCTCAAACTATGACTCCGGCTTTATGCTGTGGTCACATTCTCGAAATGCCTGCCTCGCTAACCTGTGTCGGTTAGGAAGTTCCCAACTGGGTGCACCTCAAAGTCATCTGAGACAACGAACAACATACGCGGGACTGATCTTGTGAACCAGACCAGCCATCACGAGTTAAAGTTTGAATTAAACAGAAATCAAAATTAACATATTTCTAAAGTTTAAACCCAGAAACCACAAACAATATGTTGTCCAATTTATTGCCTGGCATATTTCACTGCATCTCGTCAGGTGCATATTGCAGAGTTACATATCATATGAAGTGAATAAATGAATGATACTAGGGCTGAAATACTTAAAACACACAGTAACTGATATTGTTTGAATATTGTGCATCAGTTTTCTCCATAGTAATTGCACATTTATAATGAAGTCTTTCTATGCTTACATAAATTTGCCATTTGATGATATTATACTTCCTAGATACTTGAACCTCTTTACTTGTTTCAGGGGGTGTTTGTTTAGGTGAATTGTTGTTGTTTTTTTTTTTTTTTGTTTCTTTAGTTATAGTCATTACCTCTGTTTTACCTGTGCTAATTTTCATGTTATGCTCCCTACACATTTTGTTTAGACTATTCATGTGGTCTTGTAATTCAGCATTCTGATTTTGCTATTGGTGCTTGGTCGTCCGCAAACAGGCGTTCTCTAATGGTGTAATTTTCAGATGGTTCTTCTTCTGTGTTCTTGTCATACAGTGTTCTTGCAGTCTCTATTTGGCGGGTTTCTTTACATATGTTGTCTATATAGGTTACGAACATGGTCAACAGATAAAGAAATGTTCTTGTAGGCTTGGTTCATGATAGAGTGGAATGATTCAGCCTGTTGTCTGGGACAAATAATATGCCATCCACATAAGAGCGGTATAGAACAAGGATCTTAATATTTGAGACTTTGTTTTTCTGAGTTCACCATAAAGACGTCTGCTAGAATGGGACCTAGATTCTTCTTCTTTCGTTCGCTTGAAATATGTCTATATCTGCAATGTCGTCTCTTGCATGAATTGAACTGTTTTGTTTTTCAGTTCACACAGTGGTCCATAGAGTTTATCTTCCACTGTCGTCTCTCTAGGCCAGAAGGTTTGCCTAGATATGTTATATTTTGGGCAGTCTTGGAGTATGTGCTCTGCTGTCTGCGACGCCAATCCACATGTGCACATGGCTGTTTCACCAATCTTGAATTTTGTATACATGTGGTTGCGTAATCTATTGTGTCCTGTTCTGAGGCACAGAATAATGACTTGTTCTGGTCTGTCCATAATGTGGTAGTCATCTTGAGCAGGTTTTGGTGGCTTTCTGACTGATTTGATCATTCTTTTCAGTTGGTGGTATGTAACGGGCACATCAGGCTGTTCTTCTTTTGCTCCTTCCTTAGCCAATTGATCTGTTTTGTCATTTCCGGGTACTCCACAGTGGGATGGTATCCACTGTACGGTGACCTTATGCAGACTGCTAAGTTCAGAAAGTAGTGTCCTTAGTACTGGCAATTTCCCAGACAGGAGCGCCTCGAGTACTGATTTTTCATCTGTCAATAGCACCACAGGTTGTATACCATGGTAGTTAGTCACTTCTCTATTGCTATCTTGACTGCTCAATTTCAGCATTGTAATTATGGCAGTACTTTCCTGTTGGTACTCTGGCCGAGTTCCTAGTATTATTTGGGTATTCTATGGATACTCTAGCTCCTCTATTTCGAACAGCATTTTGTGCTGACCCATCTGTGTAGACTCGGATCCAGAGGTCCTGTGGGTATTCTTCATCAAGGAAGCTGAGAGTGGCTGTTCTGTGCTGCACACTGTTCTGTTCTTCCTTGTCAAATATTCCTCTCACTTTTGTCTGGATTTGTAACGGTAGTCTATGCTCATCTTTCCATGGAGTTCGCTCTGGAATAGTTGTTAGGGGGATACCAACTGTGGGCAGATCAGTGGTTTCTCTGCAGAGTCGTTTGGCCTGGTGGATAAAACTACTTCTTTTCAACCGCCCCATAGCTAGGTTTTCAAATCTGTTCTTCATAGGGTGGCCTGGCAAGCTGAGGAACTTTTCTGCTTGTATTAGCGTTTTCGTATCTCTGCGCTCACTCAGTGCCTGTGTCCTCCCCATCTTCTCCATTTCCACTATAGGGGTTGATCTCATCCCTCCTGTGGTGACTCTAAGTGCTTGATTTTGCACCTTGTCCAGCTCTTGTAGCGTGGTTTTTGATGCTGAACACCACGCAGTTGACCCATATTCCAGGTGTGGTCGTATGCTCTGTTGGTAAACTTTGCTAAGTATTTTCGTACTGGCTCCCCATGTGGTTCCACTTAGCTTTCTCAGGATGGCTATTTTCCTTCTGGCTTTTGCTACTGCTTTGTTGATGTGCTTTCTCCATGTCAGCTTGCCATCAAATGTTACTCCAAGGTATGTTGGTTCTTTATCTTCTCTTAGGGGTGTTCCATTTATCTGGATGATCCCTGCCTTTTGTTTTGGAGAGAGGGTAAATAGGGTGGTGCTGCACTTGTCAGTGTTTATGCTGACACACCATCTATTTGCCCATGCAGCAAATGTATCTACAGCTCTTTGTAGCAGTCTGGTGGCCACTGATGCATATTCATTTGTGCTCCATAGAACCAGGTCATTGGCGTACATTGCCGCTTTAATTCCATGCGGTAGGTGAGCAACAAGATCATTGATGAAGATTAGAAAAAGTGTGGGGGACAAGACTCCGCCCTGGGGGACACCGTGACGCAGTAGTACTTTCTTGCTCTTGAGTCCGTCTATCTGTACTCGGGCTCTTCTGTTGTGCAAGTATGCTTTCACCCATTTATACATTCTTCCATTGACTTTGCAGTTTCTCAGTTTCTTCATCAGACCTTCTTTCCAGACTTTGTCAAAGGCTTTCTTCAGATCTATCCATGCCGCAAGCACCAGCTTCTTCTCTTGGAATGCATCCTCAATTTCTTGAGAGAGGTAGGTTGTCTGATCTTCCGTAGAGTAGCACTGCCTAAAGCCAGCCTGCTGTGGCACAAGGATGTTTTTACTTTCAATGTACCACTGCAGTCTGTGATTGATGATGCGCTCCAGTGTTTTGCAGAGACAGCTGGTGAGGCTAATTGGTCTGTAGCTAGAGGCAATGGAACCATCTTTCCCTGATTTTAGGAGGGGTATCATGATTGCTTCTCTCCAGGCTTGTGGAACACTGCCTAAGGTCCAGCTGTTATTGAAGATCTGCAACAGCTTTGTTTTGGCCTCTGTTCCTAGGTTCCTGATCATTTCATTGGAGATACCATCAGCTCCTGGTGACTTTCTCATTTTCAGTTTTGATATGGCTAGCTCCAGTTCGCTGATTGTGATGGGTGCCTCCAGAACCTCATGTACTATTTCCTTCTGTCCTGTATGTTGTCGTTTCTCTCGAATCTCTTGTTGTTTCTCTGGACTAATTTTGATATTGCTATCTTGTGCGAACGAGTCCGCAAAATGGTCAGCTGCTTGCTTTCTTGTTAAGATTTTTCCATCTTTATGTAGTGCAATATTTGAGTTTCTCCCTGTGCCCTCGTCATTAAGCTGTTTTATTAGCTTCCACAATTTCCTTGTGTCTCTTTCAAAGTTCAGAGACTCTGTTTTCTCCTACCAGCTTTTCCGTCTAGCCTGCAGCTTGGCCCTTTGAAATTTGGCTTTTGCATGCTGGAATTTATTGTGGTGCTCTTGGCTGGGTGTGGCCTCTGCTTGCTTTCTACACACTTCAATATCATTATGCAACTGTTCCAGTTCACTACTCCAGTAGGGTTTATATTGTTTACGGGCTCCTCTTGGTACTGTTTCTCGCGCTGCCTGTAGTATGCATTTCCCAAACTCTTCAACTGCTTTATTTATGTCTTTCTCAGTGTTCAGGTTTCTAACCAGTATGCTGGTGCGATGCTTGTACATTGCCCAGTCTGCTTTTTTGTAGTTCCACCTCGAGAGGGTGCTGCTTTCACTTACAAGCTCATTTTCTACGGTTAGAAAGACTGGCCGATGGTCACTGCCACCAAGTTGTTTCCCAACAATTCGTGTAATGTTCCACTCCAGGTCTGGTGAATGAAAAGCCAGGTCAGGTGTAGTTGTAGAGTGCCATGATCTCGAGTAGAAAGTATGTGGGTCGGACGGCTTGTTAATCAACATGAATCTATTCTCATCCTGCCAGTCTTCAGTCTCTCTCCTCTCTGGTCCATGTGATCATAGCCCCAGCTCTGCGAGTGGCTGTTGAAATCGCCACACACAATCATTTTTTCTTTTAGTGGTAGAGTGTCCAGTGCCTGTGGGCGGTCACTTGGACAGTAGTAATTGATCAGATGTAGATCTGTATTACCTGTATTAAGTTTAAGTGTCTGATACTCAGCCCCTTCCATGTAGACTTTGATTTGGGAAGCCATGATGTTATTTCTTACAAGGGTCAGTATCCCACCTTTTCGCCTGTCCTTTCGGTCAGATCGGCAACACTGGTAGCCTCTGATTTTGAAGGCTATATTTTCATTGAGGTGAGTTTCTTGCAAGCAACATATGCTTACTTTTTCTTGGTCCAAGATTTTTTCTAATTCTATTTCTATTTTTTTGTTGCTGACTCCCTCCGCATTCCAGTGCATTATTTTAAGTCTTCGTTTAGTATGGCCAGTCGTCCTATTCTCATGTCCCCTGGCTCCACAGGACATCTGAGAAGGACCTCCAGTAGTTGGGGCTGGACCCTTTCGAGACATAGGGCCCGGCACTGCACCTGCCTGGGGGTCCAAAGCAGGGCGAGCACCATAGCGATTAGCAGTAGTCGACATATTCCATTTTGCGTGATTGCGTGGCATCCTGATTTCTGTGGTGCGCCTCTTGGCTGGTTGCCTCCGTCTTCAGCACCTTTCTTTGCTAGAGCAGACTGTGGTCTCACTCGAGTGTAGATGTGTACGCGCGCACACGCCTGTCAGCGCATGCATGTACGTGCATACACATCTAGAGCATACTGGTTATTTTCCGGCGCCAGAGACTCGCCGTCGCCCCTTCTCCTGTTAGTTTAAACAGTTCCGCCACGTGAAGGCCAGGAGTTAGACTTTTGCTGCAGAGGTTATGTATTCACGAGCCATTGAGGTATTTAAATTGCTCACCCCAACACCGCGCCTCGGCTACATACAGCAACATTTGGAACCCGGGACCTAGATAACTCCTAAAGACCACTCTGCCAATTTGGTGGTACAATGTTTCAAAGAAAAATGAATGTAATATTAGATGTGCACAGCAATAGTATTTTCTTGAATTTGTATGTCGGTAGGCCTAACTTTTGATTCTTTTCTTTTATGCGAGCATAGACGATGATCACATTTTCTTCCATGGAAACATCAGTGAAAATAGAGGCAATATCCATTGACACCACATGCTCTAGTTTAAAATCGATAGTATCCAGTAGTTTGGCCAGTTCTGATTAATCTTTAAACAGTAAGGGGTTGAATGATTGTCACACTGGTTTAGCAGTTTCTGCAAGCCGTTTCACCATCCTGTGTTGGACAGAGTTGAGCATAGATTTAGGAAAGCCATAAAGTTTGGGGGTTTATGAGCCCCATGAAATGACTAACTGTGCAATCAACTCACTGATGAATTTACTATCTAAAAGTGCCTGAATGTCTGTCCTCACTTTTTCATCCAATTCCGTAGGGTGGCTGGCTTTAGTATTTAAGTAAAATTTGGTTGAATTTGATAACATGTCTTATATTTTGTTGGAAGCATCAAAGATGTGATTCCTGAGATGAATGTTGTCAATGGCTTGGATTACCAGAGTAACTTAACGATTGCCTGGAAGAGGCTAATGAAAGTAGAACATTAAATACAACAATCAGAAAGAGACAATAGCATACATTAGTATTGTAATGAGAAGAGAAGCGTTGGAAAGTATTGTGAAGCCTAGAAAGATTATTGGAACAAGAGATATGGGCAGACAGAAAGATCACGCTGGATGGACTGTATGGTGACATTGAGAAATATTATCAGCAGAGTTGATCCTGAACAGGGACCAAGATGTGAGGAGATACATGAACACCTATGGTAGTTGGCAGGGCACATAATGATGATGCAATCTCATATGTTTCTTCAGAATACAAGCATGAGTAAAATAAATTAACTGTTAAATTAACTGTTAGATTTACTCAGACTGCCAGCTTGGGTAAAAGAAGCACCAAAGACATCACACTTGCAAGGTTTCTCTCCTGTATGTATTCTCTTATGTCTCTTCAGATGGCCAGCTTCAGTAAAAGAAACACCACAAACATTACACTTGAAAGGTTTCTCTCCTGAGTGTGTTCTCTTGTGGGTTGTCAGATTGCCAGCTTGAGTAAAAGAAGCACCACAATCATCACAGTTGTAAGGTTTCTCTCCTGTATGTGTTCTCATGTGGTATTTCAAACTGCCAGCTACAGTAAAACAAGCACCACAATCATCACACTTGTAAGGTTTTTCTCCTGTATGTGTGTTCTTATGGTCCTTAAGTCTGTTAGCTCGCATAAAAGAAGCACCACAATCATCACACTTGTAAGGTTTCTCTCCTGTATGTGTTCCCATGTGGTATTTCAAACTGCTAGCTACAATAAAACAAGCACCACAATCATCACACTTGTAAGGTTTTTCTCCTGTATGCGTGTTCTTATGGTCCTTCAGTCTGTTAGCTCGAACAAAAGAAGCACCACAATCATCACACTTGTAAGGTTTCTCTCCTATATGTGTTTCCATGTGGTATTTCAAACTGCCAGCTACAGTAAAACAAGCACCACAATCATCACACTTGTAAGGTTTTTCTCCTGTATGTGTGTTCTTATGGTCCTTCAGTCTGTTAGCTCGAATGAAAGAAGCACCACAATCATCACACTTGTAAGGTTTTTCTCCTGTATGTGTTCTCTTATGGTCCTTCAGATGGCCAGCTTGAGTAAAATAAGCACCACAGTCATCACACTTGTAAGGTTTCTCTCCTGTATGTGTTCTCTTGTGTGTCTTCAGACTGCCAGCTTCAGTAAAAGAAGCACCACAAACATCACACTTGTAAGGTCTCTCTCCTGTGTGTGTTCTCTTGTGGGTCGTCAGATTGCCAGCTTGAGTAAAAGAAGCACCACAAGCATCGCACTTGTAAGGTCTCTCTCCTGTATGAGTTCCCTTGTGGTATTTCAAACTGCCAGCTTGAATAAAAGAAGCACCACACAAATCACACTTGTAAGGCTTTTCTCCTGTATGTGTTCTCTTATGATCCTTCAGTCTGTTAGCTCGAATAAAAGAAGCACCACAATCATCACACTTGTATGGTTTCTCTCCTGTATGTGTTCTCTTATGGCCCTTCAGATGGCCAGCTTGAGTAAAAGAAGCACCACAGTCATCACACTTGTAAGGTTTCTCTCCTGTATGTGTTCTCTCATGGTCCTTTCGACTGCTAGCTCGAGTAAAAGAGGCACCACAAACATCACACTTGTAAGGTTTCTCTCCTGTATGTATTCTCTTGTGGGCCGTCAGATGGCCAGGTTCAGTAAAAGAAGCACCACAAACATCACACTTGTAAGGTTTCTCTCCTGTATGTATTCTCTGGTGGTATTTCAAACTGACAGCTTCAGTAAAAGAAGCACCACATACATCACACTTGTAAGGTTTCTCTCCTGTATGTGTTCTTTTATGTCTCTTCAGATTGCCAGCTTCAGTAAATGAAGCACCACAGTCATCACACTTGTAAGGTTTCTCTCCTGTATGTGTTCTCTCATGATTCTTAAGACTGCCAGCTCGGGTAAAAGAAGCACCACAAACATCACACTTGTAAGGTTTCTCTCCTGTATGTATTCTCTTGTGATTCATGTTCTTTAGGCACTTAAGATGGTCATCTTTAATCAAATGGTGATCCCATTCATTACATTTGTTTGACATCCCTTCACTATGTGTTCTCTCATATCTGTCTACACAAACATTTGGACTAGAAACATCAGACAAGTCTCCTGTGTGAGATCTTTGAGAGCTATAACTAACATAATAAAAAATGTCATCTAGAGACTGTGCAAAGCTCTGTGTATGTTTTTCTTGTGTTTCCTTATTTTGCTGCTGACAATTCTCAACAGCCAGAGATAGTTTATTGTTTGTATCAATCACAGAAGACACATTTTCTGACATTTGACAACAATTTTCATGTTTTAATGATGCTTTACAACTGTTCTCAACCATTCTTGATTCTGAGTGACTGTGTTCTGTCATTTCTTGAATGATGCTACCCCCAGCTATGTCTACCATTTTACTGAAGCTATAACTCCTGTCCTCACACAGAACATCTGATAGTTCTTGTTTCACAACCTTCATGTCTATGCTGTCATATGGCCACTTTTGTGAATGTTCTTGTATGGAGAGGTTAGGACTATTTGGGGACCATGAATGTGTTTCTGAAACACACAAAAGTAAATAATTAATAGCCTCATGAACATACAAGGTACTGAACAGACATGAATATGTATTCAAGCAATCAAATATTGCAGCTATAGACAATCAATTTCAAGTGAACGAAAGATGGAGAAGAAGAATTATTAATGTCATTCATTCATTCAGTACATGTCCCTTGCAGAACCTCGCTCCCACAACAACCCTCCAGAAAAACTCTCGATCATACGCAAGATGTCCAGCATCCAATACACCCATCTGGAGATCATCCACCACACCCTGCACCCATCTTCTCTTTGGCCTTCCTCTTCCTCTCTTCCCAGGCAAATACCCCTCCATTATTGTTCTCTCCAAACTTTTGTGACATTTCAAATGACCAAAATATTTCAATTTTCTTTCTTTTATCGTCTTTAATAGCCATCCTTCTTCAATATTCAGCTCTTGAAGTATGGATGCATTTGTTCTTTTCTTTACCCAAGATATTCTTAGAACTCGTCTATAACATTTATATTCAAAGGCATTTATGCGCTGTTCAGCTTGTTTAGTAAGTGTCCAGGTCTCACAGGCGTGTTGCAATGGAAAAGATGCATGCTCGTAAAAATCAAATTTTTGTAGTTCTGTCTGTCCCACTTCTTAATTTATTGTTGTTTTAGTCTTTGAAGAGCAATTGATAGTCGTCGTTTAATTTCTATCATTGTGTCACCGTTGTTGGTAATCAATAACCCAAGATATTCAAAATTTTCCACCACCTCCAATTTTTCCTCATTAACATATATTTTTTTCTCCATAGTAGTTTTATCTGTATGCATTATCTTTGTTTTTGCTATGTTAAGATATAAGTTGTGATTTTCACTGTTCAATTGGGTTGAGGCTATGTTTTCTATGCCATCCTGTGTTGTGGATAGTAATACTGTATCATCAGCATACCAAATCTCTAGTATGTCATGACCACCGATATTTAGGGCATCGTTTATCCTGTTTATTTTATGTTATTAATGTGCTCATGTATAATCTAAGTTGATGTATGATCTAAGCTGATGTATGATCTAAGTTGATGTATGATCTAAGTTGATGTATGATCTAAGTTGATGTATGATCTAGGCTGATGTATGATCTTAGAGAGATGAAGTGACTGTTTATGAATAAATTAACAGATGAACAGGTACTGTATGTTTAATTTATCACTGACATTTTTCCCGTGTGAGGTTTATTTTAAGTACAGTTATCTCTACTAAACAACTTTTAACAGCAAGCAATACTGATATTTCATTACAGTCATAATTAGGAGTGCTACCCTCCTGCCCGAAACCAACATTTATGGTGCAGTTTGAGGTGACATATTAAAGAAATCAAACTAACGTGGCATGTCAGAAAAAGGTAACTTGAGATGGAATGTCAGAATGTCTAAAAATAAAACTTCCTTATTGTAACTCAAATTTTGTATTTTTCAGTGCAGCTCAGTGTTACTGTTCCTCAGTTTTTGGTCCACACATTTGCTGCAGTGCACTGAACTCCATGAGGTGTTCACCTTCCCATTAGATTAGCAGAAACACCAGCTGTAAGATGCAACATGTGATGGGCACTTTAAAGCTCTAGAGATGTGTGAATAACTTAAGTGATCTCATGATATCTTTGACTGGGTCTCCAATAAAGGACAGATCTGAAAACTCCAATGAGTCCCTACACATTTAACCGAAAACTCTTTCAATACTTAATCCATATCGACTATATGCCACCATAATTCATTTACTGGTATAGTTGTTCATTATAATTGTTCACTATATATGTGTGTGCGTGTTGTGTGTGTGTGTGTGTGTGAGAGAGAGAGAGAGAGAGAGAGAGAGAGAGAGAGAGAATGTGTGTGTGCGCACGTGCATGCGTGTGTGTGGAGAGAGTGATTGAGCGAGAAATGGTGGGGGAATGTGTCAGTGCATGCATTCGTACGTGTATGTGTGAGAGTAAGTGAGGGAGTGTGTGCGTGAGTGCATGCGTTCATGCGTATGTGTATGTGTGAGAGAGTGTGATTGAGAGTGTGTGCGTGTGTGTGTGCATAAAGGATTGTGTGTGAGGGAGTGAGACAGTGGGAGAGTTGTTGTGTTAGTGTGTGTGTGTGTGTGTGTGAGCGCGCGCATGCGTGTGAGTGTGTGTATATGAAAGAATACACACAGAGAGAGAGAGAGAGAGAGAGAGAGAGAGAGAGAGAGAGAGAGAGAGAGAGAGCTGAGCAGATGCATGTCATGTAACACGCATGTTATGTAATACGCGAATCCATATGTTTGTGTATTCTCATCTGTCATATTATCAGTTAAATACCAGTTGATTTTATCATGTATAATCTAAACTTATGTTCATTACTGTAGTTTGAGTGAGAGAGTGAGTGTGAATGAGAGACAGAATGAGTGAGCGAGAATGAGTGAGCGTGAGAGTGAATGAGTGAGCGGGAGAGTGAATGAGTGAGCGGGAGAGTGAATGAGTGAGAGTGAATGAGTGAGAGTGAATGAGTGAGCGGGAGAGTGAATGAGTGAGCGTGAGGGTGAATGAGTGAGTGTGAGAGTGAATGAGTGAGCGTGAGGGTGAATGAGTGAGCGGGAGAGTGAATGAGTGAGCGGGAGAGCAAATGAGTGAGCGGGAGAGTGAATGAGTGAGAGTGAATGAGTGAGCATGAGAGTGAATGAGTGAGCGTGAGAGTGAATGAGTGAGCGTGAGAGTGAATGAGTGAGCGGGAGAGTGAATGAGTGAGCGGGAGAGTGAATGATTGAGCGGGAGAGTGAATGAGTGAGCGGGAGAGTGAATGAGTGAGCGTGAGAGTGAATGAGTGAGCGTGAGAGTGAATGAGTGAGAGTGAGAGTGAATGAGTGAGAGTGAATGAGTGAGTGTGAGAAGGAATGAGTGAGCGTGAGAGTGAATGAGTGAGTGTGAGGGTGAATCAGTGATCAGGAGAGTGAATGATTGAGCGTGAGAGTGAATGAGTGAGCGTGAGAGTGAATGAGTGAGCGGCAAAGTGAATGAGTGAGCATGAGAGTGAATAAGTGAGAGTGAATGTGTAAGCGGGAGAGCGAATGAGTGAGCATGAGAGTGAATGAGTGAGCAGGAGAGTGAATGAGTGAGCGGGAGAGTGAGCGGGAGAGTGAATGAGTGAGCGGGAGAGACAAAATGAGTGAGAGTGAATGAGTGAGCGGGAAAGTGAATGAGTGAGCGTGAGAGTGAATGAGTGAGCGGGAGAGTGAATGAGTGAGCGGGAGAGTGAATGAGTGAGTGGGAGAGACAGATTGAGTGGGCGTGAGAGTGAATGAGGGAGCGTGAGAGTGAATGAGTGAGCGAGAGAGTGAATGAGTGAGCGGGAGAGTGAATGAGTGAGCGTGAGAGTGAATGAGTGAGCATGAGAGTGAAAGAGTGAGAGTGAATGAGTGAGAGTGAATGAGTGAGCGTGAGAAGGAATGAGTGAGCATGAGAGTGAATGAGTGAGCATGAGAGTGAATAAGTGAGAGTGAATGTGTAAGCGGGAGAGCGAATGAGTGAGCATGAGAGTGAATGAGTGAGCGGGAGAGTGAATGAGTGAGCAGGAGAGTGAATGCGTGAGCGGGAGAGACAGAATGAGTGAGAGTGAATGAGTGAGCGGGAAAGTGAATGAGTGAGCGGGAGAGACAGATTGAGTGGGCGTGAGAGTGAATGAGGGAGCATGAGAGTGAATGAGTGAGCGGGAGAGTGAATGAGTGAGCGGGAGAGTGAATGAGTGAGAGTGTGTGTGTGAGTGAATGAGTGAGAGGGAATGAGTGAGAGTGAATGAGAGAGAGAGAGTGTGTGTGTGTGGGGGGGGGGGGGGGGGCACGCTGGCATCACTACTTTTAAGTCACATACTTTTTATGTACATATTTTTATCCATGTTTAGCCTTGTTTATGTTTACAACATTCATTTCACAATGTTTATTTTTCTTCCTATGTAAATGTATAATGCTCTTGATGAACGAAAGACGAGTGATTGGAAGGGCCGAATGTAAGACGGGCCTGCGCGCCCAATTTGTGACCCTAATAAAGTTGATTTGATTTGATTTGATTTGACATTTAATGGCTCATTTCGAAATATGTAGCTTTATCTTAGAATCATTCATATTTTTCTTAGCCTGTATTTAAAAGACATACGCTGACTCCTGAGTAAAAGGGCTGACTCCTGAATCATGTTTACATTTTTCTACCGTCGCCATTTCTACTTTGTCATAACATGTTTGTAATTTCCCCTCACTACTGCTTGTTTTTGGTGCATACACATGTATAATATTTATATCTCTTGGTTTGACTTTGACAATAATAACTCCCATCTGGTTGAACCAAAGAACCATTAACCAATTTAGCTGTTTCCTCATCAAACAGGTGATGCAGGGGAAGGCATACCTCAGAGTAGCTGCAGACAAAGATCACCCATTGCATGAGGCGGTGGATGCCGTTATGGGTCAGCGACTGATAAGAGGGAAATCATGGATGGCTCAGGCGGAGGATACGATCAGACAGGTGTGCCTGTTGGAGAACATTAGGCGAGGAGAGTGGGTCAGAGTGCCAGCGGAGCAGTCAGACTTGTGCAGAGTTATAATCACATTGAGCCGGGAGTGCAGGGAGTGGCCAGCAGGGGCCACAGAAGTGGAAATCCAGCAACTAATTCAGGATAATGCTCGCTTGGGTGATGTGATTATCTACACAGATGGGTCGGTGTTGAGAGGTAGGAGAAGTGCCTGGGGGTTCTTAGCAAAAGCTAATGGTCAACGTTTGGTGCAGGAGAGCCTGGCATATGATACCAAAACATCTAACTTAAGAATGGAGGTGGAAGCGGTCAGTGCAGCTTTCCGCTGGATGGAGAATACGATACACAGTAAGTAAGTAAGTAAATCTTTATTTTCCAAGGGTTAAGAATTGGGCACGCAGGCACACACACACATCGTGATTGTAACTGACTCAGAAAGCATGCTGAGGAAGGTGAGGACAGGCAAGCTTTGGGCAGAGTGGCTTGCTTCGCTTCAGAGGTCACGGGTGGCAAGCATCGCCTGGATCTTTTCTCCAGGGCATGCTGGTGTGCTGGGGAATTAACAGGCGGACAGATTGGCTGACTCTGCAAAACTTGGTGGAGTACTAATGCATGACAAGGCAGATGTGGTTGCGGCCTTGTGGGAGCACGTGTACACCTCGGAGGAGCAAATGGATCATCATAGTCTGGCAAGAATGAGACAACGTGGAGTGACGAGGGGATCTGGCCGATGCTCAACGCTCAGAGGAAAGGCAAGACTGACATATAATCAGATTGCTACTGGAACTATTAGTGTTGGAACTCCTCGCTGGCTGCTGAGGATGGGGATAGAGCACTAATGGGAATGCCCCGAATGCTGTGATGTCGGTTCCTCAATCAATCAATCAATCAATCATCAAACATTAGTCCTACTCCTTTTCTGTTTGTATTATCTCTTGAACAAATTATTGTGTGTTTGTCTGTTATTATGAGGATAACAAAGAGGAACAGTATATTAGATTTAATAATGAAGGACCACCAATTTTGAAGATGGAGGTTCGAAATATTCTTAAGCATATGAAAGCTGGCAAGGTTCCCGGTGCAGATAACATCACAACAGAAATGATTAAGGGCTTTAGAAGGATATGGACTAGATCAAGTCACCAGACTGCTAAACACATTATATGATACTGGAGATATACCTTCTGAATTATGTAACTCTGAATTTATTGCAATCCCAAAGAAATCAGGAGCCTTGGAATGTGATCAACATAGAACAATTAGTATAATGAGTCACATCACAAAGATTTTGCTAAGAATGATCATGCAAAGAGTGAAGAAGAAATTACAACCTGAAATAGGGGAAGAGCAATGTGGGTTTGTAGAAGGAAAGGGTACAGTAAATGCTGTGTATATGCTGCGAACAGTTATTGAACGTGCTATAGAAGTAAACATCTTTGCTTTGAGGTATGTCAAAGAGTAAGCACAGACGAGTCACTGAAATTGTTCTCACGACTACATAAAGGCATGACCGGGGTAGTCAAGAATAAGAGAATTTCTGACTTCCAAGGTGCTGACCTCATCTGGCAGAGGACTGACGAGAACAAAGGCCCTATATCTAGAGCAGAGCAACCAGATAGACATGAGAGGCCGAAATCTTGCCAAGGAGGTCACTTCAGACAGGTGCAAGGCCCAGAACATTTCGGATGAAGACACAGTGATAGTGAAAGAAATCAGGGCTGCACTTCGACGATAAAAAAACAGCGCTCCAGGGCCAGATGGCATAAGATACGATGCATCAGTAGGTGTACAGACAATGAGCTAGAGAAACTAGCAGACATGTACAACAATAGTATAGGGAGTGCTAGCATCAAGGAGGAGTGGTCACACAGCTATCTGGTTCCCTTGCCGAAGCCTAGCAAAGACTACACAAAAATTCAGGGATATCGAGTAATAACCATGCAGAATACAATAGGCAAGCTGCTGGAGAAGTTAATTGCCAGAAAAATATCAAGTCAGCTGGAGAGGCAAGGTGTTTTCCCACCTACCCTGGGATGATACTGTTCAAAAAAAGAAACCTGGACCAATGCAGCAGTTTTTGCCCATGATGTCTATGAAGGTTTCCACTCAGGCATTGAAACCTTTGATTGATCTTGAGGACGCATACAACAGAGTACCATTGGATTTTTTAATGCTTCAGCTTCTTGAACTCAAGATAAGTCTTTTCCTCCTGGGTTGGATCGATGCAGCCCTCTTCCAATGGAAAGTAGTTTTTAGATGTGGCAGAACCAACAACAATATATCCTGGCCTACCACAGTGTCAACAACTTAACTGACAGGCCTCATCGGGTACTTCTCACACACCCATACAAGACAACTTGCAAGTCGTGTGGGAGGCAAAATGTATGGTCCATTTTATTGCCATTGGCTCGCTTACAAGCGGTAAACAGTCGCTAATGCAATACACAATATACAGCCACAGAATTATCTAACACAAACTGCTAACCCTATGCTAGTTCTATCTATTAGTGAACACAAAACTCCTAACGCTATTCTAAACGATGTGAACGCCTCAAGTCCAGTCTCCCGTCTGCCTAAACTCTCTCCCGTGGTTACACACCACGCGGGGTGACCTTCACCTTCGTGCGTGTTACCTCACATCGCACTCTGCTGGCAAACGTGGCCTGTTGAGTGTCTACTCAACTGTGCTATGGCTTCACGAGGTGTGGTACTATCGTGATTAGAGTGCTAACTCTCTGAACACCGCCTGCGTGTCTCATGAGGGAGTGGCCAACCTTCTCCCATTACCTCATCTCCCCTGCCCTTGCCTCGGGCACCGATCTCCTCCTGGTCTCTTCAGGGTTGACCGCTCTCCCTGGCGGAGGGGATGCGGTCGAGTCTTTGACACACACCCACCCCTCTTGTGTTGCGTCATCAACTTTCACTCATTGGTTGTGACGCAAGAGGTTCCTAAACAAAAAATTAGTGTCTCTAATTTTTGTCAAAGACTCTAGATAACCTGGCTTTGGGCATTCCAATAGACTATTAATAACTATTGTCACAATGTAGCAAAGCCTTACTTGGCTACTGGCAATCGCCACAAACTTGACTGGTTGGCGTGAGCCCCTTCTCACATGCTATATTATATTTATCAGAGGTATGTCTGAACCGGACCGTTGTCTTATAAGACCTGCCCTCACATAGTAAATTAACTTACTACCCATACAAAGTTGACTTTCTTAGGGTCAACACATGAATTACTTCATGTCCCCCATATAATATTTAACAACCATTCTACAAGAGTGTGTGCGACAGGCTTTACCTCCTTCGCTTCCGCGCGTAAGACTTTATTTCACTGTTAATTTAGTTCTTCGTTGTCTATTATGTCCCCTGGCCCCATAGTTATCTGTCTTTGATTTACAAATAGTGTATGCAATTTATATGTTTGTTTTTCTGTTTGTTTGTGTGTTTGGATGTAATAAATCTACTAATCTAATTTCTATCCTCTATTTATAAATTCTATGTGTATGTATGTTAGTTTTTTGAGTGTCATAATTTGGTTCAATGTGGCCACAAAGAGGTGTATAACACTAATTCGTGACTACATTCACTTGTCACGAAACCCAAAATACTGTAATCTAGGTTCTAAACTATATTACAGACAACACATTCACACTAACACAATTTCACTAACGAAAACTTTACATTCTAACATACCATTCTAATTCTATAACTAAGTATTTAATGTGTTACCTAAATTTATTAAATTTGTTATGTTAATTATATGATATGATTATATTACTTCTTATTTTTTTCTAATCTAAGTGATGTAATCTAACTATTTAAATGCAATTGTTGTGATGTGAGTTATGTACCTTAATTAAATGGATTATGTGACCACAATTTATGTACTTTTCTAAATACTATGCTAAATAATGTTTTTAAATGCACAAAGGAATTATATGAGTGATGTTCTTAATCTAACTGGTGTAAATGCTGTATGTTACCTTATCTACTCTTTTTAATCTATTATGATGTCAAATGATGATACTAATAAATGGTAATATTTGAAAGATGGTATGGTTTCATTAAGATGGAATAAACTAACTACAATGAAACTAAGTGAAATATAACAATCTAAATGGTACTATTCATATCATAAATTTAATTTAACTTGTAATAAACTATTCTTATGTCTAAACTAATATTCTAATCTATTTTTAATGGGTTAATTACTGTACTAACTACATTATTAAAATAAATGAGAACTGTTATAGTTCCTAACCTACATCTAATTTATCACTATCTTAAAATATTATATTACATATCACAATAAGTTTATATACATAGTATTTGGTTTACACAGGTTAGTAGTTGCCTTCATGTATGTGCAATGGTTGTATAGGCATAATATAACCACACACTTTGCCTGGGTATCTGAAATACATTACACAGTCATCTTAATGTTCTCTCGGTAGTGCACGTGTAGAGTTCGCTGGTGTTGTAGCTCTGTCTTTTCGTGTCTGTAATTAAGCACTGTTCTGACACTGTTTTCTGCGGTTCATATATATGATACACCGGAATGGAGCTTAGTTGGAAATGAGCTGTCCTAGTTCACACGGTGGTATCTAAGTATAGCAGCACAGTTCTTAATCTGATGTCCACGGACACATGATAGTTCATTGTTTTGGTACATGACTACACCAACAATGTGGATATGTATGTAAGCTATTTTACATCTTATATTATCAGATATTCATGTACCAACCATCACTCTACATTTAACTGTTGGATTTCAGGTATTTTTACCCCAGATGGTAAAACTAGTGACCACCTGAATATCCTGTCATTTTGATGCACACCACTATGTATGACCGTGATCAGGGAGTTGTCGGTCTGGACAATGCAGTGAACATCCGTCAGAACTCGATGGAGCCTTCTCACCGTATAGATGAAGCCTAGGGTTGCAACTGTGATATGGAATCCTTGGACTCAGCATGTGTGATCTTACTGCTCACGTAGCAAAGCGGATGGAAGATGCCCTCAAAAAAAAAAATTGGCCTAGTACTGCAGTGATGGAGATTCTGCTGGCATATGACCTAAGATAATAAATGAGCCTAGGATTAGGCAAGCGGAGGGATTGGAATATTTACAAAAAAGGATCTTCAATTTTGACAATGCAGGAATTAATAATGCATCTTTCACATTTCATTTCCAGAAGATTTTAAGACATTGGAAAATATATTTGTAATTTCTGAGTAATTTACTAATCCCAAAAGGTTTCTGACCTGTTTCTTTCTGTTAGACATGGTCAGATTCATAATTTTGGTACTACTTTTCAGGTCAGTCTACAGTTGGACTTGAGAAATGACATGACCCAAAAATGAATTTATTTTAGGCATAATTTGACTTTGCTGGTTTGACAGTGAGACCGAAGCGTCGCACTCTGTCAAAGGCATGTCTCAGTTTCAGTAGGTGTATTGTCCAGTCATCAGTATTCTGATTTATTCATGTGTATTCTATAAGTTCACTACATGTATGCCCCTCGTCGGATTTGCCAGTCTCACTAACTAGTGTAGTTGCGTTGTGTATGTCTGTCGTCTGATCACTTGGTGTTGGTGCAATCTGTTCGTCTGTCACTACTTCTGTCTCTTGTCTTGAAAAGTGAGGTTTCCGCATGTTGACATGGAATATCTCTAAGTGTCTGTTTATCGATATTTCATAGTCAACATGTACCATGGTTATGTGCTACTTTGAATGGTCCTTGCCATTTCGTTTGTATGGAAGTAGCCTAAATCTGTCTTGATCAAGTTCCAGATTACTTGTTTTCGCACATTTGTTTGTGTGCTTGTGGTAGAACTGACCCTTCCTCTATCAAATGGCTTGGGTGCCAGTGTAGAGGGTTGTATTTCAGCTGTAGGATGTTTACCCTTCAACTTTTGTATCAATTGATGACAGCCATTACCAGCAAATAGATTATGACAAAATAATTTTATGTTATTGAAAAAACTTGGCCTGGCATTGCTGTATGCACGATGACCTGCACATGGTGTTTTGTGTGCATTGTTTAGCACACCTAACTGATGTTGTTCAAGTAACACCTGTTCATGGTTACTAGTAATATGACATGTAGTTGAAATGCCATTATTACGTCTAACGAACCAAGATGCATTCTTGGTCATTTTGGCTTTGCCTTTTGACAATTTTAAGTATGGAGACACATTAAAATCAGATTTCTGCTGGTGTATAAGTTTTTGTGTGTTTTTGTCATCTGTGCTGGTTGGAAAAAGCATTAGTAGTGTCTCATTTTGCAATGGGTCATGATGTTTTGAAGTGTCAACTCTGGTTGTTGCCTTAGCTGCATTTAATTTCTCCCATGCAACTATTTCTTCACTAGTACATTGTTTCAGTTGAGGTAAGCACCCCAAAATTAAATCTGTACAAGGGTTGTTAAGTATTGCACAAGTAAAGGTACCGGAAAGAAAAGGAGAATCAATACTGGCTTTTGCCAAAGGGTAAATTTCAACGTTACCCGAAAAGGTTCGGCATTTCACAGTGTCACCTGTGTAATCACCCGGACTCACTAGTTCTTTTCGAAGACCAATAAGGGTGCTGCCGCTATCCAGCAAACATTGGCATGGTACATCATTGACCACTGCATTGTGGAACACTAACTTGCCTCTGGAGGCTAATGCTGCATTCACACTCTCAGATGAGCATGGTACTGTATGTCCACATTCCAGTCTTCCGTCTGCATGGAATTGGTGACATCGTTCACAGCTGTCAAAGCTTAACATATCGCTAGCAGCACACACATCCTCTGCTTGGTTAGTTGGTAAGTCACTTTCAATCTCACACTCATTCTCACTACCACTATCTGAAGAGGTGTCAATCAACATAGCGTTGTTAGCTTTCAAACGTTGGCGGCCAAGGCACTTATTAGAATAATGGCCATAAGAGGAACAAAAAAAACATTTGATTGCACGCCTGTATGCAGACCGTTTGCTTTGCTGCTTCTTGATCACATTTTCAAGATGCGCCGGATAATTCGGCGATTTGTCGCACATAGCATAAGTGTCGTGCATTAGTTGACAGTACATGCATATGGAAACTTTTCTGTCTTTCTTATCATACTTCTGAAAAGGTTTTCTGTTACCCTGATAGTTTTTTGATTGGTCTTTGACAAAGGAAACTATCTCAGAGTCACTTGAGGTCTTAAAAATCTCTCTGTTAGAAGAAAAATATGCTGAGCCTTTTTTTCGAACTGCTCGATGTTTTCAATGTCTGACTGCTGCAAAAACTTAGCAAAAGGAGAAGGTATAGTAGATATACACTTGTCCATAGCTATTAGGTTTTTTAATCTATCAAAGTCTTTTCCTATGTTAGCTGCTTTAAGCCACCTGTTTAGTACACTCTGCACATTTGAAAAATAATCTATAAAAGTTTCACTAGGTTTAGGTTTTAAATTTGAGAACTGAACCTGATACCCAGGGGCATCAAGTAAAAAGTGCTGCATAATCCTATCATGGATGTATTGATAGCTAGATCTAAGTTCAATAGGAATAGACTCTATTACTTTAAGGGGCTCACCACTTAGATTCTTCATGTAAATCGGAGCCCACATATCTAAAGGAACTTGGTGATATTTAAATTGATACTCTACATTCTCTGTCCAGGCAGATATGGAGTCCTCTTTACAATATGGTTTGATAATATTTTTGTATTTGTTGAACTTATTTTCCTCTTGTTGACTTCTTAGTTTAGTGGCAGAGATCTCTGCGTGTGAGTCTACATCCATGCTTTTCATCTTTAATTGTGTCTCTGATTCTACCTGAATTTGTTTTTCTTTAACTCTTGCCATTTCATCTATCTCTTTTTGCTTTAGATCTAATTCCTTTTGTTTTAATTCTTTCTCTTGATCTAATTGTTTTTGTTTCGTCTCCTTATCATGTTCTCTTTCTCGTGCGCGTTCGTCCCTCTCCGCATTCTCTTTTCGTGTTTGTTCCTCTTTTGTTTCTTTAAATTTCTGATCAGCATATTGTTGTAGTTCTTTTCCTGTTAATTCCAGTTCTTTGCCTGCTTTTATGAAATCTGATAAAGTTGCCATCTTACTTTAGTACTTGGCTAACAGTGATAGGCAATGATGACTTTAATCAGTTATTTATCTTTGATATGTTATGTTTGTTCTTATCTGATCACTATCAGTTGTGCTTTCTGTTTATACCCTGCCCAGATTTATCTTGCAGAAAAAACAGAGTATACAAATATGTCAACGCGTTACAAGCTGCAAAAGAGATGCACTATCAAATTGCATGACAAAATATATAAGTGTACTCAGCTTAATGTGGGAACGAAGCTCCTTTGACACAGGTCACCTTGTTTGGTACACTGGGGTGGCGACACGTTTCGTACGTAGCACACGGTATTTGGCCTACAGGTGTATGTGCACAGCTGTTGTTTGCCCTCTGATATATAGGGCAGCAGTAAACACGCCTACTAAACGATATGATTTACTCGACAACTAAGGACAATGACTTAGACAATGACAGACTTACGAACACCTAGAATATGTATTAATTAATTTTAATGTCAATGTCCTGTCTTTGTTTTAAACAATAATTGCCTTTCGTTACTAACCTAGTTAATTTCTGTAAACGTTGTGCAGCTAAGTATCAGATGCTTAGCCCGAAAATAGTTCCATCGTGACGATAAGCAAAGAGAAAATAGACCCAAAAATGAATAAATGCTTATAAAGAAATCAAAATAACATAATAATGTGTCAACAAATAAATATATTCATTTAGTAACTTAAATAAGTAAATAATAAACAATATACAGCACAGATTCAGGCGGGCCGCCGCTAAGCGATCTTGTAAACACTCGACTGCTTTATGCTAATGACGCAGAACAACTGTCTGTCAATCACTCTACGTCATCGCGCAGCGCTATTTTTAGATCTCAAAAATCAATATTGTCGGCTGCCTGTGTATTCCTGCGCCGTGAATCATGTTTGGTGCTTATTCAAGAATAAATTGGTAAATATATGAATAAATATAAGAAAATAAGAATATTAATACTTACAGCTTCGAAGAATACATGATTTCATTCAATAAATATATCATAAACACAATTAAACACTATTTTGTCACGATAGGCATATTTCTAGCTCGCAAATTCTCCTGTCTGCACAAATTATCGTTACTACAAAAATTAAACCTTAGTCTGGAGCCCGTGGATGAGTGGATTAGCTTGAACTTTTCGTTCAAGCTTCACTTCTTGACACCACAATTACCCTTTTACTGTGGGTATTAGCTTGGCGCTTTCGTCCAAGCACCACTTTCTGACACCACAATTACCCTACTAGAGCTTCGTGGACGAGTGGAGTAGCTTGAATATTACATTCAAGCTTCACTTCTGACAACCACAATTACCCTGGCCTGTCAACAACTTAACTGACAGGCCTCATCGGGTACTTCTCACACACCCATACAAGACAACTTGCAAGTCGTGTGGGAGGCAAAATGTATGGTCCATTTTATTGCCATTGGCTCGCTTACAAGCGGTAAACAGTCGCTAATGCAATACACAATATACAGCCACAGAATTATCTAACACAAACTGCTAACCCTATGCTAGTTCTATCTATTAGTGAACACAAAACTCCTAACGCTATTCTAAACGATGTGAACGCCTCAAGTCCAGTCTCCCGTCTGCCTAAACTCTCTCCCGTGGTTACACACCACGCGGGGTGACCTTCACCTTCGTGCGTGTTACCTCACATCGCACTCTGCTGGCAAACGTGGCCTGTTGAGTGTCTACTCAACTGTGCTATGGCTTCACGAGGTGTGGTACTATCGTGATTAGAGTGCTAACTCTCTGAACACCGCCTGCGTGTCTCATGAGGGAGTGGCCAACCTTCTCCCATTACCTCATCTCCCCTGCCCTTGCCTCGGGCACCGATCTCCTCCTGGTCTCTTCAGGGTTGACCGCTCTCCCTGGCGGAGGGGATGCGGTCGAGTCTTTGACACACACCCACCCCTCTTGTGTTGCGTCATCAACTTTCACTCATTGGTTGTGACGCAAGAGGTTCCTAAACAAAAAATTAGTGTCTCTAATTTTTGTCAAAGACTCTAGATAACCTGGCTTTGGGCATTCCAATAGACTATTAATAACTATTGTCACAATGTAGCAAAGCCTTACTTGGCTACTGGCAATCGCCACAAACTTGACTGGTTGGCGTGAGCCCCTTCTCACATGCTATATTATATTTATCAGAGGTATGTCTGAACCGGACCGTTGTCTTATAAGACCTGCCCTCACATAGTAAATTAACTTACTACCCATACAAAGTTGACTTTCTTAGGGTCAACACATGAATTACTTCATGTCCCCCATATAATATTTAACAACCATTCTACAAGAGTGTGTGCGACAGGCTTTACCTCCTTCGCTTCCGCGCGTAAGACTTTATTTCACTGTTAATTTAGTTCTTCGTTGTCTATTATGTCCCCTGGCCCCATAGTTATCTGTCTTTGATTTACAAATAGTGTATGCAATTTATATGTTTGTTTTTCTGTTTGTTTGTGTGTTTGGATGTAATAAATCTACTAATCTAATTTCTATCCTCTATTTATAAATTCTATGTGTATGTATGTTAGTTTTTTGAGTGTCATAATTTGGTTCAATGTGGCCACAAAGAGGTGTATAACACTAATTCGTGACTACATTCACTTGTCACGAAACCCAAAATACTGTAATCTAGGTTCTAAACTATATTACAGACAACACATTCACACTAACACAATTTCACTAACGAAAACTTTACATTCTAACATACCATTCTAATTCTATAACTAAGTATTTAATGTGTTACCTAAATTTATTAAATTTGTTATGTTAATTATATGATATGATTATATTACTTCTTATTTTTTTCTAATCTAAGTGATGTAATCTAACTATTTAAATGCAATTGTTGTGATGTGAGTTATGTACCTTAATTAAATGGATTATGTGACCACAATTTATGTACTTTTCTAAATACTATGCTAAATAATGTTTTTAAATGCACAAAGGAATTATATGAGTGATGTTCTTAATCTAACTGGTGTAAATGCTGTATGTTACCTTATCTACTCTTTTTAATCTATTATGATGTCAAATGATGATACTAATAAATGGTAATATTTGAAAGATGGTATGGTTTCATTAAGATGGAATAAACTAACTACAATGAAACTAAGTGAAATATAACAATCTAAATGGTACTATTCATATCATAAATTTAATTTAACTTGTAATAAACTATTCTTATGTCTAAACTAATATTCTAATCTATTTTTAATGGGTTAATTACTGTACTAACTACATTATTAAAATAAATGAGAACTGTTATAGTTCCTAACCTACATCTAATTTATCACTATCTTAAAATATTATATTACATATCACAATAAGTTTATATACATAGTATTTGGTTTACACAGGTTAGTAGTTGCCTTCATGTATGTGCAATGGTTGTATAGGCATAATATAACCACACACTTTGCCTGGGTATCTGAAATACATTACACAGTCATCTTAATGTTCTCTCGGTAGTGCACGTGTAGAGTTCGCTGGTGTTGTAGCTCTGTCTTTTCGTGTCTGTAATTAAGCACTGTTCTGACACTGTTTTCTGCGGTTCATATATATGATACACCGGAATGGAGCTTAGTTGGAAATGAGCTGTCCTAGTTCACACGGTGGTATCTAAGTATAGCAGCACAGTTCTTAATCTGATGTCCACGGACACATGATAGTTCATTGTTTTGGTACATGACTACACCAACAATGTGGATATGTATGTAAGCTATTTTACATCTTATATTATCAGATATTCATGTACCAACCATCACTCTACATTTAACTGTTGGATTTCAGGTATTTTTACCCCAGATGGTAAAACTAGTGACCACCTGAATATCCTGTCATTTTGATGCACACCACTATGTATGACCGTGATCAGGGAGTTGTCGGTCTGGACAATGCAGTGAACATCCGTCAGAACTCGATGGAGCCTTCTCACCGTATAGATGAAGCCTAGGGTTGCAACTGTGATATGGAATCCTTGGACTCAGCATGTGTGATCTTACTGCTCACGTAGCAAAGCGGATGGAAGATGCCCTCAAAAAAAAAAATTGGCCTAGTACTGCAGTGATGGAGATTCTGCTGGCATATGACCTAAGATAATAAATGAGCCTAGGATTAGGCAAGCGGAGGGATTGGAATATTTACAAAAAAGGATCTTCAATTTTGACAATGCAGGAATTAATAATGCATCTTTCACATTTCATTTCCAGAAGATTTTAAGACATTGGAAAATATATTTGTAATTTCTGAGTAATTTACTAATCCCAAAAGGTTTCTGACCTGTTTCTTTCTGTTAGACATGGTCAGATTCATAATTTTGGTACTACTTTTCAGGTCAGTCTACAGTTGGACTTGAGAAATGACATGACCCAAAAATGAATTTATTTTAGGCATAATTTGACTTTGCTGGTTTGACAGTGAGACCGAAGCGTCGCACTCTGTCAAAGGCATGTCTCAGTTTCAGTAGGTGTATTGTCCAGTCATCAGTATTCTGATTTATTCATGTGTATTCTATAAGTTCACTACATGTATGCCCCTCGTCGGATTTGCCAGTCTCACTAACTAGTGTAGTTGCGTTGTGTATGTCTGTCGTCTGATCACTTGGTGTTGGTGCAATCTGTTCGTCTGTCACTACTTCTGTCTCTTGTCTTGAAAAGTGAGGTTTCCGCATGTTGACATGGAATATCTCTAAGTGTCTGTTTATCGATATTTCATAGTCAACATGTACCATGGTTATGTGCTACTTTGAATGGTCCTTGCCATTTCGTTTGTATGGAAGTAGCCTAAATCTGTCTTGATCAAGTTCCAGATTACTTGTTTTCGCACATTTGTTTGTGTGCTTGTGGTAGAACTGACCCTTCCTCTATCAAATGGCTTGGGTGCCAGTGTAGAGGGTTGTATTTCAGCTGTAGGATGTTTACCCTTCAACTTTTGTATCAATTGATGACAGCCATTACCAGCAAATAGATTATGACAAAATAATTTTATGTTATTGAAAAAACTTGGCCTGGCATTGCTGTATGCACGATGACCTGCACATGGTGTTTTGTGTGCATTGTTTAGCACACCTAACTGATGTTGTTCAAGTAACACCTGTTCATGGTTACTAGTAATATGACATGTAGTTGAAATGCCATTATTACGTCTAACGAACCAAGATGCATTCTTGGTCATTTTGGCTTTGCCTTTTGACAATTTTAAGTATGGAGACACATTAAAATCAGATTTCTGCTGGTGTATAAGTTTTTGTGTGTTTTTGTCATCTGTGCTGGTTGGAAAAAGCATTAGTAGTGTCTCATTTTGCAATGGGTCATGATGTTTTGAAGTGTCAACTCTGGTTGTTGCCTTAGCTGCATTTAATTTCTCCCATGCAACTATTTCTTCACTAGTACATTGTTTCAGTTGAGGTAAGCACCCCAAAATTAAATCTGTACAAGGGTTGTTAAGTATTGCACAAGTAAAGGTACCGGAAAGAAAAGGAGAATCAATACTGGCTTTTGCCAAAGGGTAAATTTCAACGTTACCCGAAAAGGTTCGGCATTTCACAGTGTCACCTGTGTAATCACCCGGACTCACTAGTTCTTTTCGAAGACCAATAAGGGTGCTGCCGCTATCCAGCAAACATTGGCATGGTACATCATTGACCACTGCATTGTGGAACACTAACTTGCCTCTGGAGGCTAATGCTGCATTCACACTCTCAGATGAGCATGGTACTGTATGTCCACATTCCAGTCTTCCGTCTGCATGGAATTGGTGACATCGTTCACAGCTGTCAAAGCTTAACATATCGCTAGCAGCACACACATCCTCTGCTTGGTTAGTTGGTAAGTCACTTTCAATCTCACACTCATTCTCACTACCACTATCTGAAGAGGTGTCAATCAACATAGCGTTGTTAGCTTTCAAACGTTGGCGGCCAAGGCACTTATTAGAATAATGGCCATAAGAGGAACAAAAAAAACATTTGATTGCACGCCTGTATGCAGACCGTTTGCTTTGCTGCTTCTTGATCACATTTTCAAGATGCGCCGGATAATTCGGCGATTTGTCGCACATAGCATAAGTGTCGTGCATTAGTTGACAGTACATGCATATGGAAACTTTTCTGTCTTTCTTATCATACTTCTGAAAAGGTTTTCTGTTACCCTGATAGTTTTTTGATTGGTCTTTGACAAAGGAAACTATCTCAGAGTCACTTGAGGTCTTAAAAATCTCTCTGTTAGAAGAAAAATATGCTGAGCCTTTTTTTTCGAACTGCTCGATGTTTTCAATGTCTGACTGCTGCAAAAACTTAGCAAAAGGAGAAGGTATAGTAGATATACACTTGTCCATAGCTATTAGGTTTTTTAATCTATCAAAGTCTTTTCCTATGTTAGCTGCTTTAAGCCACCTGTTTAGTACACTCTGCACATTTGAAAAATAATCTATAAAAGTTTCACTAGGTTTAGGTTTTAAATTTGAGAACTGAACCTGATACCCAGGGGCATCAAGTAAAAAGTGCTGCATAATCCTATCATGGATGTATTGATAGCTAGATCTAAGTTCAATAGGAATAGACTCTATTACTTTAAGGGGCTCACCACTTAGATTCTTCATGTAAATCGGAGCCCACATATCTAAAGGAACTTGGTGATATTTAAATTGATACTCTACATTCTCTGTCCAGGCAGATATGGAGTCCTCTTTACAATATGGTTTGATAATATTTTTGTATTTGTTGAACTTATTTTCCTCTTGTTGACTTCTTAGTTTAGTGGCAGAGATCTCTGCGTGTGAGTCTACATCCATGCTTTTCATCTTTAATTGTGTCTCTGATTCTACCTGAATTTGTTTTTCTTTAACTCTTGCCATTTCATCTATCTCTTTTTGCTTTAGATCTAATTCCTTTTGTTTTAATTCTTTCTCTTGATCTAATTGTTTTTGTTTCGTCTCCTTATCATGTTCTCTTTCTCGTGCGCGTTCGTCCCTCTCCGCATTCTCTTTTCGTGTTTGTTCCTCTTTTGTTTCTTTAAATTTCTGATCAGCATATTGTTGTAGTTCTTTTCCTGTTAATTCCAGTTCTTTGCCTGCTTTTATGAAATCTGATAAAGTTGCCATCTTACTTTAGTACTTGGCTAACAGTGATAGGCAATGATGACTTTAATCAGTTATTTATCTTTGATATGTTATGTTTGTTCTTATCTGATCACTATCAGTTGTGCTTTCTGTTTATACCCTGCCCAGATTTATCTTGCAGAAAAAACAGAGTATACAAATATGTCAACGCGTTACAAGCTGCAAAAGAGATGCACTATCAAATTGCATGACAAAATATATAAGTGTACTCAGCTTAATGTGGGAACGAAGCTCCTTTGACACAGGTCACCTTGTTTGGTACACTGGGGTGGCGACACGTTTCGTACGTAGCACACGGTATTTGGCCTACAGGTGTATGTGCACAGCTGTTGTTTGCCCTCTGATATATAGGGCAGCAGTAAACACGCCTACTAAACGATATGATTTACTCGACAACTAAGGACAATGACTTAGACAATGACAGACTTACGAACACCTAGAATATGTATTAATTAATTTTAATGTCAATGTCCTGTCTTTGTTTTAAACAATAATTGCCTTTCGTTACTAACCTAGTTAATTTCTGTAAACGTTGTGCAGCTAAGTATCAGATGCTTAGCCCGAAAATAGTTCCATCGTGACGATAAGCAAAGAGAAAATAGACCCAAAAATGAATAAATGCTTATAAAGAAATCAAAATAACATAATAATGTGTCAACAAATAAATATATTCATTTAGTAACTTAAATAAGTAAATAATAAACAATATACAGCACAGATTCAGGCGGGCCGCCGCTAAGCGATCTTGTAAACACTCGACTGCTTTATGCTAATGACGCAGAACAACTGTCTGTCAATCACTCTACGTCATCGCGCAGCGCTATTTTTAGATCTCAAAAATCAATATTGTCGGCTGCCTGTGTATTCCTGCGCCGTGAATCATGTTTGGTGCTTATTCAAGAATAAATTGGTAAATATATGAATAAATATAAGAAAATAAGAATATTAATACTTACAGCTTCGAAGAATACATGATTTCATTCAATAAATATATCATAAACACAATTAAACACTATTTTGTCACGATAGGCATATTTCTAGCTCGCAAATTCTCCTGTCTGCACAAATTATCGTTACTACAAAAATTAAACCTTAGTCTGGAGCCCGTGGATGAGTGGATTAGCTTGAACTTTTCGTTCAAGCTTCACTTCTTGACACCACAATTACCCTTTTACTGTGGGTATTAGCTTGGCGCTTTCGTCCAAGCACCACTTTCTGACACCACAATTACCCTACTAGAGCTTCGTGGACGAGTGGAGTAGCTTGAATATTACATTCAAGCTTCACTTCTGACAACCACAATTACCCTGGCCTGTCAACAACTTAACTGACAGGCCTCATCGGGTACTTCTCACACACCCATACAAGACAACTTGCAAGTCGTGTGGGAGGCAAAATGTATGGTCCATTTTATTGCCATTGGCTCGCTTACAAGCGGTAAACAGTCGCTAATGCAATACACAATATACAGCCACAGAATTATCTAACACAAACTGCTAACCCTATGCTAGTTCTATCTATTAGTGAACACAAAACTCCTAACGCTATTCTAAACGATGTGAACGCCTCAAGTCCAGTCTCCCGTCTGCCTAAACTCTCTCCCGTGGTTACACACCACGCGGGGTGACCTTCACCTTCGTGCGTGTTACCTCACATCGCACTCTGCTGGCAAACGTGGCCTGTTGAGTGTCTACTCAACTGTGCTATGGCTTCACGAGGTGTGATACTATCGTGATTAGAGTGCTAACTCTCTGAACACCGCCTGCGTGTCTCATGAGGGAGTGGCCAACCTTCTCCCATTACCTCATCTCCCCTGCCCTTGCCTCGGGCACCGATCTCCTCCTGGTCTCTTCAGGGTTGACCGCTCTCCCTGGCGGAGGGGATGCGGTCGAGTAGTTTTTAGATGTGGCAGAACCAACAACAATATATCCTGGCCTACCACAGGGATCACCATTATCTCCAGTGCTGTTCAACGCCTACACAGTGAGAATCACCAGTAAGCATATCACTGGACCTGGTAGGACATTGTCATATGCTGATGATGTTTTAGTGTATCGTCAGGGTAAGGATAGAGATCAGGTTGCTGCGGAACTACAAACCGAACTCAATTGCATAAGTACTTAGTGTGTTGAAGCTGGGGCAATAGTCAATGCAACAAAGGCAACAGTGACATGGTTCTCGTTGAATAATCATATTGTCAACACTCCAACACCAACTGTAATGCTGTGTTCAGAGACTGTGGAAAGAACACAGGCAATGAACTACCTGGGGATACATTTTGATCGAAGCCTTGCTTATATTGAGCACATAGACCAGGTGATAACAAAGGCCAAGCGGGGTTTGTCTGTGATGCGGGTGATGGCGGCAGCAAACTGTGAGCAGTGCCATCTATGTCTTCTGTACGAAGGGCTGGTCACGTCTGTTTTTGAGTACGCGATGGCTATCCTGACTCTCAGCCATAAGCAGATAGAAAGGATGGAAAGGATACAGAACAAGGCCATGTGCATTATTCTTGGATGTACAAGAGATACAGCATGCAGGGTGATGCGCTACCTTCTTGATTTTCCAACCATTGAAGAGAGAATACAAGGTTGCAGGGCACGCGCCTACCTCAGAGTTAACGCAAACACACAACATCCACTGCATAGTGAAATTAGGAAGGTGAAGGGCAGTAGGTTAAAAAGAGGAAGGTCGTGGATGGGTTAAGCCGAAGACATTCTTCAACAGGTGTGTTCACTTGAGGACTTAGAACCTGGCGAGGAGTGGGTACAGGTGCCAACAGATTTCTGTACGTCTCTTTCAGCCTGCATCCAACTAGACAGAAAATGCAGACAAGAAAATCCGGCTGCTGTGGAGGCGGAAGTACAAGTAGCCTTTAGCAAGATGAAAAACATTCTGACCAATAAAAAGATGTCAACTGAAACGAGAAAAAAAATACTTAGAGCCTGTTATTTTGTATGGATGTGAAACTTGGACAATGTGCAGTCAAGCTGAAAAACATCTGATGGCTGCAGAAATGTGGTTTCTGAGGAAAATGCAAAGAATACCATGGACAGATAGAAAAACCAATGACCAAGTACTACAGGAGACAAATGAAAATCGTAAATTGATTAGAGAAATTAGACGTAGACAGTCAACATTTTTTGGACATGTTATGAGAAGAAATGGATTGGAGAACTTAGTGACAACTGTCAAGATTGAAGGGAACAGACCAAGAGGAAGACCGAGAGGAAAATACCTGGATGGCTTGGCCACATGGCATGGACGAGACAGGAACACTGAGCTGATCCACGACTCTGGTGATTGAGTGAAATGGCGAGTCATGACAGCCCACGCTTTCCGGCATGGCACATGATTGATTGATTGATTGTCTGTTATTACTTTTCCAGATCTCCTCCACCTCATCTCAGTCATGTCTAGGATATTAATCTTCGTATTTTTCATTTCTCTTATTACATTATGTAACTTTCCTATCTCAACTATATCCTGACATTTCACGTTCCTATTTTAAGAAGATAATGTGGTGCCTTCCATATTCACATGGGGGTCTTTGACCTCTGCCTTTGACAGCAATTTCCGATTGTCAGGACAAGTCAGTGCCCTGTTCTGCTCAAGTGCAGAATTGTACACTAATCCCCGTGGACACTCACTCGGTCACACCCATGACCTCATTTTTCCCAGAATCTGAGTAGATTTATATTCTGCCATTGTGTTGATTTTAATGGTAGAAGGCTTTGACAATTCAGAAACCAATGGCAAACTCCTAAATGTAGAATTATCTAGTAAATCAAAAACAGCCAATAAATGCTGGGGTTGATAGCAACATCCCATAAAGGATATTTAACTGTTACGTTAAATTGCACTTAAAATCTTACCTTGACTTACACAGACGTCAGGTTGTTCTATCTTATCTAGTTTATTCTCCATCTTATGTCTACAGTCAGTCTGAAAGTATTTGTAAGTTATATCAGTATGCAAACATAAACTATATAAATGAATTCGATATTTTGGTTTTCAAGATGATTAATGATACAACATGTCTTATTATTACTTCAAAGCAAGATTTCCGATATATTATTTCTCAAGTCCCATTTAAGAATTTGAGTTTGGGTATCTACCACAGTGTTCAGTGTAATGATATTGGTTTATCATGACAAAAATAACATAACAATACATGACAGCTTTATAGAAAATCCTTATCACTTGCAAAGCTCAACCGAAACATTAACAAATCTAAAGATCAGGAAGGAAAGAACACCCCAACAAACTAAGGGGACATAAAGCTCTTCTACTGTGAGAAGTACGCAGTGATACAGAGAAAGCCACAAGAAGCATGTATTACCATCTTAGTCAGACGGCCTTACTTTCTAATAATATGAGAGAGATATGGAGGAAGCTAAAAGGATCAGACTGCTCACTCTTCAATTTCCGGTAGGTTGACAGTGGGGTGGCAGGTTCAAACTCTACATCAGTTAGGTGGATTAATATGTTGACTTGCGGATGTAAATTACAAGTCGGAGTGGGTTTGTCTGATTGCAGAAAAAAAAGGTGATAGGGAAAGTAATCCACATGCAACAGAATAAGTTCAGTGCAATCCTCAGCATAGAAACTACTTGTGGTAGTGTACTGACTATAGTCGAGTTCAAAGCGATCAGACAGAAAAAAGAGCTGAGTTGAGTTAAGAACTGACATCACTGCACACAGGACATTCCATACGTGCGCCATCCCCTCGTTCAACAGCCAGCTGAGAGTCACACTACTAATAGTTCTCACCGCTATCTGACTGAAAGTTTTCCTGGTCATCCCTCTCAGTTTTGCGATTCTTCCAGAACCCCAGAGTACCAACAGGAAAGTACTGCCATAACTATGATGCCGAAATTGAGGCAATCAAAATAGCAACAGAGAAAAGACTAAATACCAGCCATGGTACACAATTCAATGCAGATGCGAGGCCATCTACATAGGCAGAACTGAGCGACAGTTACATTGCAGGGTTTCGGAACATATTCCGAATTGGTTGGACAAAATACTACACACAGAAGATGGTAGCCTAGGCAGGCCGACACACCAGAAAAGTCTGGCTTCATCGGTCGGGAGACACGTGCTCGAGACTGCTCACGTGGTTGAAAGAGACAGTGCCTTCCGTGTGTTGTTCAACACACAAAGTAGTCGATTGTTAAAGTTTGCTGAAGCTATACTTATCAACCTTCGTAAGCCGTCCTTGTGTAAGCAGAAAGACATGTTAGTCAGTTTAAAATTACCGTGGTAGACAATCGACATTACTGTGCGAACATGTGTATATTTCAGTTTGAAGGATTTATCTAATTAATTCACGTAAGTTGTGTGATTTCTGCAGTATGTACCTGACGAGATGCAGCGAAATATGCCAGGCAATAAATCGTGCAATCTATTGTTTGTGTCTTCGTTATTCAAAACCATTTATTGTCTGACATATTTCATCTTCTCAGGTTCATACTGCAGGGTTATATCATATGAAGTGAATAAATGAATAATACTTAGGCTGAAATATTAAAAACACATAATCACGGGTATTGCTTAAATGTAGAACATTTGTAGCGTGAATATGTCAAGCATGTTCGAACTTTGGCGGCCGGCTGTTGCTGGATTGACTGGTTTGCCTTTTCGGCTCACAAGTGCATTTTTCAGGAGACTCCTGGGATTCGTGATGGAGCTACGGAGTTTGTGCTTTGTGCGGCGCTTTCGGCGGGTCATCCTGCGGAAATAAACCGAGCCATATGGGATAAAACCCGAGTCAATGAAGTCTTTCTGGTGACTGCTGTTTCCATCGACGATGAACTGTATTATTCATGGAGTACTTTTGTGTTGGTATTCTGGCGGCGGCATTATGCACAGTGTACCTGTGCGAGCTGTTGGCTTGCCGATACTTCTGTCTATTCCGATGTTCACATTGGGCAGTGAGGAGCTTTTTGTGTGATATTCATTGGCACAGGAACAGAGCAATATGGGGACGACCCGTTGCCGTGAAGTTGGAACCACGACTAACTAACTAACTAACTAACTAGAACTTTTGTTAACCCCACAGTAATTTAACATTTTAAAACAAAATATTTTCTGTTTGCACAAAACTGGCTGTTCAGCACCTTACTGCTAAGGCCTCATTATATTTGAGTAATTGTTTATTGTTTGTCGAATACAGAATACAAAATGTTTTATTTTACTTTGTTAACTTTATGACCGTAGTCTGTGAGTTGTTGGGAAATTACTCAGGAGGGTGTTTTATGGCTTGACTACTGTACAGAGATTTTTGATGATTTTCCACCCACTGGTATATGTTTGGTTACTTGTCTTTTTATTTAATCTATGTAATTTTCTTGGCGCTCTCACTGGAATTGATAAATTGTTTAAATTCACTAAGAGAATACACAATTTTATTCATATTTGCATATGCCACTGCAATTCTTCTTCTGTTATTGCTGTGAGGAACTGATCACTAGCAATAGGAATACATTACACCTATTGTCTTCGAGAGTTATTGTTACTTTCATGTGTGGATGAGGAAATGTAGACACAGACAATAAATCACTGACATATCTTGGTCAAGCATATCCATAGACATCTCTGGTACACTCTAACTCAAGGAACTACAGCAGTGAAGTCTGTAGCACACTTGGCTACTGGCCTGGTGGTCATGTGTTTAAAACTCTATCAAGGCACGGACATTTCCAAAACAGATCTGTGCTCCCAGGTCGAGCGAGCCTGAAACGAGCACCAGGAAATGTTCATGAAAGTGACGGCAACTGGCATGATTCTGACCACATCCCCCATCCAGTGCCTATCTGTTTATAAAACATGGGGTCAGCACCATATACCCAATACAGCTCCAGACATGGAAAAGGGGTACTTGACTTTTACTTTCTTTTACATTATGATTCGACAACTCCCACAGTTTCTTCTTCTTTTCGTTCATCCGGAGTGTTTTTTCAGATGTCATTGCGGTGTGTCTGTTATGCGCCCTTGGGCCTAAACCCGTAGGCCAACACATCGACTTTAGCGTGCATTTTTGACCAGGTAGCATTCCTGGGAGACTCTCACTTTTGTGGTGCCATCTACAACCATGCTGGCCAAGTTGGAACGGTCGAAGACAACGGTCATCCCTCAAAGGAAGGCAGGGACAGTCCATAGCATTTTCCGCCATCCAAGGTTGCTTCCATAGTTGCAGGGCCGACACATAACGCCCTGGATCTGGGCTCACCGAGGGAAATCGTCACGTCCTGCTCATGGCTGCTTTAAATCCTCACTTCAATATATTGGTCATTTCATTTTCCCCGGGCCATTCCCGCACAAACCAGACAGGTTTGCAGACGGCATCCACTCAGCGAGTTTTCGGACATGTGCTTGTCGTTGCGCCCATCAGAGCTGTTCCAGGCACGACAGACATTCGGAAACTACCTAGTCAGAGCTGTTCCGAAAAAGAGCGGCATTCGGAAACTAGGTAGTCAGAGCTGTTCCTAGCACGAGAGACATTCGGGCGAGACATTTCACTCGGACGTAATTGCGTAGTGTCAATTTTTAGTTTGCCACCCGTAGGACGACACTTCCGACTTCTGGCGGGCATTTTTTAGTGAGGTTAGCCTTCCTCTGGTTTCGAGACACGTTAGACTGTTGTAATGTCACCCACATCTCAGCTGGTCAAGATAGAACGATCAACGATATCGCGGTCGGCCCTCAAGGGAAGGCAGGGGCAGACCATGGGCATTATCTCACTATCCGAGGAGGCTTCCATAATTGCAGAGCCGGCACATATTGCTCTGAGACTGGGCTCACCCAAGGAGTTTCCACGTCCTGCTCATGGCTGCTTTAGTTCCTCACTTCCATGTGTTAGGCATCCCACTTGCCACTGATCGCTCAAGCACACACCAGGAGCGGTCAGATTACGAGCGACATCCACTCGGTAAGCTTTTGCTTGTGACTTCAACCCACGCAATAGGTTCGCTCGCCGTGCGTTCCATTTTGCGTTGTTGAGACGTTCTTTCACTTTTGTCTACACTCTCTATGAGTTAGACACAGAGTTTCCGTAACCATGCCCTTTGACGGCACTTTTCTGACTTTTTTTTGTACTCGCTCACGAGGTAGGCTACATGTGCTGCCGGCTCAGCACCTTACCTTCGTGCAGCAGTGAACGAGAAACGGTTAGGCCCTCTCATCCGGGAATCCCTCATATCCCCCAGCTGAGAGCCTTCGAACATATATCAGACCTGAGCATGTAGCTTGCTCAGTATCATGTTTCTATTTTCCGGTAGACGGGTATCGGCCTGGCTCTCAGATCCGAGGGTTTGTAGCTTAGAGGCGTTCAGCCACAGCCCTCGACAGGGAGCCTTAAGAGTTTTGTCCGGACCAAGAAATTCTGCCTTTGTGCACCTGATTTAAATTTTGACTGCTATCCTCAGTCTATGCCTGCAGAGCAGCAGGTTGTGTCTCTCTTAGTCTGGTCCCTATCCCATAAGCTGTCCGATATGTAATTTTTCACCCATCGGCAAGCAAATGGGGTCTATGGGACACGCAAGCTCCCCCACCACATCAAGGTGGAGACACATCAGGGGAGCCACAGTTTCACATCAGTGAATTTCAGTGGTAGAGTAAGACACACCAACATGATTAAAGTACATGCACATCTACACATTGATAGGAGAATTTTTCTTCTTCTTATTTTGTTCACTTGAAATATGTCTATAACTGCAATGTTGTCTCTTGTATGAATTTAACTGTCTTTTTTAGTTCACTAAATTGTCCATAGAGTTTATCTTCCACTGTCGTTTCTCTAGGCCAAACGGTTTGCCTAGATATGTTGTATTTTGGACAGGCTTGGAGTATGTGCTCTGCTGTCTGTGACGCCAATCCATATGTGCACATGGCTGATTCACTAATCTTGAATTCTGCATACATGTGGTTGTGTAATCTATTGTGTCCTGTTCTGAGGCGCAGAATAATGATGTCTTCTGGTTCTATTTTTTTTTTTTCTGGTCTGTCCATAATGTGGTAGTCATCTTGAGCAGGTTTTGGTGGCTTTCTGACTGATTTGATCATTCTTTTCAGTTGGTGGTATGTAACCGGCACATCAGGCTGTTCTTCTTTTGCTCCTTCCTTAGCCAATTGATCTGTTTTGTCATTTCCGGGTACTCCACAGTGGGATGGTATCCACTGTACGGTGACCTTATGCAGACTGCTAAGTTCAGAAAGTAGTATCCTTAGTACTGGCAATTTCCCACACAGGAGCGCCTCGAGTACTGATTTTTCATCTGTCAATAGCACCACAGGTTGTATACCATGGTAGGTAGTCATTTCTCTATTGCTATCTTGACTGCTCAATTTCAGCGTAATTATGGCAGTACTTTCCTGTTGGTACTCTGGCCGAGTTCCTAGTATTATTTGGGTATTCTATGGGTACTCTAGCTCCTCCATTTTGAAAAGCATTTTGTGCTGACCTATGTGTGTAGACTCGGTTCCAGAGGTCCTGTGGGTATTCTTCATCAAGGAAGCTAAGAGTGGCTGTTCTGCGCTGTACACTGTTCTGTTCTTCCTTGTCAAATATTCCTCTCACATTTGTCTGGATTTGTATCGATAATCTATGTTCATCTTTCCATGGAGTTCACTCTGGAACAGTTTTCAGGGGGATACCAACCGTGGGCAGATTGGTAGTGTCTCTGCAGAGTTGTTTGGCCTGTTGGATAAACATGCTTCTTTTCAACCGTCCATCTATCTGTACTCGGAGTTCTTCTGTTGTGCAAGTATGCTTTTACCCATTTGTACATTCTTCCATTGACTTTACAGTTTCTCAGTTTCTTCATCAGACCTTATTTCCAGACTTTGTCAAAGGATTTATAACAGAGTGGCTCTGTTAAAGAGTTTAGATGGCATGGCGTGCAAAGGGAAAAGGGTCTAGTAGGTGATGCACGCGTGAGCACCTGGTAGTTAAGTAACTAGGGACGCTCACGCGCTGACGTGGAGGCAGGGAACGTATTAGTTACCACCAAGATCTCAGGCCAGCAGGACGTGGGGCTACATCTATGCAATATGTTATGTTTTTGATATGAAGATGTCTCCTGCAATAAACTTAGACAGTATCTACTGCTTGGCCTCTGCGTTTGTTCAGTTGCCTTCGTGTCCCATTGCTCTGTTATAGGACACGAAATGGTGCCGTGACCAGGATGGTTGTTTGTGATTTCTCAGGCTGAATCGTTGTGATACAGTCTGTGTGAGTGTCAAGAGGCTGACCAATGCCGCTGCTCTGCACTGTCGTTTGTTTTGAAAGGCTGACCAAGAGGAAAGTTAGAAAAAACGTTAGGGATAGGACTGCAACTAGTCTATTAGTCAATGTAGGTACGACTGCTGTATCAGATTCTTCAGATGGAGACATTCAGCTCATCCCTGACCGAAGCATGAAAGGTAGTGGTATAAATAAGAATCTCAGGTGTACTGGTTCAAGTTATAGAGAAGTTGCTTCCACCTCTACAACATATGGTAAACAGCAGGCTAATAGAACAACTATAGACTATAGACACTGATTATTCAGAGGACGACGAGTTAGGTAGGTACAAACAGTTTGGTACAATGACGGATACGGCAAGTGAACAACCACGAAGGAGAAATAAAATAGGGAATGTTAGTAAGAGGAATAATTATAAAGAGATATCAGGAATAGGCAACTATACAGAAGATGACGCGAGGAAGCTCCGCGAATATATGATGTTGCGTCCACATTTTTTTACAGATAGCTATAGATGTTAACAGAGATAGATGAAGAGAGACACTATGATCAAAGTTGAATAATAACGAACATGTTTAGTGATAGAACACGTTGAGAAGTTGTTCTGAGATGTTGGCAAAACGGGTTTTGATAATTGAGGTTAAAGTAACTCAGTTTTGATTCGAAATATTATGATGTTGGTGGGTTGGTATAGCCCAATAGTGTTATTTTGTGAGGTGAAAAGAGGTGGAGAATCACTGCATGTGATGTGTGATGTTGAGAACTGATGTAGTGTTGTCTTGTGTTGTATAATTAGTTTTGGGGTAGGGAAGAGCAAGCGTAAAGATACATGGAGCAGTCATAGAATAGTAACCGATTGGGTAGTGTGGCTGTTATAGCCTGAGAATAGCGCGAAAAAGTAGATCATTGTTATAGGAGATTGATGAGAAGTGAGTGAGTAGTTGAGTGTCGGAGTGATTTGTCTGGTTATGCGTTGTCCTTGCGTGTGTAAACGTGTAGACAAACCTGTGTTCGTCGCGCTGATTAGAGAATGAAGAGTGAAGTTGTGAAATGCCGTCTGGTTGTAATGCATGGATAGAACGATGTCAGGTGATGATTGGTAGTAGCGCATGGATGTACGGGGCGGTTGGTATATATCAGACTTAAAGCAGTGAAGGGAAATTGTGTCACTGTCTGAGCTTAGGGTGCGTTGAGTGGTTAGTAGAATGTTGATTTGATGTTTAATTTGTTTTCTTGGAAGCTGAGTGGTGACGCTGATAAAGCATGCCGGTGATTACGTGGAGGACAGAGTAACTGAGTATGCGAAAGTTGGGAGGTAGAGAGTAGATGATTGGAAATTTGAGATGGCTTCTGTTTAGAATGAGTGGTATTGGATGGTAGAAATAATTAGTAAAAATTCTATGACAGGGTGACAGATAGGGAATTAACGTTCCGTTTGTCATTTTAGGAAGCAAATCCGGTGTCGTTGGCGGAAGCATGATGGAGTGAGGTTTGTTGTGAGGAGTTGTTGATAAACTGGATGGTTAGTTGATGTGTTAGGTTGTCCATGTAGAACCGGTCATTAGCTGTATGCGTATTTGGATGCTGTTTCCGAACGTGGTACGAGAAACGTGAGTTAAAGCACAAAGACATATGAAAGAACCAATGTGTTAGATGAGGAGAGAGAGATTGATGGGGAGTTTAGTGGCCTGTGTGGAATAGCCAGGTGGGGAGACTATTATGAGTGGAGGACTGTGGATGCTTGAGGATGCGATTCTTGGTGAGGGGAATGATAATAATTGTCTGGTAATTGTCTGAGAAAGTTGTTGTGTGGGGAAGCATGGAATGTTGGTCGCGAGCTTAGATTGAGAAAGACCAGTGAGTGGTAATATAGTGATGCAGGAGAATGGAACATTTGTTACCTCAGGGGACGAGAGAGTTGAACTGAGAGAATGTCCTTATGAAGTGGAAGTTGTAATACTTGTTGGTACAAATCAAATCCAGGGGAAACAACTAGATTAGAAAATAAGTGTGCCGAGTTACAATTTCCCTTAGTAGTTAGATGAGCTTCCAAGAAGTTGTGGTACGCTGAAATAGCCACACTAGTTAGTAAATGGAGCAATTTGAGCTGTAGTTAACAGTAATTGCTTAGTTCATATTTCAAATACTGTGGTGTTGCTATGATTTAGTTTTGTAATGGATGGAATATTATGATGGGGGTTAATCAATGGTTTGAGTTGTAAAGTTAACTCCGTAATTGTTATGATTTATTGACCAGCCTGGAATGTTGCTTGGTTTACTTGATTTGCACATTAGCATTAGCTCATTAAGATATAGTGAAAAGACATATTGAGTGTGTCCTTAACGGAACGTATAATGTGTAGCTGTCATTTAATTTTAGGACATGACTTGTTGTGTTTTCCTTCTTTTACGTGTAAATTATCGGTCCGTAAAAGAGACTGGTAATGTTAGATGACACTAAGTAATTTTGTCTTAATTTAAATTGATGCTTGTTTTATTATGAATATTTATTTTGAAAATGTTGGGGATAAATGTTGATTTTTGAATAATTAAGGGGGGAAAGCGTTCTGTTTTGAATTACGCTTGGTTTTTAATGACTAAAAATTTGTAGTTTCAGTTATTTTGACTTGTTTAAAATCAGTATGTTTAAGTTATTTTGACTTGTTTAAAATCAGTGTGTTTAAGTTCATGACTGTTAAGACTTGTTTAAAAAACTGTTATTATTTTGCTCTGAGTAAAGAGTTGGTTTAGGTCAATAAGACTGGGCCTTATTGAATAAGTAATAGGATCCTTTGTTCAGATAATAATAAGTAAACGACTTTGGACTATAAAGAGAGACATATTCGCATTGTTAGTAGTAGTAAGTTTAGATAAACATGAAGTGAGGGCCATGTTTGAAATCTGAGAGCTTAGTTTAACTGGGGTTGGGGTTGGGGCTGTGGATATCAACACATATCATAGTGGTCCAGAACTAAATTAGATACGTTCATAACAACGATGAATGCCAGAGATGTTTAAGAATAGGAACACATGGATTGAATGCCATGTTCCGAATCTGGGGATTATGGGCTTAACTTGAAGCTAGTCAGAAATAAGGCTGTGAATAGCAGCATAAGTCATGGGGGTCGAGAAATATGTTAAAAGGGGGCTGCGGTAGTCAGCGAAAATAGGAGTACACATAGATTGAATGCCATGCTTGGATGTGGGGGTTGTAATAGGTGCTGCGCTAGTCAGCGTTAATAGAAACACATGGATTGAAGTCCATGTTTGGATTGTGGGGGAGATTGGTTTAACTCAAAAAGGGGGCTGTGGTTATCAGCATTAAACATATGTCAGCACAGTATTTGGGGAGTAATGAACATTGTCAATATTAATTAGGAACGCTGTGGTTACAGCATGAAATAAATAGAAGCAGAAATTATGTTGTTGGCAGCACAAATGATACAGGTCAGAGAGTAGAATAATATTTTTAATTTTGAGAGTATAAAGATGGAGTGTTAGATCGACATAACTTTTAACAAGAATATTTACTATGAACAAAATTGAAGAACATATCATGTTCATGGATTATATGATTCGTTTTTTGTTTTAAACTTTATTTTATAAAGTTTTGTGAGTGCAAGGGAGGATAAATGTGACTACTTCTTAATATCTTCTTGGTGCGCACCAACCATTTCTCTGTCTATCCTGTGTTGTTTCATTGATGTTCGCGAGAGTATATGTTGCATAACGCATGATAATCTTCAATTTTTGTTTATATACCAATGATTTCGATGGACATACGTGTCTATGAAATATGTAGGCGGATTGCTTATGAAGTGTATTATAAAATGAGATGTTGTAATGTAGAATGTTACGATGTTATCATGGGAAAATATAGAAGAAATGATTAAGGTGTAATGTTGATGGTGAATGAAGAAGAAGTATAAGTTCACGGTAAATAATAGAAGAAGTGTAAGGTTGGTTGGAGGTCATAGCGGGTGGCTATAAGACATAAGTAGTAGAGTAGTGGAGTTATAGGAGTAGAAGGACTGTGGAGTAATGAATATAAGTCAGTTCCAGCTTAGAGGTATATGATTTTTGTGGTTAGGAGTTGAGCCATGTTAAAGTTGTTTAAGACATGTAAGCAGGTTGCTTGTGATTTTACAGAAAAGAAGAAGTAATGGTGAATAGCGCTTGGTATATGATTATTTGGGGTAAGATGGGTAAGAATATAGAATTAGCGGATAGTGGTCTTGAAGCATAACTCGTGGGTCGTAGATTTAAGTTGGGTGAGTTTTGAGTTAAGACTTTTCAGGGAAAAGTCTCATTGAGGGTAGAGAGGAAATATAACAGAGTGGCTCTGTTAAAGGGTTTAGATGACATGGCGTGCAAAGGGAAAAGGGTCTATTAGTGATGCACGAGTGAGCACCCGGTAGTTAAGTAACTAGGGACGCTCACGCGCTGACATGGAGGCAGGGAACGTATTAGTTACCACCAAGATCTCAGGCCAGCAGGACGTTGGGCTACATCTATGCAATATGTTATGTTTTTGATATGAAGATGTCTCCTGCAATAAACTTAGACAGTATCTACTGCTTGGCCTCTGCGTTCGTTCAGTTGCCTTCGTGTCCCGTTGCTCTGTTATAGATTTCTTCAGATCTATCCATGCCACAAGCACCAGCTTCGTCTCTTGGAATGCAGCCTCAATTTTTTTAGAGTGGTAGGTTGTCTGATCTTCCATAGAGTAGCACTGCCTAAAGCCAGCCTGCTGTGGCACAAGGATGTTTTCACTTTCAATTTACCACTGCAATCTGTGATTGATGATGCACTTCATTGTTTTGCAGAGACAGCTGAACCTTGCTTAAATACCCCAATGGCTCGTGAATACATAACCTCTGCAGCAAAAGTCCAACTACTGGCCTTCACTTGCTGGAACTATTTTAACTAACAGGAGAAGGGGTGATAGTGAGTTTCTGGTGCCATAAAATAACCAGAATGCTCTAGAAGATTATGCATGTACATGCATGAGCACACACGTGTGTGCGTGCATACACATCTAACCTCGAGTGAGACCACAGTCTGCTCTAGCAAAGGAAAGGTGCTGAAGTCAGAGTCAACCAGCCAGGAGGAGCGCCACAGAAATCAGGATGCCACGCAATTACGCAAAATGGAATATGTCGACTACTGCTAAATGTTATGGTGCTCGCCCTGTTTTGGACCTCCAGGCAGGTACAGTGACGGGCCTTATGTCTCGAAAGGGTCCAACCCCAACTACTGGAGGTCCTTCTCAGATGTCCTGTGGAGCCAGGGGACGTGAGAATAGAACAGCTGGCCATACTAAACAAAGACTTAAAATAATGCACTGGAATGCGGAGGGAGTCAGCAACAAAAACATAGAATTAGAAAGCATCCTGGACCAAGAAAAAGTAAGCATATGTTGCTTGCAAGAAACTCACCTCAACGAAAATATAGCCTTCAAAATCGGAGGCTACCAGTGTTACCGATCTGACCGAAAAGACAGGCGAAAAGATGGGATACTTACCCTTGTAAAAAATAACATCACTGCTTCCCAAATCGAAGTCTATATGGAAGGGGCTGGGTATCAGACACTTAAACTTAAAACAGGCTATACAGACCTACATCTGATCAATTACTACTGTCCAAGTGACCGCCCACAGGCAGTGGACACACTACCATTAAAAGAAAAATGACTCTGTGTGGCGATTTCAACAGCCACTCGCAGAGCTGGAGCTATGATCACATGGACCAGAGAGGAGAGAGACTGGAAGACTCGCAGGATGAGAATAGATTCATCTTGATTAACAAGCCATCTGACCCACATACTTTCTACTCGAGATCATGGCACACTACAACTACACCTGACCTGGCTTTTCATTCACCAGACCTGGAGTGGAACAGTGTTAGTAATTAATTGATAGATTAGAAATATTATGACAATAATGAGAGGTTTAGTAATAACACTTTTAATTAAAGGGGTGACAGTTATGACAAATTTCCACTTACCAAGGCGTTATTTTGTACCCGCTGCAGATAATCCAGTAAAATTTACTGAATAATGTTAAATACACCACTTATCTTCAATAATATCACAAGAACTGCTCCATAAGACCAATAAAACACAATTAAAACATATTTTGAAGCACATAATTTTCACACAAAATGGAAAGTGTCAGGAACACACCTGACAGATTGTACTGAGAAGAATAATATAAAAACTATTTTCTATTTAGTTATTATTATTCTTTTAAATTTAATTATTTAAATACTCCTTAAATACTTTGTGATAGGCAAAAAAAATTTAGGGGCATAAATGTGGCCCATTAGCGCATTCATAATTCGATGTGCCATCATATTATGACATATGATGAACTTTCGCTTTTAGTGTTGTTGTCAATTACTACTAAATAATCTAACTGACTACTGCATGTGGCATTAGTTTTAGAATCTATCACAGTCCTTTAAATCAGAATAACTATAATCTAAATTTGGTTCAAACTCTAATATGATGAAAATCTATGCGGTCGCAAACTAGAATGCATTGACATTTTTCAAATAATCAAAACAAACCACTTTAAACACTCGTTTAAAGTTTAAAACAAGGATCCAAGCGCCTTGTTTGACACTGGCGGAAGAGGAATCTTATTTGTTTCTAAATTTTAATTTGGAGCACTAAATATTGCGGAAAATAAGAGAACTGGAACAAATAACGCACTGTCTATACCCAACCGACCTATCGGTTCACGAGTGCCAAAACCGTTCCATTGAACCGACCTACGGTTCACGGTAGAGAATCAGTTAAGGCCATGACTTCTACCATCCCATATACAAACTAATCTGTTATATTTGACTAACTCTTACCTTGATCTGGGTAGTCTATATATACTTCAGGTTTTTCTATCCTGACACTTGCTGATATTTTACTCTCCATCTTATCAAAGCGTTTCATACCAGTGACCATCACTTTAGTAGAACTGAATGCAGTTTGAAAGAAATGATGTGTTACATATTTAATAAAACACAAATGAAATATATAAAAACTACTTAAAGTTGTCTCAATTTATATTACTAGAGGTACAAAACACCTACCCATTTTTCTCCTGTGGGTCCTGTGGGTTGTCGCTAGAGCTAAGGAGTTTGTGCTTTGTGTGACACTTTCCGCACTGTGGAAAGAGACAGAGCCATATGGGATAAAACCCGATGCCAATGAAGTCAACCCTGTAGACTTTTTTAAAATCCATTTTTCTATTATATCTCTGCTTATTATTAAATTGTTACCATTCCTATCAATTATTACATGGAATGACGGTCTGAATTTGCTTCTTAATGTTCTGATTTATATGAAAAAGTTTCCATCTTTTCTTTGCAACTGGAGATTCTCTTCCTTTTCTATTACAAATACTAAATGTAGACTGCTTCTTGTCTTCTTTGATGATGTGACTGATTTTTCTTGTGTAGTTTATGTAACTGGGGTTATCTGTTTCTATTACCGCATGTTTCAACTTTCTCCTTTATTCCATTCCTCTGATGCATTGTTTCTTGTAAACTTTGTAAATATTAGAAATGATGTTTTGTGCTGGTGGGATGAGAAATGCTCTCACTTGTGTGGCTAGCTCATCAGTTGTACTGCCCTCATCATCTGATTTTTACGGAGATTTTATATGCAAACTCTGTGGCTTCAGCGATGACACCCAGGGGTCTCCAGAAAAAACTGCACTCATGGTCAGAACAGCACAGTCTGAAGAGCGAACCCACAACCTTCAGAGTGTGAGGCAGATTGCTGGACCACTTGGCCATAGAGAGCCCTGGGGACACACCAGATACTGGCACTGAGGTGTCAGGTGTAGACCGTATTCTAGGCCATGATATCATGGCATGAGGTGTTCAGTTTCCTTCCACACTACCTTTCCTGATCAGACAAATCACAGGAAATTATCAGGTATCTATTGTATGAGGCCGAGTCCATCATAAACAAACATAATCATGTCTCTGTTGATTGAACCCAGACCAGTGTGTTTGGCAGGCCAGCAACCTAACCACTATGACTCCCTGTTACAAACTAGCAAGAGAATATTTTAATTAGTTTCCTCTCTGGTCTTTGGTTCAGTACCAGGTGATTCACCATGCATTTATTTTAACTACTCACAGGAAATGCTTTTTATAATTCCCTGACCCTCATTCAGGTTTTTAATTAGCCCACATTATTCTATTGTTACTTTTTGTTTAGTATTGTTGGAAGGGGTGGGAGGGGGGGCCCTCCTCTCTTAGTCCCCCATAAGAAGCCCTTTCGGGCCTAAGTCAGCCTAAGTGTGTTTCACGGACACTGTTGCTTGCTGCCAGTGGTTCGGTTTTCCGTTGTTTGGTTCCCCAGTCCTAGTGACTACTGCGCATTAAATCTTCTTCTTCTTCTTCAGCGCTCAGAGCCATTGAGGTTCTTTGCTGCAGATACAATCCGTCTCCATTCGTCTCTCTGGTGGACCTTCTCCCAGTCGTTGATTCCAAGTGCTTGTAGGTCTGTACATGTATTATCTCTCCACCGCCTTCTTGGTCTACGGTCATTTATTTCCTGAGTTTAAGCAAGTTTTGTTTCCCTATTATCTTCCATTCTTTCTATATGCCCCAGCCATTATAGTCTATTACCCTTCATGATACCAGTGATTAGCGGGGACTTAAACAGATCATAAATGTCTTTGTTACTTCTTCTTTTCCACTCTCCACTTTGTGTATCCCTAATGGGTCCAAAGATGCGTCTTAAAATTTTGTTCTCAAAGGTTTGTAACAAGGCTTCGTCTCCTTTCGTTGTACTCCAGGTTTCAGAGCCATACAGCACAACTGGTCTGATCAGTGTTTTGTATATTGTGATTTTGGTGTTACGAGACAGCGCCTTTGATTTTAGTAGATGTCTTATTTCCAGAGTTGATTCTAGTTTGTATTTCTTCCCTTATGATGTTGGAGCAGTTGAAGATTGCATTAAATGCTTCTGTTAAATTAACTTAATGACGCTACTAACAAATTTCTTTAGATCCATAAATTACTTGTTTAAATAAGTTCTTCCGGTGGAACCAGGGTTATTGATTGTACTAAAAAGACTTGATGCATTTCACTTGAAATAATTTGTTTTAAAAAGTAATATTTATGAAGAGCAAACGCCAGATAATATTAGCAATGTCAGTTGTTGGCCCATTTGAGTATTGGGGGGAGGGGAGGGAGGAAGTGTCTTTTGCGGAAATTTTTTTGCGACACTTCCGGTTTAAGGCAAGCATACTCATGCCTGCTAGTTATTTAATGTATTCAAAATAAACACATCACAGATAGTGGGAAACTACTCTAATAAATGCTACTATGATCTGTCTGCTAAGCTGCATGCATTTTTCACCTAAAACTTTCATCTCTGCAAATTTATTTGAAATATCTGTTCCACTATGAGATAATTTTACATATAACTCCTGTATCATAAATTATTGTTGACTTTTTTATGCATTTTTTAATTCTGCATTCACTTTTACATATATTTGAAGAGTTTCAACAATTACCGTCACTTTTTCAGGAAACCAATAAACAATTTTAGCAAAACAATGAGATATCGATATCGCAAATCTAAACTGGCTGACCCATGTCACTTGCATTGCGTAGTATAGCAGAGCAGACTCGTATTTATTTAATTAGAACTGGCAATTTAACTACTAAAATTAAACAGAATACAAGTTTTCGTTTGTAGCAGTAATGTATCTGTGTACTTGGATAATTTGTCACCCTTTGACATGACTGAAAATAATTTTGAAAGCCAGTTTTAAGACCCATCTGTAAACCTGTAAGTAGTGTAAGGAGTATTTATTTTCTTAGCAGCGCAGAAGTACATAATTATTTAAATTTAAATAAACTACTGTAAAATAAGTTACGTTTTTTTTTTAAAGTTAGTATTTAATTATTAATTGCTCACTTTCAGATACAGAATAGTGTAATTATAGAGCAGAAGTAGAAATCATTTATTAGCGAAAGTGACTGCTTAATTTATGCAGCAATTACAAACTTATTTACTTACATTATTGCATGATATTTAATCAACAAAAGAAAGCTGTCACAATGCAGTGGGTACATCAAGATAATGTGAGTACATTTTCATGAATTGTTTAGTTTAGTTTAGTCGATGGATCAACATCATGGCACACGGGTATAACCCATAAGTGCTCCGTTCTCCTCCTAACTCAAACCTGAGTTTGTAGAAACTCAGCTCAGTGCACGAACTCCGTAGCACCGGCGAGGGTCCTGAAATACTTTGGGTAGATTTTAAACTCAAAATTTTGCCCAGGCAGCGCAATTAGGCTACTCTTTTTCGATTTCCAAGTGCCAAGGGATCTTTTACGTGCGCAACAATACACACGGGTGTCCTATCTCACTACCCAGAGACCAGGGGAAATTTTATTACTAGAAGTCCACGTGAAAAAGTCCCGGTCATGAATTGTTCTTTGACTTACAATGAACATTTCACATGACATTTAATGAATATAAATGGATGGCTATTTTTAATAATTAATTAGGTCACAGCACATCCTATTCAAATAGCCAGTTCAATCGTGCTTTGACCCGAAATTAAAATGGAAGTGATGTACGGAGCTATCCCAGCCTGATTCATTGTGTCACTAAAATGGCTGCTGTAACACCCATGCATTCTTTCGACGTCATTCATTTCATCACGTGGCAATAACACACATCATCTAGGGTTTTCCAGGAAAGGTTAGCCTAATATTCCATGCACAGCGATTGGTTGAAATTATCATGACCTTTTAAATAAATATAATTATTTGACAAAAAGTAAGTACTTTTATATTTAGAGCTTGTTTTCTTAATATTTTCATACTTTTAGATGGATATTCAAATTATGCACCCTTTTTTTACATATATTTGGAGAGTTTCATTGCTTAAATCGCTTGAAATGTCGTAAAAAAATATCTTAGTTAGTTAGTTATCAGTTGGGGTATCTTCGTTGCACTCCGGACATGTCCATAGGTGCTCAGATCCTCCCCCCAGCATATGCATCAGCGTCCGGTGGCTAATAGTGCCAGTTCTGTGTTGGTTGACGAGGCGCTTTGTTTTCCCGATGTACCTCTCGCGTCTGGCTGTGCCGATTCTTACTCCCAGGTCTTTCATCCTGGAAAGCGATGTGGAATCACTGGCGTCAAAATCCTCTGTTCTCGCCATATCTTTAAGGGCGTTAATAACATCGGCACGATCCATGGGCTGGCCATCTACAGGGGGTGCAGAGCCAGCCAATTTATCAGCTCGTTCATTTCCCTCGACTCCCGCATGTCCCGGGACGAAGATGAAGGTGACTTTGCGGACAACAGACTTCCGCAGCGACTCAGTCCACTGTCTACGTACAGATCCAGCTTCGACCTTCTGAATCATGCTCATTGAATCACTTAGTACACACACGTTGGTATAATGCTGTGATTCCAGCCATATGAAAGCCTGTGTAACTGCCATCACCTCCATCGTCATGCTGCTCGTGGTCATGGAGTGGGCACCACTGGATTCTTGAACGGTTCGGCCCGCTGAGCGGGCTGTAAATGCCCACGCACTTCGCTGCTGCTTTACAACAGATCCATCTGTATAGATGAGCACTTCGGGGCTATCTGAGTGATCATAGATGAGCGCGTTAACCTCTGCATTGACAGCGGCAGGGTTCTGCTCTCTGCACCGTCTGTCGAGTGTGATAATGCAGGAGAAGGTACACTTAAAAGCTGGAGGCACCGGCACCCATTCCTTGCCGGGGTTGATACTGGTAAGACTGCAGACCTGTCCGACGACATCTTCCGCCCGACCCATCCATGATTTGCCCCTCTTTAGCCTGTCACCCTTTTCTCTGAATACAGCGTCATGCAGAGGGTGCTGCTCATCTGCACTTATTTTTAAGTATGCACGAGCTCTCCAGATCTTGATTCTGTGTTCCATTGTTGGGAAGTCAAGGAGGTATCTCATTGCTACACAGCAAAAAAATATCTTTGTGAATGGAACTCCAAGATGGCGCCTGCCGGTCTGGACACTGTATAACGCTCAAACATGTAATTTAAAATACTAAAGTTAAAAATAATACAAGTTTAAAGATTATTAATAATTTATTTGTATACTTGTACTATTTTTTATCATTTAACATGGTGGAATATATGGATGAAGTCGGATTTAATATCCATCAGTGGCAAGTCTGAGACAATCATGTTGGACCGGAAGTGACAAAAACAATGGACCTAATTTTCCAGTCTCAAAGTATGAATAGGATGGCAAAATCTGTATCGAGATTTTGACACTCAGACGTGAATATCTGCGCTCATAATTGACATCCAAGCATAACTGAGGTACCATTAGATTTTGATTTTCAAGGCCTATCTATCTGTCATGGTCTCATTAGCAAATACTCAAATTTAAAATAGTGATCGTAACATCTAATTTAAACAAGAATGTGGCCGTGACTTTCTTTTTACCAGTCCGCATAAAAAAATATACATCTTGTCAGGTTTGTTTGCCAATAATTAGCAATTCACATAATATTTAATGATTATTAATCAATTTGTGGCTATTTTTAATTATTAATTAGGTCATGGCACATCCTATTGAAAAATAGATAATATCTAAAGTTAGGCCTCGCCATCAATTATATAATGTACTATGTTGTCTATTTAAAAATAAACAAGCCACAGAAATAGAAGGCAGAATATTTCAGCTCCCAATTTATTGGGCGGCGATTAGAACAACCTCATTTACTCAGATACCTTTGCACTTCCTGATTGTAAATCACGACACAAAAAATGTTAATAACTCCGCTTAGAATTAACGGACAGTCTTCATTGAGTTACCATTGGATGTGTCTTGTCAAGCTGTATCCAATTGTGATAGTTTCATAAGTAAAAACTCAATTTTTAAACAGAGTGACTATTCGCAATGGAATTGCAAATAGAAAAAAAATTATATTCGCAATGGGATTGCGAATAGAGAAAAATTATATTCGCAATCGAAGTAGGTCACGTGATTGTTCCTGTGCGTGTGTCCATATTACAATATTTTGTTGATCTTTTAACGTGTCTTCAGTAGCGTAGTGGTTAGTGTCTCCGCCTGTCACGCGGGAGCTTGAGGTTCAATTCGCCGACGGGGAGGCAACTTTTTTTTTTTTTCATTTTCAGGAATTAGGTGACACCAATGCTACTCTGATGATTTCGCTTTAGGCATATGTATTCTACGGATTTTGTGTATTAGGTGTTGTTTATCTTGCTGCACAAGAACCTGCACACTCTTGTTTTTCTGTTCTTATCTGTCCTCTACTTTTGTTGTCTTGGGAAAGGAGCTTAGCCACCCGAACGCGAGTTCTTCTCTCTCTCTCTCTCTCTCGCTCTAAGTCTCGATCTCCAACCTCTCCCTTTCTTGTCTTTACCACTCTTTAATGTCTTTCAATACATCTTTCTCATATCTGTCTCTCACACTATCTTCGTTATCTATCTCTCTCCTCTCTCTTTTCCACCTGCTTCAGATATACCGGGTTTTCCTGCACTTTATATGCGTAGCAAATTAATGAGGCCAGTCAATTGAAAGCCTGTTGTTTGAATTGCCTAATCATGTCTCTCTGAGGCAAAGCATATTGCTGACTGTCAGCACTGTCAGATTGGACCAGAACAGAGTCACTCAGAGAGGATGCAATGGAGGCCATAGAAAGTGTCAAATTAAGAGAATCATCACTGCTGCGATATTATCAGGACATAAATAGTAGGACGGTAACGTAAACAAACATGGATGCCAGGTAACAGTAAGTGTACAGAAATGAAAGTTAACAATTCTTGAACTCGCCTGGGGACAGAATTATTTGTAGGGATTATTATTTGTACTGGCGATACCTGTTCTGAAAAAATTATTCTTGATATTTAAACAGGACTAACGTAAAATGTAAAAATAAAACGGGATGCCAAAAGAACGGACAGAAGTAAGAAGAAGAGTGATTCATTAAAAAATACAGATAATTCGGCAGAATTAAACTCGCAACAGTGAACATTCCTATTTAAATTAACCACCTTCTTAGACTTCTTAATGGCCCAAACTAAAATTGAGCAGACGCTGTGACATGTTTGTTACTTCCCGCAATTCGATTGCGAATATAATTTTTTCTATTCGCAATGGAATTGCGAATATAATTTTTTTCTATTCGCAATAGAATTGCGAATAGTGCCTCCCATTTTTAAATACTGTCAAACATGTTTAAATTGCTATTATTAATATAATAATATTTACATTACATTTCAGCGGAAGCGACCCCTCTAAACTTACTGTGCAATTAGTTTTCGTTTTGTCAGCTCTATCCAAGATTGTGTTTACCAGAGAAATTGTATTTCCTCCCGCTGGTGACTTGCGGGACACTGAGCAGGCCGCTCAGAAAGCAATGGCAAACTACTGAGCGTAATCTTGCCAAGAAATCAGCAGACAGCTGAAAGATGCTGCTGTTGACAGCGATGTCCTGTAAAGGATATGCGAAGAAAAAAAAATGCCTCTATTGCTACGTGGTACATTTTCAGGCAAAGTTGACCCACTTCAGAAGAAATCTGTAATAGTACCGTTTTATTTACTTGTACCGGTCAATTACACTGATTTCTTGCAATAATTTTCGACAATGCAAGTAAGCGTAAAATAACACAACTCGACTCAGACTCACCAGCATTGATTGATGGCGTATTGCTAGATGAAGTAGATAAGCCGCTATCGGAACAGGATGACTAATTCTATTCTGCTGTTGAGTTACAAGAATTTTAACATTAATGTTAAGGTAACGTTTAGCTGCAGAAATAACACGTCGTCTTGCAATGGTGAAAATTCAAATGTGTATAATTCTGATTTCACGATACACGGAAACAGAAAACACAAAAAAAACAAAAAACGTATACAGTATTCATTTTAAAAACAAGTAATACTAATGGCGATGTCAATATTATATACTATATAGGATAGGATCGGGGTGGCCAGGTTTCAGTGCAAAAGCAGGAAAGGAAAGATAGAAGTTGTAGCAGGTGATTATTGTGCAGGATTAAACAAAAACAAAAAACAGGATAAAAACTGATGGAATGGACAAAACTAAATAATTAATGTGAACATTGGAAACAAATGGTTTGAACACTTTATGATACAATTGTACACAGGGAAAGGAACTGATTAAAAAAAAAAAAAGCACCCAAGCAGATTGACTGCGTACTGATCAATAAGAGGTTTAGACATCCCTGAATAAATAAATAAAGACAATGCCTGGTGGTAACAGTGATCACGTCCCAATGTTTAGTTTAGTTTAGTCGAGGGATCAACTTCACGGCATACGGGTGTAACCCATAAGTACTCAGTTCTACTCCTAACTCAAGCCTGAATCTGGCGAATCTCAGCTCAGTGCATGAACTCCGTAGCAGCGGCGAGGATCCTGAAATACTTTAGGTACCCCTCTGCCGTATGTCCACCGTGACGAGGTAGAGGGGCTTGCGCGTTCCAATGACCCCAAGAGCTATGCCGAAGGTAGCACAGCTACTGATAGGGTCACCCATGTCGGACAGGTCAAGGGAGAGTAAGCAGACGAAGAGACACACAAATCTGCTGCCTTGTAGGTAGACTGGGGATAGTCAAAGGCTAGGTCAATCAATCATGTGCCATACAGGAAAGCGTGGGCGGTCATGACTCGCAATTTCACTCGATCACCAGCGTCGTGGATCAGCTCAGTGTTCCTCTTGGTCTGTTCCCTTCGATCTTGCCAATTGTCACTAAGTTCTCCAATCCATTTCTTTTCATAACATGTCCAAAAAATGTTGACTGTCTACGTCTAATTTCTCTAATCAATTTACGATTTTCATTTGTCTCCTGTAGTACTTGGTCATTGGTTTTTCTGTCTTTCCATGGTATTCTTTGCATTTTCCTCAGAAACCACATTTCTGCAGACATCGGATGTTTTTCAGCTTGACTGCACATTGTCCAAGTTTCACATCCATACAAAAGAACAGGCTCTATGTATCCCCTCAACACTCTTTTTCTCGTTTCAATTGACATCTTTTTATTGGTCAGAATGTTTTTCATCTTGCTAAAGGCTACTTTCGCCATGGCGATGCTTGTTCTAATCTCTTCAAGGCATCTCCCATCAGATGTTATGACTGTTCCGAGATAATTGTACCGATTCACTTGTTGAAGCATATTCCCATTTACTTGTATATTACATTGTGGTACTTCGTTCTTCCCATTGACGACCATAACCTGTGTCTTCTTACAATTTAATTCCAACCCCAGCTGCTCACTGTGTACAACAACTGTGTCTACTAATTGGTGTAGATCTTGTGCATTGTCTGCAATCAATACTGTATCATCTGCATATCTAATGTTATTGATGTTTCGTCCTCCAATGCTGATTCCATTTATATCTTCTACATTCCTGAAAATATTTTCACTGTATATGGAAAAAAGATCGGAAGACATTACACATCCCTGCCTAACACCTCTCTTAATAGGTTGATATTGTCCCACTTCATTATCAATCCTTATGGCAGCTTGTTGTTTCCAATATATGTTTTTTTTTTAATATAAGTCTAATGTCTTTCCCATCAATTTGTAGATCTGCAAGCATATCTACCATGTTGACATGTCTAACTCTATCAAAAGCCTTTGTTTAGTCAATAAAGCAAAGGTGTATATCATTGTTTACTTCTATAGCACGTCCAATAATTGTTCGCAGCATATACACAGCATTTACGGTACCCTTTCCTTCTACAAACGCACATTGTTCTTCCCCTATTTCAGGTTGTATTTTCTTCCTCACTCTTTGCATGATAATTCGTAGCAAAGTCTTTGTGATGTGGCTCATTATACTAATTTTTTTATGTTGATCACATTCCAAGGTTCCTGATTTCTTTGGGACTGCAATCAATACAGAGTTACATAATTCATAAGGTATATCTCCAGTATCATTAATGTGTTCAGCAGTCTGGTGACTTGATCTAGTCCAAATTCTTCTAAAGCTTTAATCATTTCTGTTGTGATGTTATCTGCACCGGGGGCCTTGCCAGCTTTCATATGCTTAAGAACATTTCGAACCTCCATCTTCAAAATTGGCGGCCCTTCATTGTTACATCTAATATCACACTGTTCCTCTTTGTTATCATTATAAAGGATTTTCACATAATCTGTCCATACATATAGAATCTGATCTTTTTCTATTATGATTTTGCCATATTTAGTTTTTAGACAGCCTGTTGATGTTCTTGTTTTAGTACGTTCCTGAATTCTTTTGTGCACTAATTTGGTATTTTGACTGTTGTATTGTTTTTCAATGTCTGAGCACTTTTCCTCAAACCATGCTTCTTTTGCCTCCTTACATAATATTCTGACTTGTCTGTGAATTTCTTCATATTTGGCAGGATTATTTTTGTTGAGTCTTCTTGGTTCATTTAGGTGTAAAATTTCTTCTGTCATCCATTTCTTACGACCCACCTTCTTTAATTTTGGTATCGTTGTTTCTGCAGCCAAACTGATTGAATTCTTCAACATTTCCCATTCATCATCCACATCCTGGAATAATATCTCTAGATCAGATAATATATCATATCAAATCTGTTCTGTACTTTTATGTTGAATTTGTTTTGTATTTCCTTGTCATTACTCAATGTACACAAATCATATTTAGTGTTTCCTGTTATATACTTGACTTCCATCAACTTTATCCTCAGTGTTCCTGTAAGTAGTCTGTGGTCACTATAACAATCAGCACTGGGAACTGTTTTTGCTATTGTTAGTGCGTTTCTAAATCTTCTGCTATTCAGAATGTAGTCAATCTGGTTTCTGATCCTGCTATCAGGACTCCTCCATGTCCATAATCTTCTAGGGTGTTGCTTAAACCAGGTGTTTCCTACAATCATTTCTGCTGAGCTGTTGATCCCTCCTATAACTTATTGATAATCCACAGCAAGCATATTAATTTAGCTCGTAGAAACCGTAACACCAACAAAGAGCGAACTCGGTAATGGAAAAATAAGGACGTGGCTCCAGTAAAAGTTTAACACCGTTTTAATATGGTGTCACAGATTAAACAATATAATATAGTGTCACTATAGACTATCTAACGTCTATCTAACGTGTGCACAATTAAATACGTTCATACCTGCATCATTATTCACCTTGCCACCTAGCCTATTTCTATTCCACTATCCTGTGCCCCTGGCCGTTACGTTTCTTGATAGATTCATTTAGTTCCATAGTTGCTTTCCAACAATTGCCTCCGGTTATTATCCAATTGAAGCTCAAATACACTTGCTTGCATCCAAATATCCAATTCGGCTCCACAATTGAAAAACACATCTAACCTTGAAGATGATACCACAGCGTCTGTTTCTTTGTTGTCCTGTGACGTCTCTTGTGTCCCTTAGCTTCGTTGGTTCACTATCCACTTTAGTGCATCCTTATGAAAGATCCCTTTATCCTCTTTCTGTATCCTGTGTTGGCGTGCTCGCTATCTGGCATTATGCCCTCCACCCCAAAAAAATCAATGATGAAATCATATATATATATATATATATATATATATATATATATATATATATATATATATATATATATATATATATATATATATATATATATATAAAACAGAGTGTATGTGGCTTTGTGGTCAGCTATGTATTGGATGCGTTCGATAACGGTACATCCGATTGAGATGAAATTTTCTACACGTCTTCCTTTCATTCCTGTGCAACCGACTGTAATAGTTTCTTAGTGTAAAATCTTCTACTTATTTAATAACATTTACTTTTTCATTTTTCATTATATAATTTCTATATAGCAGGGAGACTTCACTCCAGAAAAGTTATTTCAAGGGGCATAACTTTTAATAACATTTCTATATACTTTATAGTCATATTGTTGGACTTACTTGCACTATTGTTAAACTATTTGTCTATAGTTATTTTCAGGCATATGAGTTATAATAAATAATGATATAATCTTTAAGGCATTTTCAAAGTTTTCATAAAAATAATGCATAATGCATAACATTGTAACCCATCTTTTTCTGCTTAAAGAACTTATCAACTGTCATGTCGGTGATTAAAAACAGTTTTCATTAAAAATAATGAATGGTGTGTGGAAGGACATTCTTTTAAGTTACTGTGCGCCAGGAGCTGGGCGAAACCACGCCGGGTCAGATAGATAGACAGACAGACAGTCAGGAACGGAAGCTTATTTGACTACTTATATGAATTAAATGACATGCTCCCCACCAGGGACTGGGTGAAGCCGGGCCGGGTCAGACAGACAGACAGACAGACAGTCGGGAACGGGAGAGCTTATATGACTACGTATATGAATTAAATGAGATGCTCCCCACCAGGGACTGGATGAAGCCGGGTCGGGACAGACAGACAGACAGATAGACAGACAAACAGATAGTCGGGAACGGGAGAGCTTATATGACTACGTATATGAATTAAATGAGATGCTCCCCACCAGGGACTGGGTGAAGCCGGGCCGGGTCAGACAGACAGACAGACAGATAGACAGACAGACAGATAGTCGGGAACGGGAGAGCTTATATGACTACTTATATGAATTAAATGAGATGCTCCCCACCAGGGACTGGGTGAAGCTGGGCCGGATCAGCCAGACAGACAGACAAACAAGCAGACAGACAGACTGATAGATAGATAGATACCCTCCAGGGCCTGGGCGAAGCCGGGCCGGGTCAGCTAGTATATATATATATATATATATATATATATATATATATATATATATATATATATATATATATACAATCTGTAAATACTAAACTATGCCTCATAGCACCACTGACAACACAAGTAATGACAATTGCTGAGTAGAACATTATGGCTACTGTTACTAACCCTAAAAAAAATAAAGTTATATGACGGGCACGCCCTCCTGTTCAATCCCACGTTGAACGTCGTGTGGCTGGCCCAACTAATTTTCATTAGTCCCTAACTTGTCCAAGTGAACAGGTGTCCTCACTCTAGGTCAACACCCGGAGTTGCGGACAAGGGTAGTAATAGGTAACACGCAATCCGTATCAGTTGCTGATCAATGTTGTCGCTGTTTATGTATATCTTGATTGTTTTTCCATCAAATGTCCGTAGGTAAAGTAGACGCCATTGCTGTTCCTCATGCACAATGCTACTTTAGATATATTTTCTATTACCATCCAGTGTACTTGTTTAGGGATATCATAGAACACATACAATCTAGATAAATACATAATCTGGATACCTAGCCAGTGCAATTTATAACAGTTATTAATTATTTAACCATTAATTAACCATTTTAAATGTAACTATTCTAATAGCATAACTAAAATAATATAACACAGTTAACCAATGTACTAATTATTTATCCATATATCTAAATTTTCACATAATATAATGTTCACATACTAACTCTATTATGTCAATGTTAGTACACTATGTACTCAGAGTCATTCTAATTAATATCACCACAACTTGTCTCTAAGTAAAATACTTCCTTAGGAATAATGTTCATTCGGATCCTTATATCGGCACAGCAACATTATGCCGTCCGATCAATTGGTGTCTGGACCCAAACTCAACAGTTAAGTCATCACCACACTTGATGAGAGTAAAATTGATAGTTGAAATATGTCCCAACACATGTCATCTCCTAATTTCACGATGACCCTGCCAAGAACGATAAATTGACAAATGTATCTATCCGACTACACTACATAATAATAATACTAATGAATGTACAATTTATTGTTGGTTGCTATGCACATTGCCAATCAACCAGGTGCAATCTGTAACATATATATTAACTTCTCTAACACTCTATGAATAACACAGATAAACATCAAATCTAAAAGTGAACAACTGTGAAGCAGACCTATCTATTTACAATCGACTAAGAAGATCAGCGAGATAGTTATCTTTTCCAGGAATATGACAGATATCGAAATCATAATCCTGCAAGAGCAAAGACCATCTATGAATTCTGGAATTCTTAGGATGACCAGATTTAAATATCTGTAGAGGTTTGTTATCTGATAGAACCATAAATTTTCTACCCAGTAGATATCTCGAGAATTTCTCAATACTCTCAATTAATGCCAAAGCCTCAAGCTCAGTGATAGCATAATTTCTCTTTGTATCTGATAGCTTTTTACTGAAGTAAAGGATAGGATTAACTTTCCTTCATGTAGTTGAAGTAAAACAGCTGAAATTGCATGAAACCTTGCATTTGTTTGTAATACGAAATCCTTTGAAATATCAGGCAATTTCAGAATATAGTTTTTATCTGTTGTAATAGTTTGTCATGATCATCTGTCCAAACTATTTTAATAGGCTGACCCTTCTTTAGCAGTTCAGAAAATGTTGCTGCCATGTCAGCAAAGTTAGGAATAAACTTCTGATAGTAATCAATCAGACCTAACAGACTTCTTAATTCCTTTTTCGTCGTTGGAGGTTTGATATTGAGAATTTTTGTAACTACCAGTGGATCTGTTTTTCTAAATCCATCAGAGATTCTATGACCAAGGAATTGTATTTCAATAAACCCTATCTCTATTTTGCTTGGTTTAGCTTTCAGATCGTGTTGTTGTATCATCTGAAATACTTGTTTGAGGATTTTGACATGTGTGTCAATGTCTGTAGTATGAATACAGATGTCATCCATATACGTCGCAACGTTAGAAATCCCATGGAGTAATCTTCTCATCATGCGCATAAATGTGCTTGGTGCATTCTGTAAACCAAATGGAAGATATGCCCATTCATACAGACCTAATGGAGTACTGAAAGCTGTAATATGCATAGAATCTTCATTCATAGGGATTTGCCAATATCCCTTTGTGAGATCAATATTTGAAAATAGTTTTGAGTTTGTAGAGTTGTAGAGTTTGTTGAGTGTTTTTTTTTTTTTTTTTTTTTGGAGATAGCTTTCGATCAACTCATCAATGGTTGGCATTGGTTCTGCATCTAGTAGTGTTAATGCGTTTACTTTTCTATAATCAACACATAGACGTAAAGAACCATCTTTTTTCTTCACAATTACTACCGGAGAACAGTAGTTTGAAATTGATTTTCTAATAATTCCACTTTGATCTAACTCCGATATTTCTGCTGCCACTTTTTCTAAATAATGTATCGGAATAGGGTAAGGTTTCACTTTAACTGGGCTATCCGAGAGTAAAGTTATTTTATATTTGATAAGCGATGTCTGTCCCGGCTTATCAGAAAAGATTGTGCTAAACTCTTTTATTGCTGCAATAAGTTTCTCTTTGTCTTGTGTTGACAACTTTTGACTTATTTGTATAGATTGCCAACCGCTGTCACTATTGACTGTTGGGGTTGGAATTTGTTGTTTAATAGCGTCTTCTTGCTGCTCATTAATGACCCAACAAGCTGCTGCTATTCTATGTGGTATTTGCTGTGTCACCTGTGATGTGTTACTGTCGCGTGGGATATATGGATTCAGCATATTTATGTGAAAAAATTTATTTTTCCCTTTTACATCAATACGATAGTCTACATCACTAATTTTCTTAATCACTTTAAATGGACCTTGCCAGGAAGTAACTAAGCAGTTACGAGGGTCAGGAAGTAATAACCAGACCTCTTCTTCTTCTTTCAAGACTATTGTCTTGGCGTTTCTATTGTCGTACTGTCTGTACTTTTCTCCAGCCTTCTCGAGTGCTGATTTTTCAATTTGGCAAGCTGTGATAATTTTGTCTCTTAATTGAGTAACCATTTCATAGGCTTCTCTTTTCGGGTGGTCATATGTCTTATTTGTAAGCATATCATTGTATAACAACAATGGACCACGAGGATTTGCTCCGTATACTAGCTCAAATGGAGAAAAACATGTACTAGCCTGTGGTACCTTGCGGTACACAAATATTACTGCTGGTAATAAAATGTCCCAATCTTTAGGTCTCTCAGCTGCTACTTTTGCCAGAGTTCATTTCAGGACTCCGTTGTATTTTCATTGACACCTTTTGTCATCGGGTGCCAAGGAGAACTAAAGACTTGTGGAATACCGAGTATTTTCATCGCCTCTCGAGTAGCTGTAGATATGAATTGACTACCCCTATCAGACAGTATGCAACTTGGGAAACCTATCCTACTGAAAATTAGCAATAATGAATCCAGGATGGATCTACTTGTGATGTACTTAAGTGGAATAGCTTCTGGCCAACTAGTACAAAGATCGATCATGGTCAAGATAAATCTATTACCCCGATCGGTAATTGTGTTAAGTGGACCCACAATAGCCACAGCAATCTTCTGAAATGGCCGAGATGCTAGATCGGTTTTCTGAACGTGTACTTTCGGATGTTTGCCTTTTTGTGTGGTCATTTGGCACAATGTACATGAACGTACATGTGTGGTAATATCTTTGATATACCCAGGCCAATAAAATTGTGTCAGCAATCTGTTAGTCGTTGTGGCAATACCCATATGACCCGAAAATGGTGAGCCATGTGCCAATTTTAGTGCCTCGCTAGGATATTTAGTAGGTAGCACTGTTTGTACGCAACGTGTTGAACCTTTATTGTACCGTCTGGATAAGATATTATTGTCTAAGAAAAATGTCCGATAAACATGTTTAGCCTGTTTGGATGGTTCCTTAACGTTTTTAAAACAAGTTTGTAATGTCGGATCTTGTTTTTGTTCGTTTAATAAGTCAGCTGTCAGTATAATATTATTCTGAGTATTGTTATTGTCTGTCTGGGAAGATTGGTCTATTTGTCTTCGTTCTTGAGCTCTTGTGACCGCATTCATTTGCGTGTGGTCAATCTCCCATTGAATTGTCTCTTCGTGAGTGTACTGGTTTGCATTTGGTATATTCCCAATCAGTAATCCGGCACAAGGGTAAGGCAATACTGCTGCATTTACTGTGCCTTCGAAATATGGCGATTGTATTGTAATCGTAGCAATCTTATATCTCTCAATTGTGCCACCAAAAGTTCTGCAGGCAACAGTTTCGCCCGTATAATACACTGTTTTTATCAACCTTTTGTCAACTCCGACAATTGAAGCCCCTGAATCACGAATACAGGTCGTAGGTTCACCATTCACCCATGCCTGGTGAACTTTAAGTTTGCCATTCTGAATATTAACGGCATTGGCTTCATGAATTGTTTCAACACATTCGTCAATAGGAATGTCTGTCATATTCTTTTCAGTCTTGTCATCATACTGTTGTATGATAGCAGCATGTTTCTCTTCTAAGTCATCAGAGTCAATACTGTAAAATACGTATGCGCTACTTGCTTCTTTCCAAGTATTTCTCATCGGACAAGACCTACTGGTGTGTCCGTATGCCCGACAAGAAAAACATTTAATACTCCTCTTATAGGAGTCATACTTACTTCTTTTCTTTGCCGTGATGTCTCGCAGATACGCTGCATAACCAGTGTGTTGATCACACATTTCAAGATTTCCGTGTGATAACTTGCAATGTTGGCATCGAGTGAGGTGTCCCTTTCTTGATTTGTCTCCCTCTTTATTGGAGTATTGATATGGACCACTTCTATTCCAATTATTAAATTTATTAAACTTACCATTGTCTTTCTGGAATTTGGCGCTCGCTCCTATGACAAGCTCTGGTTGTGCACAGTTAGCAAATATATCACGGTGTGCATTATAAATTGATTCACCTTTTGATTCCATCTCACTAAGTGACTTACACTTATTTTCAACCAGAAATACAGACATAGATTCTGGTACTGCAGACAACAGTTTGTCTCTTATTATCAGATCCCGAATTTTATAGAAATCAGACCTAATATCAGCTGCCTTCAGCCATTTATCAAAGCATGAAGATGTTTCAGAAACAAAATCAAGGAAAGTTTGGTTAGACTTAGGAGTAAGTGTTTTGAACTTTGCACGCAACCCCGATTCATCTAGACTAAAATGTGCAAGAACCCGATCTCTCATATACTTGTAGTTGGTACGAGAGTTCTCAGGTATTAATTCAATTACCTTTAAAGGCTCCAGCGCGAGGTGTCGATGGAACAGAATCGGTATGTCCTGTTCAGGAATCTTATAGAATTTTACCAACACCTCGAAATTAGTAATCCAAGAACTTACCGCATCACCTTGTTGGAAATTACGAAATAGACCTTGGTATTTCTTCACTGGATCATTCTGTTTAGCTTGTAATTTTTCTCGTTCAATCTCAGCTTCACGATCCATTTCCATTGCCTTAACTTTTAATTACCTTCAACTTCCTTGTCCTTCCAGAGTGTTTCTGCTGCAAGTCTTTCTTTTTCGAATGCTAGTTGTTTTTCCTTCATTTCTGCTTCTGCGGCTATTTGTTTTGCCTTTATTTCCGTCTCTGCGGCTATTTGCTTTAACTTCATTTCCGTCTCTGCGACTGTTTGCTTTTCCTTTATTTCCATCTCTGCGGCTATTTGCTTTTCCTTCACCTCTTTTTCCAATGCTAGTTTCTCTTTTCCAACCGCGTTCCTCTCCCGTTCTAGAGTTAATTCCTTTTCTCTAGCCGCCATTTTCTCGCGTTCCAAAGCTAATCCATTTTCTTTGATAGCCATCTCCTTTTCTTTCAGTTCCCCCTCAAGTGTCAATCTCTCTTGTCGCTCTTCACGTTCACGTATAGCTTGAAGTTGTTTCGCTTCTTTCTCTGCTGCTAATCTTTCTTCTTTCTCGCGTGCTGCTTGAAGTTGTTTCTCTTCCTTTAATTGCATTTGGAAATCGGTGAATTCCTGTTTTGCCCATGTCCTAAGCTCTGAACGGGTCAACCCAGACTTCTCACCTATGTCCATGAAGTCCTGAAGTGTCGACATGTTAATTTAATTTAATTATCCCCACTCTAGCTGAAAAATTTGTAGAGAAGTGCAAAAATGCACAGGACTCGATGATATGTAAGTATGTTCAAATCCGAGTAGACAATATAGAAAAGTAAAAATGTTGGAAACAATGTTAAATATAAACTCAACAACAATGTAAACTCGACCAAAAGAAATTCAGCAACTTATTGCTAAAAATCTCCTAACTGTTATTTTATGTAAACAACAGAAAATAGTATTAGAAATATGTTCAGTATAAAGAATATATAACACTAGACAGTTAACAACGATAGAAAACGAGTGACATGTGACGTAACAACATATTCGTACTTATAATAGACAATAACATAGACTAACGATTACTTTAGTTACCCGTAGCAAACAACCCTAACTTACTACTGCAATATTGTAATAAAACAACAATTAGTTACTTACAATCCGTGAGATTGATACAAATAGCTTGGTACCGACCTGACGATTGTAAGTATATGCGTCTTCTTAAATTAGTACGATACTATTAAGTAATTCGAAGGAGAGCACCACCCAACCACCCGCTAATTATTTTAAAGCGGATTTCGTCATCGTTACTTTGTTAATATATGTGGTTGCACCTAATTAAAAGGAATGAAAACAACAACCTGAAAATTGTACTGGCCTTAAGAACTGTTATTGGTGTCCTCCGTCACGTAGCATTAAGCAAATGGTACTAGATACTGAAGAAACTCGATAATTAACTTGATTACTGCTGTCTCTATCCGCGTTCCAGCGGTAGCGGTATGCGCAGTTACAATATCGACACCCTAGGCCTAGCGCCTGTCACCGACTTCTGAAGTAACATAGTCGGTGGCGGTGTGACTGATATACATGTGTAAAATAATTGTAGATACTTTGCGCTGCTACCGTATGTTGCCCGTCGTTGTGAGATGATGTGAAAATCTAACGTATGTTGTCGTTTGGTATTCCTCGAAGTACTTCTCTTCTCGTCTATGTTGAAGACCAGAGTGGATCGACGCTGCTAAATCAAGCTCCTGGTGACCGATAATTCTCCATGTATTTTCACTGGCCCCTCTGCTAATCACCAATGTGCATCGTCTTTTGTTGATACTGCAAACAAATGTCCGATCACTGTGTAATGACAGAGCAGTGTTCCAGCGGATTTCAAGGGCTACTATCTTTGAGACAACAGTATGAAATATGTTGACTTTGGTGTCCTTTGTTCACTACCATCCGTGTGAGGATTATTGTCTCTTCATAATACTGTTAGTGTTATAACTGCTTGTGTTCAACATTTCAAACTGAACAATGTTTCCTGAGTAGCTTTCCAATCTTCAAAATTTTTAGCATTATCTTCTTCCTTAATACAACGCCGCGTTCTCTAGTATGCTCCAAATGGTGCGTGTACAAATGCGCAATTCTTTCCGTGACGTGCAAATGTCGCTACAAATATAGTGGTTTCGTTATTATTATCTGTTCTTTTTGTTAATTCTCAGGCACGTCAGCTTTCGTATATGTGCCCGATAAAAGAGGTATATTAGTATGTAGTATAATGTTCCTCTTACCTTACTCATAAACTTTCAAAATAACAAATATTCTTTCATAAATTACTTGCACTGTTTTAACTGGAACGTTCTAATTTCCGGCGCGTTCTATATGGTTCGTCTCGGTGTATTCTGGTGTGTAGACATTCATTTCGTGCACACCTTGTGGATATATCTGATGCGAAATTCAATCTATTTCTATTTACTTCACTTGTGGATCGTGGTGGGAGTAAGCAATGTTGAAAACACTTGGCACGTGAAGAGTCCCCATGTTGCTGAGCTGTTGATCCCTCCTATAACTTATTGATAATCCACAGCAAGCGTATTAATTTAGCTCGTAGAAACCGTAACACCAACAAAGAGCGAACTTGATAATGAAAATAAGGATGTGGCTCCAGTAAAAGTTTAACACCGTTTTAATTTGGTGTCACAGATTAAACAATATAATATAGTGTCACTAAATATCGGTACCCGTCTATCTAATGTGTGCACAATTAAATACGTTCATACCTGCATCATTATTCAACTTGCCACCTAGCCTATTTCTATTCCACTATCCTGTGCTCCTGGCCGTTACGTTTCTTGATAGATTCATTTAGTTCCATAGTTGCTTTCCAATAATTGCCTCCGGTTATTATCCAATTGAAGCTCAAATACACTTGCTTGCATCCAAATATCCAATTCGGTTCCACAATCTAAAAACACATCTAACCTTGAAGATGGTACCACAGCGTCTGTTTCTTTGTTGTCCTGTGACGTCTCTTGTATCCCTTAGCTTCGTTGGTTCACTATCCACTTTAGTGCATCCTTAGGAAAACTCCCTTTATCTTCTTTCTGTATCCTGTGTTGGCGTGCTCGCTATCTGGCAATTTCCTGTTCTTTTGCCCACTCTACGAGTCTGTATCCTCTTTCATTTCTCTCACCTAAACCATAGTTTCCTACAGTGTATCATTACTATCACCTTGATTTCCTACTTTTGCATTGAAGTCTCCTATTATGATGTTTATTTCTGAAGTTTTACATTTCTTTGTCATTATAAAATTCCTCTACACTATCTTCACTGGATTCTCCTGTTGGAGCATATACTTGAATAATATTTATGCTAAAAGGTCTGCCACTTAATTTAACTAATAGAACTCTGTCCGACAGCCCAATATCCTTGAACAGATTTTGATGTTTTCCGGTCAAAAATAATAGCCACTCCCCTTTGTCGGTCTTCACCTCCAGAATAAATAATCTTAAAATCTTCATCTATTTTGATGCCTGCTCCTGTCCATCTCGTTTCGCACATCCCTAGAATATTAATTTTTCTTTCAATTTCTTGTTTTATGTCGTTTCTTCTTCTTCTGCTGCGTTCATCCGGAGTTGTTTTTTTTTCTTTCGGACGTGATTGCGTTGTGTCTGATTACAGCAGAGCTGCGTTCTTACGCCGTTAGGACGACACATCTAACTTCTGCGGGCATTTGTTGACCGAGTTAACCATCCCGGGGCGTCGTCGTTTAACGTCCTACCGTTCCATGTTGCTAATTTTAACGTATCTGCTCTTGTCTTGCGATGATCAGTCTTTAGGCGAATCATAATGTACTAGCACTTTTAAAGAGGTAGTTTGCCGTTGCATTCCTCTATGGCAGTAACCGTACTGGTAATTTGACCAAAGGCTAGGTAAAGCACCAAAAAAAATGCTTGTCGAAATCGGATGTGTTGAGCCACAGGCTTGACACAGCAGTGCAACGTAACTTAATGAATTAATGATGCCACATATGAAAATTAATTGTTATGGTGTTAATCCTGTGAAGTCCCATCAGGCGGTGATAGTGCCGAGCCCCTCCTTGAGGGGGTCCACCCATGACTACTGATGGTCATCTTCCCCTACGCCGTGGAGTCAAGGCACAAAGGAGTAGGTTAAGAGCTATTGACCAAACAACCCGGACACTCAACATACTACAGTGGAATGCCGAAGGAGTTTATAACAAGAGAGTCTCCCTAACAAAGCATCTTCATAAAGATAGAATAGATGTGGCATGCATTCAAGAGACACACCTCAACGCCAGTTAGAAATTCTCAGTCAGAGGATATCAGGCTACACGTTTCGACCGCGAAGGACACAAAGGAGTTCTAATACTTACATGAAATACAATACCTTGCAGCGAAGTATCTGTGATCTCTGACAACCAAACGGAAATTATAGGTGTTGATATAATGATAAGGGATGTGAAAATAAGAATTTAGAATCTGTATAGCCCAGCAGATAAGGACCTCACACTCTCAAACATAAAAATAACTGTCACAAATTGCATTATTGTTGGAGACATTAATAGCCGTTCAGAAAGATGGGGATACCCAGATACTGACAAAAGAGGAGATGAAGTGGAGGACTGGGAAATAGACTCAAATCTCCATCTACTCAACAAAGCGGATGACACACCGAGCTTCTACTCCAGAAGATGGTTTACCACTTCTGCTCCAGGCTTAGCTTTCTGCACAGGAGACATCCTCCACAAAATCGATCGCCATGTGCTTGACCAATTAGCAGGCAGTGACCACAGACCAATCAAGCTTGTAATGAATATGGAGTATGTTACACAGGAGTTTGCCCCGCTGGAATTACAAACAAGCAGATTTGCAATACTAACAGACAAATATTGTGAAAACATAAATACACGATGTGGCAACATGAAGCAAAGGGTGGAAAGTCTAATCAGAGCATTAATACAGGCGTCCACTGAGTCTATTCCAAGAGGAGCGAGAAAAATTACAAACCATACTGGACTAAAGAACTGCAAATTTTGGAAGACAAAGTTGAAGATGCCAGGAAGACAGCAGAGAGAGAGAGAGAGAGAGAGAGAGAGAGAGAGAGAGAGAGAGAGAGAGAGAGAGAGAGAGAGAGAGAGAGAGAGAGAATAAACAACTGAAGCGAATATCTCTCTCAAAGTCATCTCAGCAAAATATAAAAGAACAGTAAATCAAACAACAAGAGATTGTTGGAGGAAAAAAAACAGACAACCCGAACTTTTACAGGGATGGAAACAAACTATGGACATTAGTGACAGTCATTCTGACGTAATAGACAGTCTCCCCCTTTAGTTTTGCTTAAATTACATTGCAGATCGTATTTTTCATTATAAATATATCTAGAAAGACGATCTTTTCCTATTTTCACATGTTCGCATATATATATATATATATATATATATATATATATATATATATATATATATATATATATATATATATATATATATATATATATGCGTGTATACTTGGCTTTATAGGGGCATCTCACTTCTGTGTATTGTTGGAAAAGTATTTACCAGAATTGTTCTGCGCAGACTTCAAGTCCTAGGAGATCAAGTCTACCCCAAATCACAGTTTGCTTTCGACAGAACCGGTCAACCATTGACATGATATTCTCAGTGCGACAAATGCAAGAAAAATACCGTGAACAGAATCAACCACTGTTTATTGCCTTCATCGACCTCACAAAGGCATTTTATTTGGTCAGTCGTGAGGGTGTGTTCAAAGCACTAAAGAAGATTGGCTGCTCACCAACTCTTCTGTCCATTGTTGAATCGTTCCACACAGGCATGAAGGGTACAATCAAGTTTGATGGTGCACCTTCTGAAGAGTTTGAAATCAAGAATGGAGGAGTTAAGCAAGGTTGTGTACTAGCTCCCACCCTCTTTAGAATATACTTTTCACTTCTACTGAAATATGCCTTTCGTGATCAGGATGGTGGTATATACATTCACTCACGCTCAGATGGCGGCCTCTATAATGCTCAGAGATTGAAGGCCAAGACCAAAATTAGGAGGGTACTGATCAGAGAGTTGCTTTTTGCAGATGATGCTGCAGTTACGAACCACTCTGAGGAAGAATTACAACATCTACTATCTGCATTCTCCAATGATTGTTCTGAATTTGGTTTAACAATTAGCAAAAATAAGACACATATTATGTCACAAGGTGCACATTGGGTGCCATCAATCTTTATTGACGACGCCGAACTAGAGATAGTAGATCATGTTACATATCTAGGATCAGTCGTAAATTGCAAATTATCCCTAGATTAGGAAATCAACATCAGGATTGGTAAGGCAGCAACAACAATGAACAGGTTAAGAAAAAGAGTCTGGGAGAACAGGAAGCTTACTACCAAAAACAAAAATCCTTGTCTATCAAGCCTGTGTCCTTAGTACTCTTCTTTATGGCAGTGAAACCTGGACAACTTACTCAACCCGGCAGGGGGTTCGAAACTATTGCGTCTGCCTTTTCGGTTCCCGTCTGGGAGTGGGTCTGTATTGCCCCTATGTGGACGGACTCTTTGAGCATCCCTAGGAATACATATCGGAAACCCAGGATGACGGGGAAAAGGGGGTAAATCAATACCGCAGCCTGAATTGTGCCGGTGACATACCTTGACCTGATCTCCACGTTGGCGATCGGCAAAGTCATAGCCACCACACTCTTCATGGCTGGCTGGATTTCGATATTCTCCCCCGTGAGTTGATCTGGGCTTACCAGACTGGCGTCGATTACAGCCTCAAAGTGCATGCCCGTATCGTATAGACATTCAACCTTATGGCCGTTCGCTTCTATCAGCTCGACCACCGGTGGTCTTTCTGGGTTCAAAGTCTCCTCGGAGGTGTCGGCCTGTGTGGTAGAACCCCTAATTGGATCCACAAGGCAGGCCGCAACGTGGGAGTCTTTAGGTTTCGATCTGCAGTCTTTGGTATTATGGGTATTAGACTTGTAGTGTTTGCACCACTTCCCTTTCCAAAGTTTCTTTGGAGAAGTCTTCGATGGGCTCTTGCTCCCATCCTTCCCCTTCTCTGGACTCTTATCAGAGAATTTCTCAGAAGGTTCTACCTTCTTGGCATGAGTTTCTCAGTTTCTTTTTGTCAGCCTTGTCCTGACTTTTACCCATGGAGGGACGGGTTTCCCCACCTACCCTATGCACCTCGACGAATCGTTCTGCCAGCTTAGCTACTACCTCTAATCTTTCCGCCCCTTGTTCTCCCAAGAACTCCTTGAGCGGTTTCAACATATGCTTCCGCATCTGGTCGACGATCATCAGTTCTTCGAGACTGTCGTAATCGTGTGCGAACTGAGCTAAGTCCATCCATTTATGGAGGTAGGATCTAAGACGTTCACCGTACGCAGAAAAAACTCACCCAGCTCTCATTTCGCTGCTCGAAACTTCTAGCGGTATGTATGCGACGTCATATCGAAACGTTTCAGTAGCGCGGCCTTCAGTTCATCATAATTATTCTCATGTCCCGCCGGTAAACGCGCGTAGACCTCGTAAGCGGTTCCGCGCAACCCCTGGGAGTTTCAGACACCACTTGTCTCGATCGAGACCAATGGCGACAGCCATAGCCTCGAATTTCTGTAAGAACTGATCTATCTTTTCCTTATCTTCCTCAAAAATCGGTAGAGAAAACTTCATGGCATGATAACCATGTCGACCTAAGGTAGGTGAACCAGGGAGTGAAGACCCTCCTACTGCTCCCTCAGTATTCCTACTTGATTGTACCCTGAGCTCGAGTTCCCGCATGCGGTACTCATGCTCTCGCTTTTGAGCCTCTTGTTCGGTTTCGAACTTCTTAGCGGCTTGTTCAGTTTCAAACTTCTTAGTGGCTTGTTCGGCTTCGAACTTCTTCAACTCCAAGGCCATCCTTCGATCCTAAGCTTCTTGCTGTCTTCTCTCTCTCTCTCTCTCTCTCTCTTCCTGACGGAAGTCTCTCTCAACCCCTTGTATATACTCGGATAGTGAAGTGCCGGTCAGGTCCATTCCTTCGCCTGTTGCCCGCACTTCATCCACATTTAATTTGGTGGATGCCATAATTAGAGAGTATATGTTAGTAGTGTGAGTGATAGGTAAATAATGCAATATATAGATATGCAATACACCAATCTAATCTATATATGACGTCACAACACACCACAAGTCAATCTGTCTTTGTCAAGAGCCGAAACAGGACCAAAGACCTATGTAGACCTGAATATAGATACTATGAATGAAAGGTCCTAACCATAATCACCAGAGCTGTCTCATCAATATCCCGGATGAGCCACCAAATAATGTAATGGTATTCCCTTGGGGTGAGGGGAGGATACTATCACACCTTAATAACGGGATAGAAGCACTCTGGGAATACAATAAATCTCAGTCTACAGACCCCACCAGCCCTTGGATTCCTGTCTCTCTCACTATCAACCGCTGGACTATACCTATTTCACCTCGCATCCAGAACAGATGACCAAACTCTAGTATCTACACATACTGACTATATGGTATAATGTACAAGATGAATGACAACAATGAAAATGTCCATGAGAGAATACTGGCAACCGCCAGGCAATCGAAGATATGGCAATCTGGATTAGTCTCAGGCCGTCTCACTCATCACTGTACACTGTGTACGATACCACAAGGTTAAAGAGGTTACTCATCTGCACACGTGGCGTGGACTGTCTCTGCCGAGGTGTAGACTCCACTGGACTGACTAACACGTCGATGTGGTGACTCCGAGTTGAGTTGGTATGGGATTACTTCGGACTAACATCCCTGTGGAAGTTCTGACGACCTGTCACTAAAGATTCACTGATAAGGCCAGTGTTAAACAACGGTCCCAGGAAGCCACCATATAACAATGTCAAAGTTCTTGAAATAGATAGTGGTTTCTAATGGGATCAAGATGGGTGTAACTGGGCCTATAAGCGCTGAAAGTTGGCACACATCAAGTAGGCTCTTTCTCTCAAAGTCAATACTGCGAGCGGGTGACCCTTTAATGAATGTCACTAAGGTTCATAGTACGAAATAGTATTCTGTTCCCGGAACATAAGGCCATCCTGAAGTAAAGGGTAATGTAGTTCTTCTCTACTCGTTGGGCCAGTGGGTCACAATGTCAACATGATCAGAGACATGAGGACACTATACTCGCCCATGAGCAGCCATCATAATACTTGGTGGACTGACTGAAGCTCATTTAACAGTTGAGACTGAGACTGACCTGTGATGTAGTGACTTTGCGGCACGTGGTGTGGTGTAGAAGCTTCACTTCACATCACGTAGGTAAGCCAGTCATTTTGCAGCCTTCACCAAGTCATCTTCCTCTGGTCCCGTCACTTAAGTCTCTCAGAAGGTAAAACCTGCCAAAGACAACACCATGTGTGAATATCGTGACACCGACTTACCACCAGGGGGTACACGTTACCTATGTGTACCCCAAGACAACCTATGCAATACATCAGTTCTCGACATCACACATCACAATATTTGATTCCCCACCGTTTTCTACTTTAATCCTCTCCACAACAACACAACATTTGAGCCGGTATAAGTCTCATCATACTTGAATTACCCCAAGCTCAGTTACAAATATGTTCAAATCTGCTCGTATCGGTTATTTAAATATAACCATGGTCTTATCGATTTCATGAGACTTCTAGCTTTGTCCAGTGACGCTTCAACCTTCTTCTGTTTTTGCGTTCTACTTTCTACTAGGCAAACACCTTTCTTTTTGGAAGTATCTTTTTCTCTCTCTCTTGGTATTCGTCTCCTAGCCTTCGCTACTTTTCTGTCATATCTACTGGTATCTTGTTCCAAAGAGTCACCAACTAAAATTCTGTCCGTCTGTCTACTAACAACCATACCGTATGAGGAAACATCACGCTTCGAGTCAGGATCTGCTCGTAGTACAATCCTCCCATTCTTATTCATTCCTTTTAAATCTCTGTCGGGTGTACATTCTATATCAAAATCTGTAAGATCTGAAAGTTCTGATTCTAGAGACGACTCAGATTCTTCAGCTCCACACCCATGATTATATGTGAGCAAACTTTTTCCATTTCTGGTCCTAACATCTTTCTAATTTTCTTTCTGCTGTCTCTTGTCTTGGGTTGTCTAACTTCTGTATCGGTGTCTCTCTTTGTCACCTTCAAGTAAGTTGGATTTGATTGAGTTTCTACCAATTCGGTTTGACTTCCCTTCGTTATCTTATTGGTTGGTTGTATCTGGACTTTTTTTTCAACTGTATCAACCTGTGTCTGTGTGTTCCGTTCTACCACTTCAACCACCTGCGTCTGAGTCTCTTGGTCTATTTTCTTTACTAATACCGTCGTCTTGGTTTCCTGTCTAACGGTCTCATTCGCAACCACCTTAGGAGCAGTTGAATTTCTACTTATGTGTTCTACTCTGTTTATCGACCCTGACTTCAAATACTGTCTCTGTCTTTGCTCAAACCAATCGTCCCGTCTTTTTCTAGCAGTCACACTATAAGAAGGCCAACTCGATTGTTTACTGGAAAGGTCTCTCTCAGGCCCATCTCTGTATCTTCGTCTATTATAACTGCTTCTGGACTTAGTCACATCTGGCTCAACATAACTGTCTCTATATACCACGTTATGTTGTCTTCTGTTTTCATTGGATACTGTCTGTCTCCTATTATTCTTTACTATTTCATTGCACTCTATCTTAAACCTATAAGGCTCTTGTCTAGTCGTTCTTCTCCTTAACCCTTCCACAAAATGCTGTACTTCACCGACCGCTACCTGCAATTCTTCTAGCCATATGGACACCTTCTTCAATTTTTGGCTCAAACCTTTCATGTTCTTTGCTGCGTGTCGTCTCAATAAAATAATATTTAATATAACTAATATAATCTAATTAAATCTACTTTTAATGATATATCTAAACTAAATTTGCACGACTTGTCTTCAGCAAATGCAGTTATAATTTAAGCAAAACATAACGGAATAATTAAAACCATCATCCTGTAACCACAAAGGCTTGTCTATTCAAACTCAGTACTTGCTCGACTGAGAGGTCTCATCTGTGTTATCTTGTGTTGCCATGATATTGTCCTTGCCAAAATCTAATAAGGTCGATCTAATCAATGAACAAAAATTATTACACAATTATAAGAATTGTCCTAAAATCAATAATCCATACCGTTCGTTTTATGTAATTATATAAGGATACTTGAAGCTGTAATTTCTTAGATTTCCCCAAACGCAGACCTTGTCTTCTAGTTGTCCTGTCGGTTTTTGGACCCCTGGAAAGCAGACTCTGGTGGTTACATCAATCCTCAGACATCTCTGGCTTCTCTAGCGCGAGGAGTACTTCCACTTTCACCCATGGTCGGGCACCCCAGACTTGTGGCTTCTTTTCACCCGAGAAAGGGCACTTCTGGACGACTTCACCCGGAAAAAAATGGCACGTCTGGAAACGGCTCTAGCTTGATGAAGCGATTTAATTAGGGTCCCCTCTTCAGCAGGACGGCAACCCAGTTTGCCCACCCACTTCCGAAGGTTCCACATTAACATTATCGCTTTGTTTGAGTAACATTTTGATAAGCCAGAGTTCAAAATAGCTGCATTTATGACCAAGCTCGACTGGAGTTGATTTTCGCAAGAAGTAGAGTTTCCTCCTAAATTGAGGCAACGATCGAAACGAATGAGCAAATGGCTTGATTCAGTATAAGCGTTCACCAGCAACCTCTCGTGCTTAAGGATGAACTCTTCACAACTCTTGACTTCACTTCAGGCGACCAAGGTCAGGTTCAATGACGATAACGGCTCCTGCCTTCACTTCAGGCGGCCAAGGTCAAATTCAGGTTCAATGAGTTGAGGACGATAACGGCTCCCGCAAAATGAGATTTTAAGGCATCATTTTGACGTTCCAAAAAAAAAAAAAAACGGCCAGGTGCCCAAGGCTGTACAATAACGATGGCAGCTCAGCATATTATACTTCATGTGTCGGTTTGACGAACATCAGCTCCATCAGAACGAGTGGCAGATTCTATTTTATTGGCTTCTTAATAATACAGGACTTCAAGTTTCCGTGGCCTTTGTTAACTTCTACCTTCTAGACATCCATTGTTCTGCCTTGTGATGATGACTTCTATGATCGCTTGTGGCCGCAACAACTCAAATCAGTAAGCCTGATCACGGCACCATTTCAGACTGTTATAGATCACGGCCAGTCTGAATATAACTGAAGGCAACTGCAATACACGAAGATAAGGCTCCGACCAAAGTGTATATATGTCCGTTTATTAGTCCAGATATAAAAACATATACAACAAGTTGAAACACCTCTGGCTAAGTAGAACGCTGAGTTGGAACTGCCCTATGTTTACCCTCGACGTCACGCGTGAGCTTCCCTAACAACTCGTTCAATTGTGCTCACGCTTGCATCATTTATCACTTATTCATTTCCCAAACCCTTTTCTATTTCGCACCAACTATCTCCCAAACTACTAACAGAGATGGTGCTCTGTTATAGTCTCTCAGAAGGTAAAACCTGCCAAAGACAACACCATGTGTGAATATCGTGACACAGACTTACCCCCAGAGGTACACGTTACCTATGTGTACTCAGCATAGGCCGGTGTCGCCCTGACCCGGCCGGCAGCCTCACAGACCAGGATCCACTGCCGAAGATGAACTAGGTCTGGGTCCTAAAAAGTGCTGGCTGAACCGTCCTCCTTCTCGACCCAGTCTAGGGTAGGGCTGTGTATCTGGTCAGGGTGTCTGCGAACTCATTCTGTCCTGAAACGACTTCTAATGACACAATACACCCGGTTAGTAGGTTAAAAGTACCTAAAGACATAATGGCCCTGACGGAGGGCCGGTGGCAACCCAATTCTCCTCCCTCGGAGGTAGCCCCCTCTCCCTGGTTCTCTTTTATGATTACCCACTATACACTAGGTTTCCTGGAGCTCGAGATTCGATCCAGGAAATTAATAGATTATACAGGGAAATCCCCCTGCAGCGGAAGTCCACATCCCGTTCCCTCCTCCCCTAGTCAGGGTCAGAGCATTTGGAACGTTGTTCAGCTGGCTGTGACCAGCTGTCGCATCCCCCAGTTTCTCCAGTGTCAACATCTCGGGAACCCACTGTATATTAAGATGGAGTTCCGTTGAGGCGACTAATCACATAAAGAATATGAGGAAAGCCATAAAAGCCAGTGGTCGCCACACCAAAGAATTCAAACTTCGACACCCCCAATGTCCTTCGAATGACCTTCGACATGTCCGGCGACCATCGCATAGGGTTCGTCTAGTTCGGCCGAGTTCCCTGATACCCCACTCGACCTATGTTCTACAATGCCTTCGCCAACTTCCGGTTGCGTTGACTACGCTAGAGTTCTAAGGCCGCCCAGGAGTGAACTCAGACTACGAACACTATTGGGCCTGTCCTAATTTTCCCTAACTACTTGTAGCGGCATTAACACGCGTTCACCCACTTGTACAATTGTAACGTACAAAACAGGCCTACACTCCATCGTGTTTAACTAGCCTGCAGTGTTGAGTTAAAACACAATCCCACATGTTCACCCTTGACTGACCTTTGTGCGCCGGGCGGGACATGCGGTCGAACAGCTTCGGGTCAACGCGGTATCGACACCCATTATTTATCTAAATATGTTTAACATACCTTAAGACAAACTGTGCAATCAGAATTGAAGAGCTCCCGTCCCAACACTGGACGTTATGTCAGTTTTCTTCAACAAACAGCAAGACAACGACATCCTCTTTCCTTTTTACAAATTAACACAGTCGTCCAAACACAACTTCTCTCTAGCAAGGCCGGGTCTCAACTGAGCCCGTCTTTGTTCTGAGAAGGTTACTGCGTATGCGTTACCGGACCCGGTTGGGTTGAGCATTACTCACCCGAACCGTCTAGAAGTCAAGGGCCACCAATCGCCCTTGCGTGGGGTACATTATTACCTCGGTTGTATCCCTCAGACTAGGTCGGCTGTTCTAGGCTGACGGAAATGAGGAACTTGACTTTTGGGAAGCTTGCAGGAACTCGGGAACTGTACTTTTGGGAGTTTTACCAGGTGAATTCTCAGCAGTACCATGACAATGGTCAGAACTACGACGGTATCTGATCGTTTTCGCGCCTCTGACTTTCGTTCTTGATTAATGAAAACATTCTTGACAAATACTTTCACAGTAGCTCGTCTTGCGGCGATCCAAGAATGTCACCTTTAATGCCGCAATATGAATCCCCCCATTTGTCCCTGTTAATCATTACCCCTAGTTCTGGAAGCCAGCAACATAGAGCCGAGGTCCTATTCCATTACTCCATCCACCATTATTCAGCAGATGAGGCCTGCTTTGAATACTCTAATTTTTTTTTTCAAAGTAATCGTGCCGGCCACCCAGGACACTCAGCGAAGAGCACCCGCAAGGAAAAGCCGATAAGACGGTAGGGCAGGAACAACGCGCAGTGAACTGGTGCTAGCCGAACCACCCACCTGCACCTGAGATCCAACTACAAACTATTTAACTGCAATAACGTTAAAATATGTGCTAACTGAGTTGGAATTACCGCGGTTGCTGGCACCGGACTTGCCCTCCAATAGATCCTCATTAAAGGGTTTAAAGTGTACTCAATCCTATTACTGGACATCGATAGAAGGGCAACGACGATTGGTTTTGAACTAATAAAAGCGCTCTTTCCGCGGGGGACAGAGCTTAGTAAGCATGTATTAGCCCTAGAATTGCCAGTTATCTAAGTAGGATCCTGTCATCTAAGAACCTCGACTGATTTAATGAGGCATTAGCGATTTCAGTGTGAACTTAGACATGCATGGCTTAATCTTAGAGACAAGCATATGACTACTGGCAGGATCAACCAGATATCTATCGCGCAGACAGACTATTCACGCACACGCAGCCCAAGAGCAGAAATCGCTCAGCACACTCCGTCATTATCCAGTGATACATGCAAAACCACTGGACGCCTAATGACGAGCTTTTAGGCTATGCCAGGCAGGACTGACCAAAAAGCTATGCCAGCTTACTGACTGCAGGCCCACTACTCATCGAGAGAGAGAGAGTGGGCGCTTATCAAGACTTGGTCGAATGGCGGTCGCACAAAAATTGCTCTTTTGCTCGCTCAAACCACAACTCCTGCTCCACGCTGTAGGCACATTCTCGAAATGCCTGCCTGGTTAACTTGCGTCGGCTAGGAAGTTCCTGACTGGGTGCACCTCACACAGCCATCCGAGACAACGAACATCAGATGTGGGACTGATCTTGTGAACCAGACCAGCCCTCATGAGTTAAAGTTTGAATTAAACAGAAATCAACATTAATATATTTCTAATGTTTGAACACATAAACCACAAGCAATATGTTGTCCAATTTATTGCCTGGCATATTTTGCTGTATCTCATCAGGCACATACTGCAGAGTTACATATCATATGAAGTGAATAAATGAATTATACTAGGGCTGAAATACTTAAAACACATACTCACTTTGAATATGGAGCATCAGTTTTCTCCATAGTAATTGCACATTTAAAATGAAGTCTTTCTATGCTTACATAAATGGCTGGAACCATCTAAACTTAAACTGATTAGAGCCATTAGACGTAGACAGTCAACATTTTTTGGGCATGTTATGAGAAGAAATGACTTGGAGAACTTGGTGACAACTGGCAAGATCGAAGGGAAGAGGCCAAGGGGAAGACTGAGAAGTAAATACCTGGATGGCTTGGCCACATGGCATGGTTGAGACAGGAACACAGAGCTGATACACGACTCTGGTGATTGAGTGAGATGGCAGAACATTACCGCCCACGCTTACCGGCATGGCACATGATGGATGGATGGATATAATTTGCCATTTGATGATATTATACTTCCTAGATAGTTGAACCTCTTTACTTGTTTCAGGGGGTGTTCGTTTAGGTGAATTGTTGCTTTTCTTCTTTAGTTACAGTCATTACCTCTGTTTTACCTGTGCTAATTTTCATGCTGTGTTCCTTACACATTTCGTTTAGACTATTCATGTGGTCTTGTAATTCAGCTTCTGATTTTGTTATTGGTGCTTGGTGGTCCTCAGACAGGAGTCCTCTAATGGTGTAATTTGCAGATGGTTCTTCTTCTGTGTTCTTGTCATGCGGTGTTCTTGCAGTCTCTGTTTGGCTGGTTTCTTTACATATGTTGTCTATATAGGTTACAAACATGGTCAACAGATAAAGAAATGTTCTTGTGGGCTTGGTTCATGATGGAGTGGAATGACCCAGCCTGTTGTCTGGGACGAATAATATATCATCCACATACCAGCGGTATAGAACTAGGTTCTTAATATTTGAGACTTTGTTTTTCTGAGTTCACCATAAAGACGTCTGCTAGAATGGGACCTAGATAACTCCTCAAGACCACTCTGCCAATGTTTCAAAGAAAAATGAATGTAATATTAGATGTGCACAGCAGTAGTAATTTTTTGAATTTGTATGTTGGTAGGCCTAACTTTTGTTTCTTTTCTTTTATGCGAGCACAGACGATGATCACTTTTTCTTCCATGGAAACATCAGTGAAAATAGTGGCAATATCTATTGACACCACGTGCTTAAGTTTAATATCAATAGTATCCAGTAGTTTGGCCAGTTCTGATTAATCTTTAAATGGTAGGGGGTTGAATGATTGTCACACTGGTTTAGCAGTTTCTGCAAGCCATTTCACCATCCTGTGTTGGACAGAGTTGAGCATAGATTTAGGAAGGCCATAAAGTTTGGGGTTTATGAGCCCCATGAAATGACTAACTGTGCAATCACCTCACTGATGAATTTACTATCTAAAAGTGCCTGAATATCTCTCCTCACTTTTTCATCCAATTCCGTAGCGTGGCTGGCTTTAGTATTTAAGTAAAATTTGGTTGGATTTGATAACATGTCTTCTATTTTGTTGGAAGCATCAAAAATGTGATTCCTGAGATGGTTGTTGCAAATGGCTTGGATTGCCAGAGTAACTTAACAATGATTGCCTGGAAGAGGCTAATGAAAGTAGTACATTAAATACAACTATCAAAAAGAGACAATAGCATTTTTTAGTATTGTAATGAGAAGAGAAGCGTTGGAAAGCATTGTGATGACTAGAAAGATTACTGGGACAAGAGGCATGGGCAGACAGAAAATGATCATGCTGGATGGACTGTATGGTGACATTGAGAAATATTATCAGCAGAGTTGATCCTGAACAGGGACCAAGATGTGAGGAGATACATGAACACCTATGGTAGTTGGCAGGGCACATAATGATGATGCAATCTCATATGTTTCTTCAGAATACAAGCATGAGAAAAAGAAATTAACTGTTAAATTTATTCAGACTGCCACCTTAGGTAAACGAAGCACAAAAGTCATCACACTTGTAAGGCTTCTCTCCTGTATGTGTTCTCTTATGTCGCTTCAGATGGCCAGCTTGAGTAAATGAAGCACCACAATCATCACACTTGTAAGGTTTCTCTCCTGAGTGTGTTCTCTTGTGGGTCATCAGATTGCCAGCTTGAGTAAAAGAAGCACCACAATAATCACACTTGTAAGGTTTCTCTCCTGTGTGTGTTCTCTTATGTCTCTTCAGATTGCCAGCACCAGTAAATGAAGCACCACAGTCATCACACTTGTAAGGTTTCTCTCCTGTATGTGTTCTCTCATGATTCTTAAGACTGCCAGCTTGGGTAAAAGAAGCACCACAAACATCACACATGTAAGGTTTCTCTCCTGTATGTATTTTCTGGTGGTATTTCAAACTGACAGCTACAGTAAAAGAAGCACCACAATCATCACACATGTAAGGTTTCTCTCCTGAGTGTGTTCTCTTGTGGGTCATCAGATTGCCAGCTTGAGTAAAAGAAGCACCACAGTCATCACACTTGTAAGGTTTCTCTCCTGTATGTGTTCTCTCATGATTCTTAAGACTGCCAGCTTGAGTAAAAGAAGCACCACAAACATCACAATTGTAAGGTTTCTCTCCTGTATGTGTTCTCTCATGATTCTTAAGACTGCCAGCTCGGGTAAAAGAAGCACCACAAACATCACACTTGTAAGGTTTCTCTCCTGTATGTATTCTCTTGTGATTCACGTTCTGTAGGCACTCAAGATGGTCATCTTGAATCAAAAGACCATCCCATCTATTACATTTGTTTGACATCCCTTCACAATGTGTTCTCTCATATCTGTCTGCACAAACATTTGGACTAGAAACATCAGACAAGTCTCCTGTGTGAGATCTTTGAGAGCTATAACTGACATAACCAAAATTGTCATCAAGAGACTGTGCAAAGCTCTGTGTATGTTTTTCTTGTGTTTCCTTATTTTGTTGCTGACAATTCTCATTAGCCAGAGATAGTTTATTGTTTGTATCAATCACAGAAGACACATTTTCTAACATTTGACAAAGATTTTCATGTTTTACTGATGCTTTACAACTGTTCTCAACCATTCTTGATTCTGAGTAACTGTGTTCTGTCATTTCTTGAATGATGCTACCCCCAGCTATGTCTACCATTTTACTGAATCTATGACTCCTGTCCTCACACAGAACATCCGATAGTTCTTGTTTCACAGCCTTCATGTCTATGCTGTCATATGACCACTTTTGTGAATAATCTTGTATGGAGAGGTAAGGACTATTTGGGGACCATGAATGTGTTTCTGAAACACACAAAAGTAAATAATTAATAGCCTCATGAACATACAAGGTACTGAACAGACATGAATATGTATTCAAGCAATCAAATATTGCAGCTATAGACAATCAATTTCAAGTGAACGAAAGATGGAGAAGAAGAATGATTAATGTCATTCATTCATTCAGTAGCATGTCCCTTGCAGAACCTCGCTCCTACAACGACCCTCCGGAATACCTCTTGATCATAAGCAAGATGTCCTGCATCCAATATACACCCATCTGGAGATCAATTGCCACATCCTGCACCAATCTTCTCTTTGGCCTTCCTCTTCCTCTCTTCTCAGGCATATACCTCTCCATCATTGTTCTCTCCAAACTTTCGTGACATTTCAAGTGACCAAAATATTTCAATTTTCTTTGTTTTATCGTCTTTAATAGCCAACCTTCTTCAATATTCAGCTCTTGAAGTATGGATGCATTTGTTCTTTTCTTTACCCAAGATATTCTTAGAACCCATCTATAACACTTATATTTAAAGGCATTTATGCGCTGTTCAGCTTGTTTAGTAAGTGTCTAGGTCTCACAGGCGTATGTTGCAATGGGAAAGATGCATGCTCGTAAAAATCAAATTTTTGTAGTTCTGTCTGTCCCACTTCATAATTTATTGTTGTTTTAGTCTTTGAGGAGCAGTTGATAGTCGTCGTTTAATTTCTTTCATTATGTCACCGTTGTTGGTAATCAATGACCTAAGATATTCAAAAAATTTTCACCACCTCCAATCTTTCCTCATTAATATATATTCTCTAAAAAGTACTGGAGAGGTTTGGTCATAGACCATAACTTTATAAGGGAACATCCCAACTGCACCTCCCCGCAGTAAAGGATGGAAACACACTACGGTGTGGCTAACACAGCTCTGGGGACCGAGTATCCACCGGAATAAGTGGACAACTCTGCAGCTGAGCAGGGCAGGGCACTCACTTGTCCTTACAGTCGGAAATGGCTGTCAAAGGTAGAGGTAAAAGACCACCATGTGGATGTGGAAGGCAAGGGGAAACCACCACATTATCTTCCCAAGACTTCATGGCAAAACATATATCAGAGTTAGTGAACGACGTTAATGGCTGTCTTAGGACATCCTTGTCCAGTAGGGGCAGTCATGAGCCACAGGTGACACCAGACCGTCATCCAGCTACTGATCGCAAAGTCATAAATAAAATAAGTAAATTAAGAGTAGGAACATGGAATGTTAGGACATTAAATTAGCTAGGAAAGTTGAACAACGTTCTAAGAGAAATGGATAGCCAAGTCACTTAATGGATACTGGTGTATTTCAGAGAGAGTTATTTTGGTCAAAATCAAAGGCAAACCAATAGATATAAATATTATACAAGTACATGCACCAACAACAAGCAGTAGTGATGAAGAAATACAACACTTTTACGACGAAATAGAAATGACGATGGCTCAAATTGGATCACAGGAAATAAAAATAATACTTGGAGATTTTAATGCAAAAGTAGGAAAGGGGAAAATGAAGGATGTAGTGGGGAATTAAGGTTTAGGTACAAAAAATGAAAGAGGGGAAAAGCTAATAGAATGGGCAAATATCAATGATATGATAATTGGAAACACGTGGTTTAAACACCATAAAAGACGACTATACACATGGAAAAGCCCTGATAATAAAATACGCAACCCTGGGAAGGTTAACCCGGTCAACAAATGCCCGCAGAAGTCGTATGTGTCGGCCTAATGGCGCAAGAACGCAGCTCTGTTGTAGACAGGCACAACGCAATCACGTCCGAAAAGAAAAAAAACGCCGGATGAACGCAGAAGAAGAAGAAATACATAACCAAATTGACTACATACTAATTAATAAAAGATTTAGAAATGCTTTAATTAATGTAAAGACAATGCCTGGTGCCGACTGTAATAGTGATCATGTACCACTATGTGGACAAATAAAAGTAAGATTAAAAAGAGGGGGAAAAATGGTTAGGAACATGAGACTTAATAAAGAGGTTCTGAAAGTAGATAAAGAAATTCAAGAACAATACATAGTGACTGTGAAAAATAGGTACAATGCAATAGCTAAACTACAGGGTATAAATGAACAATAGGAAATGTTAAGGGACTCCATTCATCAAACTAGCAAAGAAATATTACCAGAGAGAAGTCAAATAGCTAAGAAAAAAATGGATGAATGAAGAAATCTTAATGCTGATGGACAAAAGAAAACAGAGTGTAAATGACAAACAAGAATATGCTAAGATAAATAAAGAAATAAAAGATAAATGTGGGAAGGCAAAAGAAAGTTGGTTAAATAAGCAACGCAAAAAAATTGAATTAAATGCCATTAAAGATACAAAAAATATGCAGACAAATCAGTGAGCTCACGGGAAGAAAAATGAGAATAAATACAGGGTGTTTGAAATAAAAAAACAGGAAAGATATTATTGGAGGAAGGTGCTATAATGAAGAGGTGGAATTAGTATATAAGAGAATTATATGATGGGGAAAGGGAAGAATTAACAGAGGAAAGTAACTTAGAAGGTCCACCTATTCTAAAAGAAGAAGTCGCTGACGCTATGAAATGTATGAAGAAAGGAAAAACAGCTGGACCAGATGAAATCACAATAGAAGAATAAAAAGTATTGGGAGAATTTGGAGTAGATATAATAACCAAAATGTTAAATGATATTTACAGCAGTGGATATTTACCAAGTGATATGCTGAAATCTGTATTTATAGCTATACCAAAAAGACCAGGAGCAATTGATTGTGAAGATTTTCGTACAATTAACCTTATAAACCATATCACTAAGATTCTACTCAGAATCATAATGAGAAGAACCAGAAAGAAAATAAAAATGGAAATTAGTGAAGAACAGTCTGGATTTGTGTAGGGAAAGGGCACAAACAATGCAATATATACATTGCGGACACTAATAGAAAGGTCAATAGAGAAACAGAAAGACATATATTTATGCTTAATAGATTATACTAAGGCATTTGATAAAGTAAAACATGATGAACTGATTAAAATATTGGAAGATATCAAAATTGATGGAGAAGATTTAAGAATAATAAAGAATATTTACTGGAACCAAGTAGCAGCAATTAAAATGGAAATAAAGAGGGTAGTTATGAACACATAAAGCTAGGAGTATGACAGGGGTGTGTCTTGTCACCAGATCTCTTCTCCCTATATAGCGAAGTAATAATGAGAGAGATCAAAGAGATGCCAGGAATACTAGTTGGAGGTTATGATATAAATAATATACCCTATGCAGATGACACAGTATTGGTGGGAGATAAATCAACAGACCTACAACAATTGTTGGACACTGTAGTAACAGAGAGCACAAGGAAAGGACTCTCCTTGAATATCAAGAAAACAGTAACAATGATTATATCAAAGAAAATGGTGACACCAAAATGTGACATAGAAATAGAAGGAAACATTCTTAACCAAGTGGATAATTTTAGATACCTAGGGACATTTGTAACATCAGATAGAGGATGTACAACAGAGATTAAGAGCAGAATAGGACAAGCAAAAGCCACATTTCAGAAATTGAAGAGTATCTTATTCAATAAGTCACTATCACTGGTGTCAGGTCTTAGTCAGATATGACTGAGCTACTGTATAACAGTAGACGGTACTACCTGCTTTTTGTTAGCGCCGAACGATGGGCGGTGCTTACCAAACCCGACACCCCACATTGTGCCAAAGGTGTCAGGCGGAAGAGCGCAATTGGGAGGATACAAGCCTTACCCTGGTGCGAGGAAATGCAACCTAAAGACAAAATGTCATGGCAAGGCAGACAAGGCCCTAAGCCTTGGTTGGCGGCTGGTCTAGGATCGAAGCTCCGACAGGCGGACAGTTAGAGCATTGCTTTGCTGATCCGGCAGCTTCTGCAGCTTGTCTTGTTCCAGATGTAGAGGTGTTACCTTTCCTCTGGAGTGAACTAGACAGGCCGAGAGAGGGATCATGTTGCATGGGCAACACATGATATCTATATTTTAGCCCAGGCTTTGTGCCATGGAGAGGCAATAACTCCATCCCAGGTCTTAACCGGTCTCGGAATCAAAGCGAGAGGCAACTGTTATGGTTAAACGTCCCTGTCAATTGGCGTTGACACGTGACACCACGCGTTGCCTCTGATGGTGGGAGACATCTACAGGTGTCTCAAGCTGGGCAGCCCCTGGCCAATTGGGTGCTGATCCGCCACAGCCTGCCTGCTTCAATGGGTGCTTGGGGCTAGGACAAAATCTGAATCACAGGCTGTACAACCAATGCACCAGGTACTAATAAAAAGAAAAATAGAAACCTCAAGCTACGGCATGCAACCTGGAACGTGAGAACCATGTGTCCAGTATTTTCTATTGACTTGACCAATATTAACGATGTGAGAAAAATGGTTGTGATTGATGCCGAACTCAATCGTCTTAACATTGATATTGCTGGACTGCAGGAGACTCGCCTCGCTGAGGAAGGGTCACTCAGGGAAAACAATTACACCTTTATTTGGAACTGTAGAGGGCAGGCAGAAAAAAGGCAACACGTCCACACAGGCATGAAGGGTATAATCAAGTTTGATGGTGCAACTTCTGAAGAGTTTGAAATCAAGAGTGGAGTTAAGCAAGATTGTGTACTAGCTCCCACCCTCTTTGGAATATACTTTTCACTTCTACTAAAATATGCCTTTCGTGATCAGGATGGTGGTATATACATTCACTCACGCTCAGATGGCGGCCTCTACAATGCTCAGAGATTGAAGGCCAAGACCAAAATTAGGAGGGTACTGATCAGAGAGTTGCTTTTTTGCAGATGATGCTGCAGTTATGACCCATCAATCTTTATTGACGACGCCGAACTAGAGATGGTAGATCATTTTACATATCTAGGATCAGTGGTAAATAGTAAATTATCCCTAGATCAGGAAATCAACATCCGGATTGGTAAGGCAGCAACAACAATGAACAGGTTAAGAAAAAGAGTCTGGGAGAACAGGAAACTTACTGCCAAAACAAAAGTCCTTGTCTATCAAGCCTGTGTCCTTAGTACTCTTCTTTATGGCAGTGAAACCTGGACAACTTACTCACCAAGAGAAATGTTTAAACAGCTTCCAAATGTGGTGTCTGTGAAGAATTCTTGGTATTAAGTGGCAAGACAAAATCACAAATACTGAAGTATTGGAAAGATCATGTTGTGTGATGGTTTATTCCATGCTCAGTCTTCGTAGACTTAGATGGATAGGATATCTTAGGAGGATGGATGATGGTAGAATACCAAAGGACATCTTTTTTGGTGAATTACAGATGGGTAAGAGATCTCAGGGTCGGCCTCTACTACGATACAAAGATGTGTGTAAGCGGGATATGATTGATACAGGCATTGATAATGCACAGTGGAAGCAAGTCGCCACTGAACGTGTTGCATGGAGGGCAAACATCAGAAATGGAATAAAGACAAAGGAGAAAATTATTGCAGATAAGTCACACACCGAGCGTGTGAGACGTAAGATGGTGCATGATGGTGGAAATGACCACGTGTTCACATGCACCCACTGTGAATGAACATTTGCAGCGCGAATTGGCCTTATCAGTCACATTCGCTACCGCCATGGGTAAAAGTTATTATGCCTTTTTAGAAGCACAAACTATCGTCTGTCAAGACGGCAAGGTGCCAATGGAAGCCACTATCAAGGAATGTAAGAAAGATAGTTCTGAAATGGTATAGAACCAATTTTGCAGTATGGCAGTGAATCTTTCAATGTAAATGGACAAATTAGGAAGAACTTAGAAGCAACAGTAATGTGGTGTTTTAGACGAATTCTACAAATTCCTTGGACTGCCAGAGTAACTAACAACGATTGTCTGAAAGAGGCTAATGAAACTAGAACTTTATATACAACAATAAGAAAGAGACAAACAGCTTTCTTTGGTCATGTGATGAGAAGAGTGGCATTGGAGAATATCGTGACAACTGGAAAGATCGAGGGGAAGAAAGGCAGAGGCAGAACAAGAGAAATGATGCTGGAAGGATTGAGACAGTGGCACGGAGGAATATCAGCAGCAGTTGATCCAGAAAACCAAAGACCGAGATCTGTGGAGAGCCATGAACGCCTACGCCAGCTGGCAGGGCACTTGATAATGATAATAACATGTATTTCTTTCTTAATAGTAATTTTTTTCTGTAGGAATTATCTTTGCTTTTGCTATGTTAAGATATAAGTTGTGATTTTTACTTTTCAATCGGGTTGAGGCTATTAGAAAACGGTTTTCTATACCATTCTGTGTTGTGAATAGCAATACTGTATCATCAGCATACCAAATCTCCGGTATGTCATGACCACTGATATTTAAGGCATCATATAGCTCCCCGTTTATATTATGTTACTAATGTCCTCATGTATAATCTATGTTGATGTATGATCTAAGATGATGTATGATCTAGGATGATGTATAATCTAGGCTGATGTATGATCTAAGAGAGATGAAATGACTGTTTACATGTAAATTAACAGATGAACAGGTACTGCATGTTTAATTTATCACTGACATTTTTCCCGTATGAGGTTTATGGCGCTCTTCCGACAGACGGGTCTAAATAGTTCTGCAGTGAATAATTTTATATAACTAACACTAACCCTAACCCGACAGACGGGTCTAAATAGTTCTGCAGTGAATAATTTTATATAACTAATACTAACCCTAACCCTAATCACTTATTCACTGCAGAACTATTTAGACCCGTCTGTCGGAAGAGTGCCAGGTTTATTTTAAGTGCAGTTATCTCTACTAAACAACTTTTAACAGCAAGCAATATTGATATTTCATTACAGTCATAATTAGGAGTGCTACCCTCCTGCCTGAAACCAACATTTATGGTGCAGTTTGAGGTGACATATTAAAGAAAACAAACTAACGTGGCATGTCAGAAAAAAGCAATTTGAGATGGAATGTCAGAATGTCTAAACATAAAACTTCCTCATTGTTAACTCAAATTTCGTATTTTTCAATGCAGCTATGTGTTACTGTTCCTCAGTTTTTGGTCCACACATCTGCTGCAGTGCACAGAACTTCACGAGGTGTTTGACTTACCATTAGGTTAGCAGAATCAGAAATTTAGATTTTTTGAGGACAAGGTTATGAAACCACTGGGCATTGACTGATAATCACTGACTAGACTCATACATTCATCATTATCATGTGCCTTGCTGGCTGATGTAGGCATTCATATCTCTCCACAGATCTCGGTCCCTGGTGCTCAGAATCAAATCTGCTGATATCCCAGCATGCCACTGTCTCAGTCCATCCAGCATGCAATCATCACGGTGGTATCCAATTCCCCTCTTCTAACTACATGACCAATGAATGATGTTTGTCTCCTTAAGGTTGTATATAATGTTCTAGTGGCATTAGCCTTTACCAGGCAATCATTGTTAATTTCTCTTGAGGTCCAACGTATTCACATTTGTCTCAGCATCCATATCTCTGTTGTTTCTACGCTGTTCTGATTTTGTTTATTTATGTTCAATCACTCACTGCCACACAGTAAGACAGGTTCTATATAACTGTCACGGTGCAGATGTAGTAACTATGATGGAATGTTCATGGCCAGAGTTGTCGTGCCAATTAGGACAGAAATAACGCCTCTTTCAGGCATCAGGCAGCTTAGCAGTGTTGCCATTTCCTTTTGATGAAAAAGCACCAACATCGACCCCAAAACGCACAGAGAAGCACCAAATGTTTTTGGAAAGCACCCCCCCCCCCCCCCCAAAAAAAAAAGCACCAACGGTTTTTATTACAAATGTAATATGGTAGCACATTATAATTTATCATTATCACTTCACATTATAATGTAGTTTATTCCAGATCCGCCAAATCCCAATCAGAACTACTCTCGAGCCAAAAAAAAGCACTAAATTGCAATATTTTTTGGGGAAAGCACTAAACCAAGCACTGGTGGTATTCATTCAAAATGTTATAAAGTAGCACATTATAATTTATTATTATCACTGAATATTAGAATGACGTTTATTCCAGATCTGCCAAATCCCAGCCAGACAACTCCTCTTCAGTTTCTGTAGCTATTTCCTGCTGTGTTTGCTCTTGCGATGATGATGATGATGATGATGATGATGATGATGATGATGATGATGATGATGATGATGATGATTATGATCTTGATGATTGAAAGAAACGTGCATATACCTCCTGCGATCCAATGTTTCGTAGAATATCCTTAGGTAGTTTATAATCATGACAGCATTTGCCATATCTTTTCATTCCATATCTAATAGTCAAAACAGCTGTCAAACTCTTGATGCTCAATCTGTTCCCGTGTGACTGAAAATACGTTCCATGTCCGCATTAGAATGAGGTAAAATGAGCACAGTCAAAGCTAAATCTGTAAGATTTTGGAAAGGATTTTCACCGGTGGCATCCCTGTATGAGGCTATTTCTGCCCACAGTCAACGTGTGTCAGAGGTCTGTGTCCACTTCATATGATGAAGTTTTCTCCACTGGAAATCAGGTGAGAGTAGCTTCATCTTCTACAAACATTTTGTGTTAACAGCTCTATTAAAACCTGGATGCACCTTCCACGAATCTCTTTCTCATCAGGAAACGGGTAGCCTGCTATTTCTTTCTCAAACTCATAACCTAGATTGGGATTAGGATCTAAATAATCTTGAATAGCATCACTTTCACATCCAGGAATAGCCATCTTTGAACTGATAGAATCAGTGAGTTGGACAAGATCGCTGAGTAGTTATGTTAGATCCTGTAGATCTGCTTCGAATTTCTTATTCACACTTTGAACTTCTCTGAGAATATGCTTGAGAAATATGAGATACATAGTTTTTCATGTCCCTACACATAGAATGTAGAAGTTCTGCTGTATAACAGTGCTCGTTGAGTCTTGCTATATCAAAATGAGTTCTGAGCTCAACCAACTGCTGCAATATTCTGACAATGGCAGATTGAATGGACATCCATCGTGTCTGGCGTAATTGAAAAACCTTCAGCGAATGTTGTCCATCATTTATTGAAGCAAAGAAGCTCCTTGTACTTTGCTTGACGAAGACTTGAGTGAGAAAACCAGTTATATGTTTCTCTAATCATGAAACTATGTTCCTGGGCAGACAAGCAGCTGCAGCCTGTGACACTGCCAGCTGAAGGGGATGACATACACACCTAACTAGTACCAGATGAGGAACTTCGGATTTTAATTTTGTATATACTCCATATATAGGAGTACAGTACTTCCTCATACAGGAAGAAAGAAGTGCCACAATGTAATATACAAGTAAATGGAAATATTCTTCAACAAGTGAATCGGTACAATTATCTTGGAACAGTCATAACATCTGATGGGAGATGCCTTGAAGAGATTAGAACAAGAATCGCCATGGCGAAAGTAGCCTTTAGCAAGATGAAAAACATTCTGACCAATAAAAAGATGTCAATTGAAACGAGAAAAAGAGTGTTGAGGGGATACATAGAGCCTGTTCTTTTGTATGGATGTGAAACTTGGACAATGAGCAGTCAAGCTGAAAAACATCTGATGGCTGCACAAATGTGGTTTCTGAGGAAAATGCAAAGAATACCATGCACAGACAGAAAAACCAATGACCAAGTACTACAGGAGACAAATGAACATCGTAAACTGATTAGAGAAATTAGACGTAGACAGTCAACATTTTTTGGACATATTATGAGAAGAAATGGATTGGAGAACTTGGTGACAACTGGCAAGATCGGAGGGAACAGACCAAGAGGAAGACCGAGAGGACAATACCTGGATGGTTTTGCCACATGGCATGGACTAGACAGGAACACTGAGCTGATCCACAACACTGGTGATCGGGTGAAATGGCGAGTCATGACCACCCACGCTTTCCGGCATGGCACATGATTGATTGATTGATATACTCCATTGTTTACACCTGTCATGAGAGATGCATTATCAGTGCCGAGTGCAACTAGTCTTTGCAACTCAAGTCCATTCTTGTTTAAACAATCTTTTAACGCATTGCATATTGCCTGTGCATTGCAGTCACTCACTTCAACTAAGTACTTGAATATTGTGCAGTAATGTACTAAGACTGTTTTACTCCCTCACTTCAGTTCAAATTCGGCTTTTTAGTGTTCCCAAAATGATTTTTAAAGTAATTTTTACCCACCCTAAAAAAGCACCAAAAAGCACCCCAAAAAACTGTGAAGCAATAAAATTCGAGCAGACGCGCTAAATGCAAAATTTTGACACCAAATGACTTGAAAAAGCACTAAATTTGGTGCGAAAAGCATCAAAATGGCAACACTGCAGCTTAGTGACAAGTCATCCAGCTTAGCAACAAGATATATAATTTGCAGAGTCATACAAGTTAAAGTTAGTTGCATATCATTTTCAGGCGTAGCAGTCATCCCCAGTATTTTTTGGCTGTTCGTGATTCCTGGGCAAGTTTATGCTCAGTAGTTTGCCATTGCTTTCTGAATGACCAGCACCCATACCATTTCATAAAAACCAACAGAGTTGTGTTTCGAATGCAATATGCGGGAATAACGAACTGCATCCATAACCACTTAGCCACTGAACAGGTTGCCATACAAGTTAGGGAGGTTATTGAAATTAAGAAAAACCTGTATGTCAGTATCTTACTTGATGGAAGTGCATACAGATCTGATGATGAGGGGCTGATGTTATATATTTATTTTATCAGAGAAGCAAACTGAGGGAGACATTTCTTTCTATTGTGCCACTGTAAGATGCAACATGTGATGGGCACTTTAAAGCTCTAGAGATGTGTGAATAATTTAAGTGATCTCATGATATATTTGACTGGGTCTCCAATAAAGGACATTTAATGGCTCATTTCGAAATATGTAGCTTTATCTTAGAATCATTCAAATTTTTCTTAGCCTGTGTTAAAAAGAAATACCCCGACTCCTGAGTAAAAGAGCTGACTCGTTAATCATGTTTACATTTTTCTACCGACGCCATTTCTACTTTGTCATAAAATGTTTGTAATTTCACTTCATTACTGCTTGTTTTTGGTGCATACACATGTATAATATTTATATCTCTTGGTTTGACTTTGACAATAATAACTCCCATCTGATTGAACCAAAAAACCATTAACCAATTTAGCTGTTTCCTCATCAAACAGGCGATGCAGGCCTCAGAGTAGTTGCAGATTGCATGAGGTGCTGGATGCCGTTATGGGTCAGCGACTGATAAGAGGGAAATCATGGATGGCTCAGACGGAAGATACAATCAGACAGGTGTGCCTCTTGAAGACCATTAGGCGAGGAGAGGAGTGGGTCAGAGTGTCAGCAGAGCAGTCAGACTTATGCAGAGTTATAATCACATTGAGCCGGGAGTGCAGGGAGTGGCCAGCAGGGGCCACGGAAGTGGAATTCCAGCAACTAATTCAGGATAATGCTCGCTCGGGTGATGTGATTATCTACACAGATGGGTCGGTGTTGAGAGGTAGGAGAAGTGCCTGGGGGTTCTTAGCAAAAGCTAATGGTCGTCGTTTGGTGCCGGAGACCCTGGCATAAGATACCACAACATCTAGCTTAAGAATGGAGGTAGAGGCGGTCAGTGCAGCTTTCCGCTGGATGGAGAATTCAATAGACACACACATCGTGATTGTAACTGACTCAGAAAGCATGCTGAGGAAGGTGAGGACAGGCAAGCTTCAGGCAGAGTGGCTTGCTTTGCTTCGGAGGTAACGGGTGGCAAGCATCGCCTGGATCTTTTCTCCAGGGCATGCCGGTGTGCTGGGGAATGAACAGGCGAACACATTGGCTGGCTCTGCAAAACTTGGTGGAGTATTGATGCATGACAAAGCAGATGTGGTTGTGGCCTTGTGGGAGCATGTGTACACCTCGGAGGAGCAAACAGATCACCATGGTCTGGCAAGAATGCGACAGAGAGGAGTGACGAGGGGATCTGGCCAACGATCGACGCTCAGAGGAAAGGCGAGACGGACATATAATCAGATTGTTATTGGTACTATTAGTGTTGGAACTCTTCCCTGGCTGCTGAGGATGGGGACGGGGCGCTTATGGGAATGCCCAGAATGCTGTGATGTCGGTTCCTAAATTAATCAATCAATCAATCATCAAACATTAGTCCTACTCCTTTTCTGTTTGTATTATCTCTTGGATAAATTATTGTGTGTTTGTCTGTTATTACTTTTCCAGATCTCCTCCACTTCATCTCACTCAAGCCTAAGATATTAATCTTCATATTTTTCATTTCTCTTATTACATTATGTAACTTTCCTATCTCAACTATGTCCTGACATTCCATGTTCCTATTTTAAAAAGATAATGCGGTGGTTTTCCCTTACCTTCCATATTCACATGGGGGTCTGTGACCTCTGCCTTTGACAGCAATTTCCGAATGTGAGAACAAGTCAGTGCCCTGTTCTGCTCAATTGCAGAATTGTACACTAATCCTGGTGGATACTCACTCGGTCACACCCATGACCTTATTTTTCCTAGTGTCTGAGTAGATTTATATTCTGCCATTGTGTTGATTTTAATGTTAGAAGGCTTTGGCAATTCAGAAACCAATGGCAAACTCCTAAATGTAGAATTATCTAGTAAATCAAAAACAGCCAATAAATTCTGGGGTTGATTGCATCATCCCGTAAAGGATATTTAGCTGTTACGTTAAATTGCACTTAAAATCTTACCTTGACCTACACAGACGTCAGGTTGTTCTATCTTATCTAGTTTATTCTCCATCTTATGTCTACAGTCAGTCTGAAAGTATTTGTAAGTTACATCAGTATGCAAACATAAACTATATAAATAAATTAGATATTTTGGTTTTCAAGATGATTAATGATACAACATGTCTTATGATTACTTCAAGACATTATTTCTGATATGTTATTTCTCAAGTCCCATTTAAGAATTTCTTCTTCTTCTTCTGCGTTCATCCGGAGTTTTTTTCGGACGTGATTGCATTGTGCCTGTTTACAGCAGAGCTGCGTTCTTGCACCATTAGGCCGACACATCCGACTTCTGCAGGTATTTGTTGACCGGGTTAACCTTCCCGGGGGGTTTAAGAATTTGATTTTGGGTATCTACCACAGTGTTCAGTGTAATGATATTGGTTTACCACGACAAAAATAACATAACAATGCATGATAGTTTTATAGAAAATCCTTATCACTTGCAAAGCTCAACCGAAACATTAACAAATCTAAAGATCAGGAAGGAAAGAACACCCCAACAAACTAAGGGGACATAAAGCTCTTCTACTGTGTGAAGTACGCAGTGATACAGAGAAAGCCACAAGGAGCATGTATTACCATCTTAGTCAGACGGCCTTACTTTCTAATAATGTGAGAGAGATATGGAGGAAGATGAAAGGATCAGACTGCTCACTCTTAAATTTCCGGTAGGTTGACAGTGGGGTAGCGGGTTCAAACTCTACACCAGTTAGGTGGATTAATATGTTGACTTGCGGATGTAAATTACAAGTCGGAGTGGGTTTGTCTGATGGCGGAAAACAAAGGTGATAGGAAAAGTAATCCACATGCAACAGAATAAGTTCAGTGCAATCCTCAGCATAGAAACTACTTGTGGTAGTGTACTGACTATAGTCGAGTTCAAAGCAATCAGACAAAAATAAGTGTTGAGTTCTTCTTCTTCTTCTTTCGTTCGCTTGAATTATGTCTATAACTGCAATGTTGTCTCTTGTATGAATTTAACATTCTTTTTTAGTTCACACAGCGGTCCATAGAGTTTATCTTCCATTGTCATCTCTCTAGGCCAGAAGGTTTGCCTAAAAAAAAAAAACTGTCATTTACTGCCAATATAGTACCTTGCGGTGTATGGCAGAGGGGTCTTTGAGCCTGAGGAATAAAGGCCGCCTGGCTAGTGCAGTCGCCGCGAACTGTGCAGGTTAGGATTTTCTTTTTGCCCCCGACAGAAAAAAATCCCACACTTACCGAGGGATCGAACCCGGGTCTCCCGAATGAAAGTCCGGCGTTCTAGCCTCTCGGTGTTCTAACCTCTCGGTTTGCCTAGATATGTTATATTTTGGGCAGTCTTGGAGTATGTGCTCTGCTGTCTGCGAGGCCAATCCACATGTGCACATGGCTGTTTCACCAATCTTGAATTTTGTATACATGTGGTTGCGTGATCTATTGTGTCCTGTTCTAAGGCGCAGAATAATGACTTGTTCTGGTCTGTCCATAACACTGTAGTCATCTTCAGCAGGTTTTGGTGGCTTTCTGACTGATTTGATCATTCTTTTCTTTTGGTGGTATGCAACGGGCACATCAGGCTGTTCTACTTTGGCTCCTTCCTAAGCCAATTGATCAGCTCTGTCATTTCCGGGTACTCCACAGAGGGATGGTACCCACTGTATGGTGACCTTATGCTGACTGCTAAGTTCAGAAAGTAGTGTCCTTAGTACTGGCAATTTCCCGGACAGGAGCACCTCGAGTACTGATTTTGCATCTGTCAATAGCACCACATGTTGTGTACCATTGCTGATATTTAGTAATTTCTCTGTTGCTATCTTTATTGCCTCAATTTCAGCATCATAGTTATGGCAGTACTTTCCTGTCGGTATTCTGGCTGTGTCCCTAGTATTATTTGGGTATTCTATGTACACTCCTGCTCCTCCATTTCGAACAGCATTTTGTGCTGACCCATCTGTGTAGGCTTGGATCCAGATGTCCTGTGGGTATTCTTCATCAAGGAAGCTGAGTGGCTGTTCTGCGCTGCACACTGCTCTGTTCTTCCTTGTCAAATATTCCTCTCACTTTTGTCTGGATTTGCAATGATAGTCTATGTTCATTGTGGCATAACGCAGCCACCATTATTCAGTTACCAACTTCTGCCGCAAAAAGAGGAAACAACATTAAAAGAAATTGACTTCACAACCGCAAATGGAGACTAGGACTTAGAAAACTTAACATCGAAACTGGAACTGAACAAGTGACAAATGACGTGGATTCTTAGAAAGATTTCATCAGACCAAGCTCGGAACCCCATTGGTTGGGAGAGACACGTGACCCGCCTTCGCGCCAGGGCAAAATTAGCATATATTACTATTTCATCAGAAATGTTAATAAGCCCGCACTTTTGTCTGAGCTCGCTTCATGGACGGATGTGAGAAGATTGTGTGACCAAAAATTCAATGGGCAAGGCAGAAGTCTGGATTCTAGGTACGTTTGTTAGTCCCGTGATTAGACTAAGAACCCGATGTATCAAGTATCAAGTAATGTAAACCCGTGTTTGTGATGTCAATTGAAATGTATTATTATTAATTAAAACCTCTGAAATGTAAAAATGCTCGACTGTAGATTCTAACGACGCAAAGCCATTCCCGGGCCAAATGACTCTCTAATATTCTCTTAGATAGAACTGCCATCTCTGATATTCTTAAAGATAATTATTAACTTTAGGAAGTGCATTATACTACTACATTCTATTCTAAACAACTGTACGAAGTGATGATTCGAAAGCAATCTTGTGCATTTCACCAGAAACATTGTTAAAGATGCTATCACTACCTACAGCTGAAATGACAGTTCGTGTACTAGAACAAGTGCCTTGTTCTAAAACAGACTTATCTATGCCTATTTACAATCTAGAAAACTGAAAGTGAAATCAATCTTTCCTTTCTCCTTTATCTATTGAATCAATAGGGTTTGGCGAAATAAATATTTATATTTATGTCAAATTTAATTAGATAAGAGCACTTAGGAACTGCAATACATGAGAAAGTTGTGCTTCGCGGAACACCATCACGCGCAGTGAACTTAACTCATTACTCAACATAACTTAAAACACAACACCACTCATCACCACACAACACAACACTCAACATCACAACAACAACAGGTAATGGAAGAGAGTTATTAGACACAAGAAGAAGAAGTAGTTAATTGGGAAAACACAGAGAATTATTTATACACATTGTAAACACCATTGAGTGGAAGAAATGTTATAAATGTATGTCATTTATTTACATGCATCTTGACACCTTCTCACTCTTGTCATTGTCTCACTGTACACGTTCACTGACCCAGGTCAAATGAGGACTTACATACAGCAGGAACAAGTTGATACAAGGCGTACACAGTGTGATAAACTCTGACCACCCCAAATTAACCCAACACTAGCTTAGAGAGAAAAAGAGGGGGAGGGGAACTAGTTCCTACTTCAGGAATTTAGATTTCTTCCGACCTACTTCTTATTATTGTATTGGTAGGAATGTATATATTTATGTGAATATTCATCAGTGATCTTGGTGGCTACATACCAACAACCACCCAACACATCAGCAAATTAACCACCTAAATCATACCTGAAAGAGGGAAGCCGAGAGAAAGAGATGAACCACAAGTGAGATGGAGGATGACTTGGCTATGAGCAGAGCATGGGGAGGACTTCAGAGGAGCTATACGGGCAGACCTGAAGTGGATCCATCAGTCAATGGACCCTGGCTTACCTAATCCTCCAGTCACCAGGTTACTTTTCTCATTGGTAGACACCACACCCAATTTCAGGAAAACTGACATTTAATGGTTGAGACATTACCATCATTCTTAAAATGTACAACATCAAAATGTTTACTATGTTTCACACTTGTTGACATCTCATATATTGATGCTTGTTATTGATTGTCTGGGACAATGGTCCAATGTGCAACTGTTCTATTACTTTGTGTAAATCACAATAGAGATGTATGTACTGACCAGAAGGCTCAGGCCAGTCAATAAATGATTAACATGAATTGACCTTCTGTTAATTTGTCAGTTCAAACCTATCTGTGTCAACAACTTCTTTGTACATCATGTTGTCAGAATCTAATGTGATTGATTATGTGTTTGATTGTTTGGAGATAAATTAACTCATAATGACTTACTGAATGGGGAAATAAAAAGACTCTAGATCTATCAACTGCTCAACATCCATGTTTTCTTCATCTAAATCAGGCTGAGAAAATTCTCCAGACTTTCCTCAGATTTGATAAACTATAAGGGGGCTCCAGAGCTATCAGAATCATTGGAGAAGGGGCAGATTCCAAGTTAGTAATTACCATTCTCACCAGGGCCATAATCTATATCTCCTAGACATACTTAATAGAACGAGACCTGCAGATAACTCAAGGTTCATATTCTGGGGTTATTGAAGATAGAAGAGGATGGGGCTCTACATCTTTTGTTAGAGATGGGGCATGCACTACAGTGATCTCCCACTCCCTTCAAAAATATATGACATTCATCTTTCCACGGAGTTCGCTCTGGAATAGTTGTTAGAGGGATACCAACTGTGGGCAGATCGGTGGTTTCTCTGCAGAGTCGTTTAGCTTGGTGGATAAAACTACTTCTTTTCAACCGCCCCATAGCTAGGCTTTCAAATCTGTTCTTCATAGGGTGGCCTGGCAAGCTGGGGAACTTTTCTGCTTGTATTAGCTTTTTCGTATCTCTGCGCTCTCTCAGTGCTTGTGTCTTCCCCATCTTCTCCATTTCCACTATAGGGGTTGATCTCATCCCTCCTATGGTGACTCTAAGTGCTTGATTTTGCACCTTGTCCAGCTCTTGTAGTGTGGTGTTTGATGGCGAACACCAGGCAGTTGACCCGTATTCTAGGTGTGGTCGTATGCTCTGTTGATAAACTTTGCTAAGTATTTTCCCACTGGCTCCCTATGTGGTTTCACTTAGCTTTCTCAGGATGGCTATTTTCCTTCTGGCTTTTGCTACTGCTTTATTGATGTGCTTTCTCCATGTCAGCCTGCCATCAAATGTTACTCCAAGGTATGTTGGTTCTTTATCTTGGCTTAGGGGTGTTCCATTTATCTGGATGATCCCTGCCTTTTGTTTTGGAGAGAGGGTAAATAGAGTGGTGCTGCACTTGTCAGTGATTATGCTGACACACCATCTATTTGCCCATACAACAAATGTATCTACAGCTCTTTGTAGCAATCTGGTGGCCACTGATGCGTGTTCATTTGTTCTCCACAGAACCAGGTCATCGGCGTACATTGCTGCTTTAATTCCATGCGGTAGATTAGCAACGAGATCATTGATGAAGATTAGAAAAACTGTGGGGGACAAGACTCCGCCCTGGGGAACACTGTGACGCAGTAGTACTTTCTTGCTCTTGAGTCCGTCTATCTGTACTCGGGCTCTTCTGTTGTGCAAGTATGCTTTCACCCATTTCTACATTCTTCCACTGACTTTGCAGTTTCTCAGTTTCTTCATCAGACCTTCTTTCCAGACTTTGTCAAAGGCTTTCTTCAGATCTATCCATGCCGCAAGCACCAGCTTCTTCTCTTGGAATTCAACCTCAATTTCTTGAGAGAGGTAGGTTGTCTGATCTTCCGTAGAGTAGCACTGCCTAAAGTCAGCCTGCTGTGGCACAAGGATGTTTTTACTTTCAATGTACCACTGCAGTCTGTGATTGATGATGCGATCCAGTGTTTTGCAGAGGCAGTTGGTGATGCTAATTGGTCTGCAACAGCTTTGCTTTGGCCTCTGTTCCTAGGTTCCTGATCATTTCATTGGAGATACCATCAGCTCCTGGTGACGTTCTCATTTTCAGTTTTGATATGGCTAGCTCCAGTTTGCTGATTGTGATGGGTGCCTCCAGAACTTCATGTACTATTTCCTTCTGTCCAGTATGTTGCCGTTTCTCTCGAATCTCTTGTTGTTTCTCTGGACTAATTTTTATATTGTTATCTTGTGCGAATGAGTCCACAAAATGGTCAGCTGCTTGTTAAGATGTTTCCATCTTTATGTAGTGCAATTTGTGAGTTTCTCCCTGAGCCCTCATCGTTAAGTTGTTTTATTAGCTTCCACAATTTCCTTGTGTCTCTTTCAAAGTTCAGAGACTCCGTTTTCTCCTGCCAGCTTTTCCATCTAGCCTGCAGCTTGGCCCTTTGGAATTTGGCTTTTGCGTGCTGGAATTTATTGTGGTGCTCTTGGCTGGGTGTGGCTTCTGCTTGCTATCTACACACTTCCACATCATTATGCAACTCTTCCAGTTCACTACTCCAGTAGCGTTTATACTGTTTACGGGCTCCTCTTGGTACTGTTTCTCGCGCTGCCTGTAGTATGCATTTCCCAAACTCTTCAACTACTTTATTTATGTCTTTCTCAGTGTTCAGGTTTCTAACCAGTATACTGGTGCGATTCTTGTACATTACCCAGTTTGCTTTCTTGTAGTTCCACCTCGAGAGGGTGCTGCTTTCACTTACAAGCTCATTTTCTACAGTTAGAAAGACTGGCCGATGATCACTGCCACCAAGTTGTTTCCCAACAATTCGTGTAATGTTACACTTCAGGTCTTAAAAAAGTTGCTTAGAAGTCAACAGGGTCGACTTCATTGCACCGGGTTTTATCCCATATGACTCAGTCTCTTTCCGCTGTGCGGAAAGCGTCGCAGACAGCATGAACTCCGTAGCTCTAGCGATGACCCACAGGAGTCTCCGAAAAATTTAACTCGTGATCCGAAGGACGTGGCCCGGAATCGAACCCACAATTTTCGAAGCCCGAGTCAAACGGCTTGACCACTTTGCCACAAGGTCTGGTGAATGAAAAGCCAGGTCAGGTGTAGTTGTAGTGTGCCATGATCTCGAGTAGAAAGTATGTGGGTCGGACGGCTTGTTAATCCAGTCTTCCAGTCTCTCTCCTCTCTGGTCCGTGTGATCATAGCCCCAGCTCTGCGAGTGGCTGTTGAAATCACCACAACCATAAGAGAAATCACTAACCATAGGAGAAGTAGTTAGGAAGAGAGTCCACTATACAGAGAGGTGCAAGATTAAAGACCAGTGGTCTGTAGACAAATATACAGTGGTACAGGTTCCAAAAACATCAGGAGGCCCATATGTTATTAGAAGAGTGGGAGAGAATGGACATGACATTAGGGCAGCAGGACACGAATTGAAATGGTGTGAGAGAGATGCTGTAATTGAGGTACCGGAGACGACAATGAGGCTACCAGAATTACCTGTTGTGGTAGAGGTTCAGGAACCAAGGGATAGACCACCAAGAAGTGACTGGTACATGTTTGAGCCAGGAGACTTGAATGTGAGGTGATCAGAAAGAATCCGTCTTAGGAGAGCATGATGTTATTTTTAAATACATTTTGTTTTAAATGTTCAGCGTTGAGGCAAGCGGTAATCTGTATAAAGGTTGCTGGTTTATTGTTTATGTAGCTTTTATGTTTAATTATTTTTATGTAAGAAGTGAGGGTTGTATTCATTTTGTTATGATTGCTCATGCAGCAGAGGAGCTATTTCTCCTCACTGATGTTAATTTGATCATTGAGTATTAACAACTTGAACTAGTATAAGGATGGCTTATGCTCATGTGTTACTAATGTTATTTTTGACTTATTGATGACTGGTGATGTACATGTATACTGTTTCACATTATAAGTCTGGATAGGATGAGTCAATTTTTTTTTATAATGGTGCTGTTTAGGGATGTAACCAGCAGTTCAGGTTTTGAGGGTAATGTCCCAAGGAGTGACAGGTTTTTGTTGCTGAGGGATGTGTTTCCTGGCATAGAATTTTCAGAGCATAGAAGTCTGAAGTTAGCTATTTGTTCACTAAGTGTACCAAGGGCATAAGGCCCAGTTGTCGAAACGACAACAGTTAAAGAGGGGGAATTATTCAGTTTTTGTTGTTATAATTATGTAACATTGTTGAACCCAGGTAGCAGGAGACTGTCTCCTTGTTGATTGCATTATTATTTTACAATGCTGATATTAGTTCAATAATGACTGGTATCAATGTAAATGTACCTTGTATTTGCACGTGACCATTATTCTTGTTGATATCTACATTTTGGGGTGTTTTACTTGATAGGTAATGTCGGATTAGGATAGGACAATCTTTTTTGAGTCCCATCAATAGTGGAGAATTATAAGGTAGGGGTCAGAAATTATCCCTCCTTTACCCAGGGCACTAGGGGTGTAAGGTCCAGTTGTCGGGACGACAACAGTTCAAGAGGGGGAATAATGTACTCGGCTCGCAATGATGTTGGGATTCCGCTAGAGGGCACAGACTGTATGATGGGTCTGGAACTCTGGGAGTCATTCAAACCCCAGTATAAAAGCCCATGCGCAGGTGGAACTGGCCTCTCTGCAGTCCATCACGCGAAGTTATGAGGCGCCAATGCCTATAGTAAATGTGTTTAGTTAGACCCTGAAAGGTTTTGCAGTGGTATGTAACCATAATTAATTTGTTTTATATTATATTTTTATATATATTACTTTTAATTTTATAAGCCATTTATGGCATTTAGTATTTTGGTTATTTAAATGTATAGTTCAGTAAAGCTATGAAAGTATACTAATAATGAAGTGATTATTAAACTAGTCAGATATAAAATATAGCTAACCGTGTACCGATTCCTAGCTTTAATCCTTAAGTTAATAATTTCTCTAGCAGTAACTAAAATTAACTAAAGAAATCCTTGAGCCCAGCAGCAGATAACAGAGTTCGGAACTCCCCCTTGGTTAATGAAAAGAGTTACCTTTGCTTAGAAAATGGCAACGAATGATCTGGGCTCAGCTAGTGATAATATTTACAAAAGGTAGATGAAAAGATAACTGAGGACTTGAATTAAGTGACAAGTAAATTATATGAGCGATAAATTAAGGGACAGGAAAGTGGAAACTTGAGGAACAGCACTTGGAGAAACGACACGTGGGAGGCCAGCTCGACAGTTAACATCCAGCTCTTGTTCTCAAAACAACTTAAAAGGTAAATTTGGGATAATGGCTAATGATAAAGGAGAAGATAGCGTTCCACAGGTTAGGAGGTAATTGGGCACACAGGGGCTAAGGAATACTTTGTAATAATTCAGAACTAATGGTTTATTTACAGCGGTGTAAGTCATGAGTTTAAGAAGCTTGTTGTTGTAAGAGCTGAGCAAATGTTGGTTGTAGGAATTATCAAGGAAAATATTATAATTATTAGGAATATTAAGTGGCAGTAATATATATTACAATTGTTTAGACATTACTATATCAGGTATAGCTATGATTTAATGAGGTCAGCTTTATCATGATATATGATACAAACAGATAATGAAGATGAATATTACTTAAATAGGCTGTTCTACAGATTGATTTAGCATCCCTGAAGCTTTAGTAAAATAAGGTTTAACAAGTTAATGTATAGAGATATAAGTAATCGGGCATAGTGAGGTGAAGGAGGAATATGATAAATTCAGGTGTCTCCAATAATTAAAATCAAATAGGCAGTGAGATTGATTTTATGGTTTTCCTTGTAGGCAGTCCAAGCTAGCATAAATGGGGTATGCAATGTGTGGGGTAATAAATTATAATAAAACCATGTCACAGGGCGCATGCTGACCATGTTGGCATAGGGGTGAAGGTTTGTGAGAGGACTAGGAAAAGAGGCTACTTAACAACAGAGAGGTTTAGGATCATATGTGTGAAATATTTATATACAGTAGCAAGAGGAGGTTACAGGTTTATTCTGTGACAATCATGTATCAGTGGCTAAATGGATATTGACTAAGCTATGTAGTTAGGCCACATAAATAGTAATTGGGGAGAAATGAATACAGTGATGCTTGGAACTTCTAGTAGGTACACAGTTAACTAGAATAGCCTGAATGAATCACTTCGGTGTCCTTTAATGTTGGAATTGTACACCAATTGGCAGTTCAACAATATTCAACATAGTATAGGAATTTGGTGTTCAGCAGTAAATGAAGTCTGGCATCACATATGTTACCAGAATGCAGTAATGTTTGTGTAGGTGTATCAAGCTGTTGATGGAATAATTTTACTGAAGTTTTAGATGCGACAGATGCATGTCACTTGTCGTATAATGGAAAGCGTGCAGAAGTATGCTATCTGTCACCTATAGTGAAGATGTGTTGGTGTTAGGTATATCTGTCAGGATCTTACTTCTAACTTAACAATGGCTTGTGTGTTCTGACAGGGAGTGAAACACAATCATACACTACGAATGATTGTACGAAACACATAACATAACTGAAAACAATTTAATCACATTCTTCAGATAATGTAGCGCTCACAACTAGCGGCATTCTCATTTGCACTTACGTATGTACAAATTTACAAGATCATCAATGCATACAATAAAGCATACTTTCAGTCTCCACAGAGCATACAAGCTTTCATACATCAAGCATGGAATAATACATTAAATACAAGCCACTTTCTCCCACGTCTGTCCAGTCTCATAGTCGTCCGCAGTCTGAGCTCCCAGCCAGGGTTTCGTGTTGACCCAGCTTTGGGTTCTCGTATGCTTCGTGCGCCACGCTGACCACTGCGCAGTTGCTGCTAGTTGAGTTCATGTTCGTCCTTGTTCGTCGCCTTCCAGGCGCGGGCGAGTGAGATTCTGACATTCTCCACCGTCCCCTCTTATGAAAGGAGTATCCTTTCATTATGGGTGTTTCTTAATACTATTTTTTATACGTCAGAATCCACTAACTGTTTATATTGTTAGGTGAATATCTGATATATTCATGAATTCACATTGACTTGGTAATACTGCATGATATATATATATATATATATATATATATATATATATATATATATATATATATATATATATATATATATATTCCTCAGTGATGCCCTGAGGTTATTTTCATCAAGTTTTGTCCCCTAGTTGGACCCGTACCTTGATTGGTAATAATGGACTTCAGTCAGTCCAGTAGTTATCAGCGACTAACGCTATCTTTCAAGCAACGCAACTACCTCCCAACAAAAGAAAAAAAATTCCAAACAGAACATGTCAGGTCGTAAATCATCTCCCTCATGAGATGACTTCAGAGTTAGAAACCCACTGATATGGTAGGATAATCCAATCCTGGTCCCCCAACCTTAGTAACTATGTTCCATGCATAGTTGATGCCACATGGTGGTCTGTAGTCCTTTTGGCTACCATGACAAAGATAATATATGCATGCTTACATTTACATATGTCAAATTGTTTCCCCTTAGGTGTACTGGTGAAACGTTATGGGAAGTAATTTTGAGATTCTTTCAAAAAAATATAGTACATTTGTTCTTTTTCTTCTAAGCGTCATAGTTTGATATCTCTTTTCAATAGTGCCATAATTGGCACCATTGAGAAAAAAATTAATCAATCAATGATTCTTAGATCACAAATATATAAATCCTTTCATACTCTTTATGACATGCAAATATTAGTGTCACGAAATCATTCACTCTGTCTTTCATTCATGACTATTTGTGGTATAGTCTGCTATTTTACATAAATTTAGAAACTGTTTATAAACGGAAGCAGAAGTACACACTAATGTGTTCACACGTTGGAATAATCACCGCTGTTCCTGCACACGTTTGGATGTTAATGTTCTTACACACGTTCTAATTACACTGTTGTGGATGAGATGTCAATTTAACACAGTTATACAGTTAAAATATTCGAACAGTTTCTTGTGCTTATATCATTGCTATACATAAGCTTTGGTACTACTGGATATTAACCGACACCTGGAATCTGGTAAGTGTGTACAAATGTGTAGTACTGTGTTTGTAACACTGTTCGTAGGAATGACACTAAAGTTTTTAAAAGTAATATTCTAACATTTCGATCGTTCATTTGTTCATCACATTCACTAGTTAAAAATATGTTTCAAATAAATTGTAGGACATCGTCCTTATCACAGAAGTAGTTATTCACAGCATTCTTTGTTTACATAGATAATTTTGCTGGACTGTGATAACTGTCTGAGCGTCATAAGTAACCACTTTAATCTTTGCGTTCAGGCATAGTTAAACTGTCGTTCGACGTCTCGAGAGATCTGGAAAGCAGGTCAGCAATAGTATTTTCAGTACTGCTGATGTGTCTTATGTCAAAGCTGTAGTTTTGGAGTAATAAAGCCCATCTAGCTATCCTGTGATTAGTCAGTGTACCTCTTGTGATGATAGTCAATGGGTTGTTATCTGTTTCCACTGTGAAATGTCTACCTAACAAATATCGGGATAATTTCGAAATGGCATTACTTTTAGCGAGACCTTCCCACTCTGGTGTAGACCATCTGCGTTCTCTTGGTGACAGCTTTCGACTTACGTAACAGATTGGATGTAAGATGTCATCATAAGATTGCAATAACACGGCTGCAATGCCTATCGTGCTCGCGCCCATTCTCAATCTGAAAGGAATATGAAAATTTGGTAATCTTAGTATTGGATTTGTAGAAAAATATGACAATACTTTTGTAAAGGCAGGTCTCAGGCCTTCTCTGTTTACAATTTTATTAGGTTGGTTTTTCATTAACAGATTTGTAAAACTTTCTGTTAGACTTGAGAAGTTCGGTATGAATTTTCTGTAATAATTTAACAATCCTAACATGCTTCTTACTTCCTTTTTGGTTGTAGGAAGTGACAGTTTTAGAATTCTTGACACAATATTGTCATCAGTGGTAACAAATCCATTGCAAATTTTATAACCCAAAAAAGTAATTTCATGGTAGGCAATTATTCTACCTTAGCTGGCTTTACTGTCAGGCCATGTTGCCTGATGCGTTCAAAAGTTTGTCGTAGCGTCGCTAGGTGTTCTATCATTGTATTGGTGTGTACGCAGATGTCGTCCATGTATGAGAGAATGTTGGGTGTGTCTGCGAGTAACAGTCTTGTCATTCTTACGAATGTTGCTGGGGCGTTGACTAGCCCGAATGGTAGTTTGCACCATTCGTATAGTCCCCAAGGTGCTGCAAATGCTGTCAAGTGTATAGCGTCCTCCGTCATGGGTATTTGCCAGTACCCTTTTGTCATGTCGAGTTTTGTAAAATATTTGGCATCTGTCATGTCTGTCAGTATGTCTTCACAATTAGCCATTGGTTCAGAATCTAACTGTGTTATTACATTGAGCTTTCGGTAATATACACATAGGCGTATTGTATTGTCTTCTTTCCTAACAATCACAATGGGAGAGCAATATTATGATTGTGATCTTCTAATAATTTGGTTTTTCTCAAGGTCTAAGATTTCTTGGTGTAGTTTGTCTTTGTAATGTATAGGTATCGAATATGGTCTGCACTTGATTGGTACGTCCGTTGTCAGTATGATTTGGTGTTCTACTAGATCTGTCTGTCCTGGATGGTTGGAGAAAATGGTTCTATAGTCTTGTATCAGTTGTCTGTCTCCATCTGAGAGAGATTAGGAGATAGTTTGATGTCTTGCAGTGTGTCTGTCGTGTTGAGTGTTGGGACTGGTATTTCGTCTGTTTCGTCTAGGTCTGTGTGGTCCACTACAGTTGTGTTTGCTGCTGTATCGTCTTGGTCTTCGTCTCTGGTGTAGTAGGGTTTCAACATGTTAATGTGGAATATTTTGTTCTTGTTCTTTATTGTCACTTCGTAGTCTACTGATGAAATTTGTCTTGAATTTTGAAAGGTCCTTGCCAAGAGTCTGCTAAGAGGTTTTTGTCGCTGGGTAAGAGAAGTAGTACGTCCTGTCCCGGTGTCAATGTTATTGTCCTGTTTTTCCTGTTTGCATATTCTCTGTAGATGGCACCAGATTGTCTTAGTGATTCTTTGGCTAATGTGCATGATTTCATTATTCTGTCACGTAATGTTGTAACATGCTCGTATGGTGACAATGGTTTTTGTTCATCATTTACTTCAGTTAACAAACTGCCAAAAATTGATAATGGGCCACGTGGTCTGGCTCCATATACTAACTCAAAAGGTGAAAACCTAGTACTAGAGTGGGGTACTTCTCGATAGGCGAAAAGTGTAGCAGGTAAAAAGATGTCCCAGTTATTTGGGCATTCTTGGGTGACTTCCGCTAACATGTGCTTTAGGTTCCCATTAATTTTCTCTATAATACCCGTTCAATGAGGGTGATAGGGACTGTTGAAACATTGCTTAATGCCTAGCATCTTATTAAAGGCTTGAGTTGCAGCGGAAATGAACTGGCTTCCTCTGTCTGATAAAATAGTGTCGGGAAAGCCTATCCTAGCAAAGATATGGAAGAATACTTCTATGATGTCTTTGGAAGTAATATTTTTAAGTGCGATAGCCTCAGGCCAACGTGTACATAGATCAATTGCCTTTAAAATATATTTATTTCCCCTTGATGTTACATGATTTAGTGGTCCCACGATATCTACAGAAATTTTCTCAAAAGGTCTACTTGCAAGATCTGTTATTTGCAATTTTGCTTGAGGGTGTTTCCTTCTTTTGACAAGTTTCTGGCAGATCTCACATGATCTACAGTATTGTTTGATGTCACTGCAGAATTTGGGCCAGTAGAACTGTGTTAATATTCTTGCTCTAGTTTTGGCATAGGCCATATGCCCTGCAAAAGGTACGTGAGGTGCTAGTTGCAGTGTTTTTCTTCGGTGTTCAGTTGGTAACACTGTTTGTGCTATGGTTTCAGCATCTTTCGTGTAGTATATTGTTAGGATACCGATAGGATTTAAGACTGAAGTGCCAACTAGCATTCTGTCAACTTTGGCTTTTGGCCTACAAGTTTAAAATATTTTTGTAATGATGTATCGGCTTTTTGTGCCCTAACAAAATTTTCCCTCATATCTGGGAGAGATTTTATAATAGAATTCAGTAGTTCTAGTGCCTCAGTTTGGTTCGTCTGAGCTTGTACTTCTGCAGCTGATCTAGTTACTGCGTTATTGGATAAAATATTTTTACAACAAGATGTTACAAGGTCATGTGACATATCATTAACTTCAGGTAGGTTTCCAATAATTATGTCACAACATGGATTACACAATGCTGCACATTTTACCTTGCCTGTCAAAAATGGTGTCTGAATGTATGCCCATGCAAGTGGGTATTTCTCAATATTTCCTGAGAAAGTTCTGCATGTTACATGTCTACCTGTATAATCTTCAGGTTGTATAAAGGCTTTCTTTAACCCGATAAGGGTACTCCCACTATCTCTCAAAACACTGGCTGATTTTCCATTAACAAAGCCCTGATGGATGTTTACCTTTCCTTCTGAATCTATTACTAGATTGGCTTCCTCATTCGCTATTGGTATCGAGTGGCCGCATGTTAAAACGCCATCTTCATGGAAGCGGTGGCAAGTAGTGCATTTTTCCAATTGATAAACATCAATAGTTTCGGCAGCATTGGCAGGATGTTGACTTTCCTCTTGTTCTCCCTCAGAGGATGAACTATCGTACATCGCCGTGTTGGCTTTCTTTGTCATTTGCTTTCCTTTTCAAGTATGGCGCCAATGCCCATACGCCTTGCAAAGATAACATTTAGTAAGTCTTTTATAGTTCTTTCTTTCCCTCTTTTGCTTCTCTATATGATTGTGTAAATAAGTAAGGTAACCTGGATGTTTATCGCACATTTCACTTTCAGCATGGTTAAAGCTACAATATTTACAATGGTAGTTAGATGGTCTAAATGGTTTGTTTGTTGTAACCTGATGGTTTGAATTTTTCATATGTAGCGGCTGCTATGAATTCTGTATCTTTAAACACATTCATAAAACAGTCTTTGTTCACTGTAAAATAAGCAGATCCCCGTTTCTCTATCTGCTGAACACTTTCACACACACATTCTTGCAAAAATTTTGAAAAAGGTGGTGGCAGAGATGATATGATTTTATCTCTTAATATCAGATCTTTTAACCGATCAAAGTTATTATCAATCTTTGCTGATAACAACCACTTATTAAACACGTCCTGTACTAATGAGATGTAATCAGAGAAAGTTTGTGTTGCTTTAGGGGATAGCTTAGCAAACTGTTCCCTATACCCTGCTTCATCAAGTAGAAAATGTGCCATGATTTTGCCTTTAATGTAATGGTAGTCTTTTCTTAATTCTTTGGGGATGGTTTCTATCACATTAAATGGTTCCCCTGATAGACTTCTCATATAGATTATGTTCCACTCTGACACTGGTATCTGGTAGTGTTCCATTATCGTTTCAAAATTCTGAGTAAATGCTGCGATACAGTCCCCAGTAGCAAACTTTTTGACAATTCCTTGATACTTCTTATATTGGTTTTCTTTCTCTTTCATTTCTAGTTTTCTAGAATCTTTCTCAGTAGCAGTTTCAATTTCTAGCTGCTTAAGTTTTAGTTGCATCTCTAGTTCCTCCCTTTTACTTTGTGTGCTGATTTCTGCTTTTCTTAGCTCAGCGTCTGTTTCAGCTTTCTTAGCCTCTAACTCTGCCTTTCTCAGTTCCCTTTCAGCAGCTCGTTCTTCCCTTTCTCTAGCTTTTTCTTGCAATTGGACATATTCTGCATATTTTGCCTCACTCCACTTAGTTAACTCGTCTCCGGTTAGATTTAATTTTCGGCCCAATTCAACAAATTCATGTAACGTAGACATGGTAATTTTATAGTTCTGTTACACTGGTTTTTTGCAAGAATATTTACAATATATTATGACAGATAGTACATGCACAATATACAATATTAATGAAAAAACTTATCAGACAAGGCCAGATTCCCTACAAAAGTATATTAGAAAAATAATACTCAAGTGTCGATGGAGTTTTGAGCTCTGGAAGTCTGATGGTAACTGCACCAGAGAAGGGTTGTTTGGTCTTCTACAACTGTGCAGATCACTTCTGTACTTTTAGAATTATTGATGACAAACCTGTTTACTTGGGAGAGAAAAAATATTACTATGTGTTGGAATATGTGGTGTATGCGTTGTCAACTAAGTGTTATAGGTTTGTATGCAGTAAAGTATAAATGTATTGTCGTCTCGTTGTCAGTTCAGATTTGTGGAAATTATAGTATAGCTTGTTCGGTGCTTTCACTCGTATCTTAGCACATTCTTCACTCCATTACATTTTCTATCGTGAAATAATGTATATCTATTCAATGTTTCTCACGTTCAACTTTTCTTTCGTTCACTCAAACTATTTTACACCACGTTGCTCATGTTTTAACTCTGACAAAATCTCAATATTCAATCAATTATATATATATATATATATATATATATATATATATATATATATATATATATATATATATATATATATATATATGGTCCAAACATGGGCGAGATTCTCTACATTCACACCTTAAAAAAAAAAATTTTGTTGCGTATCCCTTACGGGACGTTGCAGTCAACACCAGCATTTTCAGCTGCTGTTGATGTACTAGGCAAGTGTTACGTTCAGTAGCTTGCCATTGCTTTCTGAACGACCGGTCTCTATACCTTTTTCGAAAAAACCAGCACCGCCGTGATTCGAACCCGGGTATACGGGCTCACAAACCGCGTTCGCAAGCCCTTCAGCCACAGAAGGTCTCTGTGGCTGAAGGGCTTGCGAACGCGGTTTGTGAGCCCGTATACCCGGGTTCGAATCACGGCGGTGCTGGTTTTTTCGAAAAAGGTATAGAGACCGGTCGTTCAGAAAGCAATGGCAAGCTACTGAACGTAACACTTGCCTAGTACATCAACAGCAGCTGAAAATGCTGGTGTTGACTGCAACGTCCCGTAAGGGATACGCAACAAAATTTTTTTTTTTAAGGTGTGAATGTAGAGAATCTCGCCCATGTTTGGACCATATATATATATATATATATATATATATATATATATATATATATATATATATATATATATATATATATATATATATAATTGATTGAATATTGAGATTTTGTCAGAGTTAAAACATGAGCAACGTGGTGTAAAATAGTTTGAGTGAACGAAAGAAAAGTTGAACGTGAGAAACATTGAATAGATATACATTATTTCACGATAGAAAATGTAATGGAGTGAAGAATGTGCTAAGATACGAGTGAAAGCACCGAACAAGCTATACTATAATTTCCACAAATCTGAACTGACAACGAGACGACAATACATTTATACTTTACTGCATACAAACCTATAACACTTAGTTGACAACGCATACACCACATATTCCAACACATAGTAATATTTTTTCTCTCCCAAGTAAACAGGTTTGTCATCAATAATTCTAAAAGTACAGAAGTGATCTGCACAGTTGTAGAAGACCAAACAACCCTTCTCTGGTGCAGTTACCATCAGACTTCCAGAGCTCAAAACTCCATCGACACTTGAGTATTATTTTTCTAATATACTTTTGTAGGGAATCTGGCCTTGTCTGATAAGTTTTTTCATTAATATTGTATATTGTGCATGTACTATCTGTCATAATATATTGTAAATATTCTTGCAAAAAACCAGTGTAACAGAACTATAAAATTACCATGTCTACGTTACATGAATTTGTTGAATTGGGCCGAAAATTAAATCTAACCGGAGACGAGTTAACTAAGTGGAGTGAGGCAAAATATGCAGAATATGTCCAATTGCAAGAAAAAGCTAGAGAAAGGGAAGAACGAGCTGCTGAAAGGGAACTGAGAAAGGCAGAGTTAGAGGCTAAGAAAGCTGAAACAGACGCTGAGCTAAGAAAAGCAGAAATCAGCACACAAAGTAAAAGGGAGGAACTAGAGATGCAACTAAAACTTAAGCAGCTAGAAATTGAAACTGCTACTGAGAAAGATTCTAGAAAACTAGAAATGAAAGAGAAAGAAAACCAATATAAGAAGTATCAAGGAATTGTCAAAAAGTTTGCTACTGGGGACTGTATCGCAGCATTTACTCAGAATTTTGAAACGATAATGGAACACTACCAGATACCAGTGTCAGAGTGGAACATAATCTATATGAGAAGTCTATCAGGGGAACCATTTAATGTGATAGAAACCATCCCCAAAGAATTAAGAAAAGACTACCATTACATTAAAGGCAAAATCATGGCACATTTTCTACTTGATGAAGCAGGGTATAGGGAACAGTTTGCTAAGCTATCCCCTAAAGCAACACAAACTTTCTCTGATTACATCTCATTAGTACAGGACGTGTTTAATAAGTGGTTGTTATCAGCAAAGATTGATAATAACTTTGATCGGTTAAAAGATCTGATATTAAGAGATAAAATCATATCATCTCTGCCACCACCTTTTTCAAAATTTTTGCAAGAATGTGTGTGTGAAAGTGTTCAGCAGATAGAGAAACGGGGATCTGCTTATTTTACAGTGAACAAAGACTGTTTTATGAATGTGTTTAAAGATACAGAATTCATAGCAGCCGCTACATATGAAAAATTCAAACCATCAGGTTACAACAAACAAACCATTTAGACCATCTAACTACCATTGTAAATATTGTAGCTTTAACCATGCTGAAAGTGAAATGTGCGATAAACATCCAGGTTACCTTACTTATTTACACAATCATATAGAGAAGCAAAAGAGGGAAAGAAAGAACTATAAAAGACTTACTAAATGTTATCTTTGCAAGGCGTATGGGCATTGGCGCCATACTTGAAAAGGAAAGCAAATGACAAAGAAAGCCAACACGGCGATGTACGATAGTTCATCCTCTGAGGGAGAACAAGAGGAAAGTCAACATCCTGCCAATGCTGCCGAAACTATTGATGTTTATCAATTGGAAAAATGCACTACTTGCCACCGCTTCCATGAAGATGGCGTTTTAACATGCGGCCACTCGATACCAATAGCGAATGAGGAAGCCAATCTAGTAATAGATTCAGAAGGAAAGGTAAACATCCATCAGGGCTTTGTTAATGGAAAATCAGCCAGTGTTTTGAGAGATAGTGGGAGTACCCTTATCGGGTTAAAGAAAGCCTTTATACAACCTGAAGATTATACAGGTAGACATGTAACATGCAGAACTTTCTCAGGAAATATTGAGAAATACCCACTTGCATGGGCATACATTCAGACACCATTTTTGACAGGCAAGGTAAAATGTGCAGCATTGTGTAATCCATGTTGTGACATAATTATTGGAAACCTACCTGAAGTTAATGATATGTCACATGACCTTGTAACATCTTGTTGTAAAAATATTTTATCCAATAACGCAGTAACTAGATCAGCTGCAGAAGTACAAGCTCAGACGAACCAAACTGAGGCACTAGAACTACTGAATTCTATTATAAAATCTCTCCCAGATATGAGGGAAAATTTTGTTAGGGCACAAAAAGCCGATACATCATTACAAAAATATTTTAAACTTGTAGGCCAAAAGCCAAAGTTGACAGAATGCTAGTTGGCACTTCAGTCTTAAATCCTATCGGTATCCTAACAATATACTACACGAAAGATGCTGAAACCATAGCACAAACAGTGTTACCAACTGAACACCGAAGAAAAACACTGCAACTAGCACCTCACGTACCTTTTGCAGGGCATATGGCCTATGCCAAAACTAGAGCAAGAATATTAACACAGTTCTACTGGCCCAAATTCTGCAGTGACATCAAACAATACTGTAGATCATGTGAGATCTGCCAGAAACTTGTCAAAAGAAGGAAACACCCTCAAGCAAAATTGCAAATAACAGATCTTGCAAGTAGACCTTTTGAGAAAATTTCTGTAGATATCGTGGGACCACTAAATCATGTAACATCAAGGGGAAATAAATATATTTTAAAGGCAATTGATCTATGTACACGTTGGCCTGAGGCTATCGCACTTAAAAATATTACTTCCAAAGACATCATAGAAGTATTCTTCCATATCTTTGCTAGGATAGGCTTTCCCGACACTATTTTATCAGACAGAGGAAGCCAGTTCATTTCCGCTGCAACTCAAGCCTTTAATAAGATGCTAGGCATTAAGCAATGTTTCAACAGTCCCTATCACCCTCATTGAACGGGTATTATAGAGAAAATTAATGGGAACCTAAAGCACATGTTAGCGGAAGTCACCCAAGAATGCCCAAATAACTGGGACATCTTTTTACCTGCTACACTTTTCGCCTATCGAGAAGTACCCCACTCTAGTACTAGGTTTTCACCTTTTGAGTTAGTATATGGAGCCAGACCACGTGGCCCATTATCAATTTTTGGCAGTTTGTTAACTGAAGTAAATGATGAACAAAAACCATTGTCACCATACGAGCATGTTACAACATTACGTGACAGAATAATGAAATCATGCACATTAGCCAAAGAATCACTAAGACAATCTGGTGCCATCTACAGAGAATATGCAAACAGGAAAAACAGGACAATAACATTGACACCGGGACAGGACGTACTACTTCTCTTACCCAGCGACAAAAACCTCTTAGCAGACTCTTGGCAAGGACCTTTCAAAATTCAAGACAAATTTCATCAGTAGACTACGAAGTGACAATAAAGAACAAGAACAAAATATTCCACATTAACATGTTGAAACCCTACTACACCAGAGACGAAGACCAAGACGATACAGCAGCAAACACAACTGTAGTGGACCACACAGACCTAGACGAAACAGACGAAATACCAGTCCCAACACTCAACACGACAGACACACTGCAAGACATCAAACTATCTCCTAATCTCTCTCAGATGGAGACAGACAACTGATACAAGACTATAGAACCATTTTCTCCAACCATCCAGGACAGACAGATCTAGTAGAACACCAAATCATACTGACAACGGACGTACCAATCAAGTGCAGACCATATTCGATACCTATACATTACAAAGACAAACTACACCAAGAAATCTTAGACCTTGAGAAAAACCAAATTATTAGAAGATCACAATCATAATATTGCTCTCCCATTGTGATTGTTAGGAAAGAAGACAATACAATACGCCTATGTGTATATTACCGAAAGCTCAATGTAATAACACAGTTAGATTCTGAACCAATGGCTAATTGTGAAGACATACTGACAGACATGACAGATGCCAAATATTTTACAAAACTCGACATGACAAAAGGGTACTGGCAAATACCCATGACGGAGGACGCTATACACTTGACAGCATTTGCAGCACCTTGGGGACTATACGAATGGTGCAAACTACCATTCGGGCTAGTCAACGCCCCAGCAACATTCGTAAGAATGACAAGACTGTTACTCGCAGACACACCCAACATTCTCTCATACATGGACGACATCTGCGTACACACCAATACAATGATAGAACACCTAGCGACGCTACGACAAACTTTTGAACGCATCAGGCAACATGGCCTGACAGTAAAGCCAGCTAAGGTAGAATAATTGCCTACCATGAAATTACTTTTTTGGGTTATAAAATTTGCAATGGATTTGTTACCACTGATGACAATATTGTGTCAAGAATTCTAAAACTGTCACTTCCTACAACCAAAAAGGAAGTAAGAAGCATGTTAGGATTGTTAAATTATTACAGAAAATTCATACCGAACTTCTCAAGTCTAACAGAAAGTTTTACAAATCTGTTAATGAAAAACCAACCTAATAAAATTGTAAACAGAGAAGGCCTGAGACCTGCCTTTACAAAAGTATTGTCATATTTTTCTACAAATCCAATACTAAGATTACCAAATTTTCATATTCCTTTCAGATTGAGAATGGGCGCGAGCACGATAGGCATTGCAGCCGTGTTATTGCAATCTTATGATGACATCTTACATCCAATCTGTTACGTAAGTCGAAAGCTGTCACCAAGAGAACGCAGATGGTCTACACCAGAGTGGGAAGGTCTCGCTAAAAGTAATGCCATTTCGAAATTATCCCGATATTTGTTAGGTAGACATTTCACAGTGGAAACAGATAACAACCCATTGACTATCATCACAAGAGGTACACTGACTAATCACAGGATAGCTAGATGGGCTTTATTACTCCAAAACTACAGCTTTGACATAAGACACATCAGCAGTACTGAAAATACTATTGCTGACCTGCTTTCCAGATCTCTCGAGACGTCGAACGACAGTTTAACTATGCCTGAACGCAAAGATTAAAGTGGTTACTTATGACGCTCAGACAGTTATCACAGTCCAGCAAAATTATCTATGTAAACAAAGAATGCTGTGAATAACTACTTCTGTGATAAGGACGATGTCCTACAATTTATTTGAAACATATTTTTAACTAGTGAATGTGATGAACAAATGAACGATCGAAATGTTAGAATATTACTTTTAAAAACTTTAGTGTCATTCCTACGAACAGTGTTACAAACACAGTACTACACATTTGTACACACTTACCAGATTCCAGGTGTCGGTTAATATCCAGTAGTACCAAAGCTTATGTATAGCAATGATATAAGCACAAGAAACTGTTCGAATATTTTAACTGTATAACTGTGTTAAATTGACATCTCATCCACAACAGTGTAATTAGAACGTGTGTAAGAACA